>CM042013.1:3712081-3854581 GCA_023525715.1 Cichorium intybus
TGAAAAATTTTAAACGATATTTGAAATATCAATCATGATTGAATTCAAAAATTAGCTAAATAAATTATTTTTAAATTAATTAACCATAAAATCAGTTAGAAGTTATATTAAAATCAAAATTATAGTTAATTTTATTCACACATAACATACACATAAATACCATTGAAATGACATGATCCTAGATTAAATATGATAATAGTTAAAAATAACAATAAACAATTAAATTTATTTATATTTATATGTAACCTGCAAATAGAAGCTATTGATCTTATATTTACATGCAACTCGTAGGTAGAGGCTATTGATATGATATGATTTTAATATCAATTTATCTTATCATATTTTTAAATTAATTATAATGTTTTATAAAAACTTAATATAACAATTATTATTTCAAAGTTAATAGCAACGACATATTTATCAATAGTTTAATTACATTATTGTTTATGTTTAGTGCACAAACATTCTTTTAGTATTATTCAAAACATAGAACATTAGAAATACTAAACATGGAAAACGTTTGTTTCAGTTATATTCCTTCTATTTTTTATGTAGGATAACTCAAACTGGGTGATATGACATTAAATAAGTGACTTCACTTTGCTTAACATAGACAATTATTCAGTAAATATGATAAAAACAAAAGAAAACATGAATAGTGCTTTGCTGTATATTTACTACTTATGGTTCCAATGTAACGCCACACAATCCTTATGATCTCATATGAGACAACTCTATTAAAACTGCTACCCGAATCGTCAACCATCATTGTATTTCCTTCGGTTCTTTTAACCATCTATTTTACTCGATCAATCTTATTTCAACATACTAGTTGCCCCGATTGTAACGCCCTTTGATCCGTGCACATTTCTCAAAGAATTCCATTTTTTCGTAAATACTCTTCCCTTTCTAGACGCTCCGTATCCAGATTCCTTCTCAGCTCTAATTTACAAGCATTCTCTTCAATTTCTGGAGACTTCTCAAAACAAAGTAGATTATTTTCCTTAAGGGAATTATAAAAACCCTAGCAGATATCTCAGAGTCCATTATAGTTAAAAAGACTCCGAAAAGGAAAATTACAACTGCAAATCAAAGATCATTGCATTTTCTGTGAAGAATTTTGCTAGAAAATCTAGCATTCGACGATCATTTAAAGGTATAATTCTAAACCAAATATATTATATATGTAGCATAATCTATTTCAAGATCGATTGAGATCTATATAGATTCATTGAACACCCCGAAAGCATTCCACAAGCCAAGAGCAACCCCGACTGTTTATTTCTGGTAGCGGATTTAAAAAGAAAATGCAATTCAATTGTATGATATTATAATAAATATTTTAAAATTACATATTTTTATTTATAGTTTTGAATTAAAATTTATAGATTTTTTATATATAAGTTTTAATACAAAAAGCTACATATATTTTGTTCATGATATCAATTAGATATAAGCATATATTTTTAGGACACCTAATACACACCTTTTACTCTACTCCAAAACTATATTATTCATGTCAAATGAGATTTAAACCTTCAACTTATGAGTAAAGGCCACATTTCCATCAAAACATGATATTGCTAGGCTACGAGCCCTTTGGTTAGCATACCATATATATTTACAAAAATGACATATTACTAACACATGTCCCAACCTCAGTTGTCACCTAGATATATCTCTCTCTCACACACACACATTTTGTATCTCTCTCCCTATCTCTCTTTATATATATATATATATATATATATATATATATATATATATATATATATATATATATATATATATATATATATATATATATATATATTCACACACACACACACACACACACACACACTCTCTCTCTCTTCTCTTTCTTTCTTTCTTTCCCTACCTTTTAAATACTTTAGAACAAAAATATTTATTTTAAAGGCCGGCAAGGTGATAACCAAATCCATAAAAGCATCTCAACATGATCATTTCATAAAGTTTATGAATCAAATAAGCTTGATAAGGTCAACAAAAACTATTGTAGGAGTTTTTTCATTTGAAAGTTCTTTCAAGTTGCTTGAAAAAAGACAACTTCTATGCATCAAGCTTTTACAAAATTTAGTATTATTCTATTATTATTATTGATTGCAAATAAAAGGTTTGGTAGGACCCATGGCTAAGCTTTGTAACAAAGTTTTGGTACAGTCATGGTATGTTACCGTTTTTGGTTTGTTGGTGTGGTAATGATGTGATACCAAAAAACTTATTGAAATTTCTGCTACTTAGATGCTCTAGTTACAACTTGGATTGGGATACACGACAACGTAATGAGCCAGTCCACTCTAAGTCTAGACATACGATTAGATAACTAACTAAAAGAAATAGTTAATAGACTTGAACATAGAGTCTTTGTGCGATTTCTCCTCCTTAAATGAAGACCTATTTAGAAAAATTTTCCACAAAATCCATATAGTAGGAATAAACTTTATACAATTTCTTCTTTCAAGAAATACTTGTTTCACAAAACACAAAACCTTAGAAAACACAACAAATTACACCAATATACTTTGTCTATGCAAAATTTGCTGACTAGATACAAATTTCATTCTTTCATTCATCTAATTTATTAATTTCTAAATGGTTTAATTGAGACTGTTTACTTTCTCTCTAAGTTTTGATCCACAGTAGCTGAGATTTCCGTGTAATATGGCAAAGCCAACAACATCAGAACTACTTCTTCGACCTACGATAGCTGTTGCGAGGAGTACAACCTCCCCTCCAACATCAGAGTGGATTGATTGTTGTTCTTCGCTTTATGTTGGGGATTTAGAGGAGAACGTTAATGAAAGTCAATTGTTTGATCTCTTCAACCGGGTGGGACGAGTTCATTCGGTTAGGGTTTGTCGAGATCAAGAGAATGGGGCTTCACTTGGTTATGGCTATGTGAATTTCACTAGTTCAGAGGAAGGTATGCATTCTTTCATGATATTATGTTTGTTTATGTGTTCTAGTTAAAAATAAACGTGAGTTGGTTAAGGAGTGTTTTGATATACGTTTTCAAATGGGATGTGACTAGGATATTCAAAATAATATAATGTAAACAATTAGTTGGTTACAGTTATGGGTAGTTTGGTATTTTTCAACTATAATAACAATTGGTTTCTTAAGGTTACTTATCTATGTAAATTTGATTATTTTGAACCAAGTGTTCAGAAAAAGAGAATCATATTCAGTTTACTTGAGCATTCAAACTCCGACTTTCGGGTCTTCAAATCGCAATAATTAATTAGTGGTTGTCTGGATGTGCATTCATATCAATCTTTGTAATTCTAGCTCCTTGGTAGCCCTTTCCTTCAAAATATTCTTGCTGTCTAAAAAAACAATAAAAAAGATTTATAGTTGCAATGAGTTGTTATGATATGTTTAAAAAAAAATTTCGTTCTGATTTTTTATTTAAGGTTAAAATTATCAAAATTTGATGCGTAGGCAAGGTCGTAAGGAGTAACAATAGGAAAATTGATTATTGATATAAATGTAAAATCACCCAGTTATTCCTAGCTTTAAACAATTAATTATATCATTATATGATTTTACTTTTTCTAACTAAGATTATCATATTGAAACGTACATCCAATCACCCTTTTAAACACACATCTAAACATACATGAAGCATATAACAATTTGGTAATTGTAATATCCATTTGGTTTTGGGGATGCAGCTAATAGTGCTCTGAGGCTTTTAAACTTTGAAAGGTTGAACGGCAAACAAATTAGGATCATGTTCTTTGATCCTGATCCTACCTTGAGAAGAAGCGGTATTGGCAACGTATACATAAAAAACTTGGATTCATCCATCGACAATAAGGCATTATACAACAGATTTTGTGTGTTTGGTGATGTGAGTACGTGTAAGGTCGCTGTTGATAGCGATGGTCTATCAAGAGGATTTGGTTTTGTACAATTTGAGAATGAGGAAGATGCTCAAGCTGCAATAAGGACATTAAACGGAACGATGATAGAAGGCAAACAAGTCTATGTTGGAAAATTTATGCGCCAAGAAGAACGAAATGAAGCAAACAAGTCTCCAAAGTTCACTAATGTGTATGTAAAGAATTTTCCCGAGACAACAACCGAGGAAGACCTTGTACAAGCTTTTGGGAAGTTCGGTTCCATTACTAGTGCAGTTGTCATGAGAGACGTGTATGGGAAGTCTAGATGTTTTGGATTTGTGAACTTTCAAGAACCAAAAGCCGCAGCAGATGCGATTGAGGGGTTAAAGAAGGATGGGATCATTTGGTACGCAAGGATGGCACAAAAGAAAATAGAACGACAAATAGAATTAAAAGGGAATTTTGATGAGGATAGAAAATTTCAATATAAACAATTGAAAGAGGCTAATTTGTATATGAAAAATCTTGATGAAACCATAACGGATGATGACAAGTTGAAGGCTTTATTCTCTGAGTATGGAACTATAACTTCTTGCAAGGTGCATTTTTTCAGAGCCGACCTACAAAAAAACATTTCTGTTTATGAGTTTATACTAATTCTTTTTAACACCTCTAGTATGTGAAACATTAAGAGGGTGATTGCACCTGTTTTTCTCTCCCTCTATCATACTAGCGTTTGATCACTTTGGTCTAAAACTTTCTAGGTCATGGTCGATTCACGAGGAGTGAGCAAGGGTTTTGGATTTGTCGCGTTTTCTACCCAAGAGGAGGCTAAGAAGGCCGTGCGTTATTACTCTTTTTTATCAAATCAAAAGTCTTGCTTTATTTTTCACAGATGATTAATTATATCTAGTCAACATGTTGAACCAGATGGCTGAGATGAATCGAAAGATGGTGGGACGAAAACCGTTGTATGTTTCAGTTGCTGAGCGTAAAGACGAAAGAAGCGCTCGACTACAGGTTATCTAACTTAATCTTGTGACAGAAAATCATTGTATCACTAGTGACTGGTAAAAACAGGTTCATGTGAAAATGAGTAATTTTTAATCAGGGTAGTTTATCATTTGTCACATCTGTTAGCAACGTATTATATAGTTTAATGGGTTAATGTTCCACTTCAGGCGCAATTTGCTCAGGCGAGAGCATCTCCATGTAGAATTGGGGTCCATCAAGGTGCATCAGGGTTGCTAAGTCCTCCTGGTTATGGCTTGACACAGTATCCACTAATGGCTGGAGTTCGCCCTTCAAGTTTCATGGCTCCTATTAGAACAGGAAGCCCTCAAGCTATGCTTCATCAGGTGCATTCATTTAAACAATTATTCGTAATAGTATACATATTATATCTTCAGCATTCTATGAGAAACTTAGGTTACATTACTGAAGTCTAGATTTATCCAGTTTTGTTTTCTAACGTGACCGATATCTTTTCAAATTTAGCTGATGCCCGATGGCCATAACCAAGGCATCATATATGTATGGAATGGGAGCAATCTCATGGACCATCCAATCGATCAAGTTCTCATGGGCAATAACATGTTTTGGTCGCCTTTTGATGTCTCACCTGCTATAACGTCGTCTCACACTGATTTTCATCTTTCTGGACCATTTGAACCTGGAAGACTTGCTTCTGTTTTGGCTTCTGCTAGTCCAGAAAACCAACGTCTGGTATTAGTCTTTGTCAGATGATCAATTTTTAAAATAATATAGATCAACATATGAGACGGTTTAAAGGTATTGTTTTTCTCAAAATTGCAGATTCTTGGCGAATACTTGTACCCGTTGGTGAAGCAAATTGAGCATGAGAATGCTACAAGAATAACAGGTATGTTGCTTGAAATGGACGAAGCAGAAGTGCTTCACTTGATCGAATCTCCAGATGAGTTGAAGAAGAAAGTGGGTGAGGCCATGGAGATCCTTGTTTCTGCATTTCCATGTTTTACAAACGTTGGTGATCAGTTTGGCTCGTTATCCTTGGGTTAATTAGTTTTCTCTAGTTTTAGCTTATGTTTATATATATGATGCTTTATCATGGTATGTCAAACTTAGTATGAACCGTTTGCAGAATTTGAAGTTATGTGATTTTGATCGTTTTAATTTCACCAAACTACATCCGTTGGTGTTTTCTTTAATTGTTATAATTTTTATTATTGTCAAGCTGGCCTAAAATATTAAGACGAATTGCTTACGGATTTTTTTTATGGTCACTACTCACTACTACAAAAGGGCTCAATGGATGTCATACAAAAAATCCTATGTTTATTAAAGAAACAGGTTTTCTTGAAGGTTTTTATAATGCGATTCCAATTAACAAACCAGAATACCAGATACACTACCACAGACAGCAAAAACATACTTTCACATGGGTAATCAAGCAACGGAACTATCCATCGCTATAGCGATGGATATCCCACAAGAAAATTATGGATTTCTAGGCACAGTTGACAGATTAATAATGGAATAAACTCTGTTGCTAGTCCGTTACAAAATTCTAAAATATCAACAACGGAGTTTAACATTATTTAGTATTTGTCGCTTCTGTCTCTAAAGAATAATACTCTTCAGAATTAAATATATATTAATCCCTTCGAAATTGCCAATTAGTCAACACACTTCTTGTACCAAAAGCAGCGCACACTCTGAAATCGATGATAAAAAATGAATTATGTTAATCTTAATTGGGTAAAAAAAGCTTAAATTGGCAAATAGGTATGCTTCAATGTTCAAACGTAAAGAGTTTTTTAAATATGGAAGATTACAATTTTTATGTTCTCAAAATCTATGATTATTTATCTAGCAACTACTTCCACTTGCTATAAGAAAGTTTCTGCCCCATCTGATATATGATGCTATGAGAGAGTAGTCACTACAACAAAATGAAGTTAATACAACACAAATGAAGTGCTGCATTATGCCTAATACAACACTTTTGCCAGTTGTTGCCTTATGTAATGTCGTCATAGACCTAACGCAGCCGTTTTCAGAAAATGCAACACATTTTTAAAGTGTTGCATTTTTTACAGATGGAACGCTACTAAAGTGTAACATCTTTTATACCAAGTCCCAACACCGTTTTATCAAGGGCATCATTCTTTCATTTTATTTTCAAGCAATGGCAGCAGTTGGACCTATCAAATGCAATACTTCATTGTTTGTCACACACTAAATTTTCATTGTTTATCACAACACTTTTTCATTGCTAAGAAATTGACATTTAGCAATGAAAAATCCAAAACAAAATATAAGATTAACAAAATGAATTATCTACATTGAAATTAAAAACATTTTATCTACTATATCAATTACAAATGAGTTATATTAAAAGAGTCACAGAAGACACATTGGATATTAAGAGAAACTAATGTTATATTGCTCTTCTACACATGTTCAACCTCTTCTACATGTTCAACCGGAAAATAACACTCGTAAACTATATGATCAACAAAAAACCCATCAATTACAATTATAGAAAGTATTGAAATCCGCCTCCACATGTACTTTCTTTTATATGATATAATTGCAAAACTCCACTCCAACTTTACATACCCCCACAACAATAGCCTAATACATTTGCAAATAATAAAGAATATGGTTAGTAATTTTCATTTTGAGTACAAATGAAGTCTTAATAAGAATGATAAATTTTTGACATAATCACCAAATAATAGCTTTATTTTCATTTACATTTCTATAAGGTCGAAAAATATCACTCGTCCCTCTAGAAAATTTGGGTTAAATACAAGAAATAGCTATATACCTTCATTGACTTGTTTGTTATAGCATTCTACTTTATTTATTCTTATTACAATGTTAATTCAACCTTGTAACTCTACATGTTATCCAATTACAAATAAGATTGTCACCATTGTAATTGGGTATATATTCAACATATAATTACCTACTAAGAAAAAAACTTTAGAATTAAGAAGCTACAATTTGGAAGATTCTTCAATATAAAGTGGGTTAATATGATAAAAACTAAAGTACAATGCTATAATAAAATATGAATGTAAAAGACGATAACAAACAGATAAATGACAGTAAGGAGGACACAATTTAAAAGAAATAAAACCGACAAATGGATTTAAAAGCAAATTTTGATGAGCATTAAAAAATTCAATATAAACAAATGAACAAGGCTAATTTGTACATGGAAAATCTTGGTGAAACCATAAGGGATAATGAAAAGTTGAGAGCTTTGTTCTCAAAGTACGGAAATATGACATATTGTAACCTACATTATTTAGAGCCAAGACACAAAACAAATTGTTTGATTTATGATTTTACTAGGTGAATCTTTGTATGTTGCAAATAATACGTGATTAAAATATTGATAAATATATGTTATTAGAAATAACTATATCGTCGTCATTAACTTTGAAACAACAATTCTTATACTAAATTGCTATAAAACATGGAAATTATTTCAAATATATGATAATATAGATTCATATTAAAATCACATCATCTCAATATCCTCTACCTGCAAGTGGATTTTAAAATAAATTTAATTTAATTTTTGATTTATAGTTACTTTTAACTATATTAATGATTAATCAATTTAGATAGACATTTTTTAAGATTGAATCATCTCAATGATGTCTAATTGCAAGTTGCATGTGAATAAATTAACTATAATTGTACATAAAATATTTTTGAACTATTTTTATGGTTAATTAGTTTAAAAATAATTTACTTGAACCTTTTTTTTAAATTTTGGCCATGATTATTATTTCAACCGTCTATCATTTCTTCAAGATAACATAATATATTATTTTAGTTTTATGTTATTTATAACTATCATAATTTTCTTAAGTAATTAAAAAACTACTTATTGGGAAAACTTTGATTATTATAAAAAAATAATTTATGGATATTTTTTTATTTGGCATTTGATTTAGATTAGACATTGAACATCGTTATGGTTAGTCAACTTAGATATACATCTTTTAATTTAATTTAAAAATAACTTATTTGATCATTATTTTAAGTTTTATTCATGATTATTATTCCAAATATTAGTTATTTTTTTAAGATAGCGCAATATATATTTTAATTATATTATTTACAATTATTATTATTATTATTATTATTATTATTTATTAATTAATTAATAAAAATACCTCTTTTAAATATATTAATTATTATAAAAAATAGTTCCCGATCATGTTTTTTTTTGTTAATTTGACCTTTCAGTTTAGGTTTTAAATTTAACATTATACTTAAATTATTTTACCTATTTTGAAGACATATTCTTTCGATAAAAAAGTTTAAGTTTATTTGACATTATGAGTTATGTTTTAAATTTAACATCATATTTAAATTAATATATTAAGTAGATTATACTAATAGTTGTAAAATGGTAGCATTAAAAGTATAATGTTTTATATCCAATTTAAATTAATAAATTAAGATTATTTTCTTGGAAATTGAAGAGTTATTATTGAAATTAAAATAACAAAGGAATTTAATTACTAGTTAGAAGAAAATTTGATAGGGAGTTCCAAATGAACATAGTTCAATTACTATGACATCTTTTATAATATTATAGGCATATTCCCACGTGTTGCGCGAAAATACAAATTTATGGCTAAAATGGTCTTCAGTAAAAGCTGAATATTTTAAAACTAAAACTAACTATAAAAGATACATGATCCGTTCACTAAGCCATTGTCTCGGACCAAACAAAATCGTCATGATATGTCTACATGTATTAGATTTGCAAACGAATTGGCATGAGTTTATTTAGTCCAGTTTGATAAGATTTTGGGAACTTATGCAGTGCAAATGTTTATCTGGTTTGATGATTATTTTGTGGAGAACTTAATATATGTGTAAGGCAGCCATTTCATTAGTTTATTATTGTGTTCCAAATCTGCATATTTTGTTGACTTCCTGAATAATAATATTATTATTCAAAACGGTCACAGTCGGTTATATTTTTTTTGAGTAACTATTAATTCAAGGCTGACATGAGGTATTGGTGGGCTGTGTATAGAGATAGACATAACATAGAGATAATCCTTATGTGTACTTAATGAAGATTAAATATTGGAGTAACCAGCACTTAAATATTACTTTTTGGAAACTGTCACGAGTAATTCCAAGATGATAATATCTTATATTCTTCAAATGAAGATACATTGATTCTTAGTTTTGCAATTTTTTGTGCCTTGGTTTCATTCAACGTTGTCTGTAACAGGCAGTCATAATTGGACTGTCCAGGTATGACATGATGAGTAGGCGGGGTTCGCATAGTCAAAGTTTATTAGTTCCTTCTGCACTAACAGGAGAATCGATATCCCTAGGCCCCTCGACAATTTGGTGCTAACAACAGATGTATGGTCATACTCAGACTGAATTGATATAGGATCAATAGTGCAAGCTGCTGTTGTCATCACAAGTCTATATCGGGAAACATAATCTTAAATGTTTGAAACTGACAGATTTTCCATGTTAGACATTCATATGGATATCTTGTAGAACAAAGGAATATTTGATCACGTGGCTAAGGGTTGTCTTATATAATGTAAGTACGATACTTGTTTAGGAGGACATACACCTTGTTAGGTTAATAATATGAGACCACACAGTTGTTGTTGATATGTGCAAGTTGAGTTGTTGGTCCTGTGCATATGGTCAGAACAAGTTGGTGACATTACTGTATATATCAGGGTTATTCTGGATTTTACACAATATATAGTTTATCTTAAGACAATCAAATGAAACATAAGAGACTAAGTTTATTAACATATCAAAGTTATGGTGTGTATTTAGAAATTACAAGTTGATTAAATGTTTAAATGAAAATTATCCTAATTTGAATTTGAAACTTGAAAATTATGGAAGTAGATAAACATTGGAAGGATAAGACTTTAAAAGTAGTATCATTAGCCAATTTTCAATAGGAGACTATTACAATTCCACGGTTCCATCCTTCTCCCACGTTTTCCCTCCTCCACCTGATACTATTGGCTTCCAGCGTCATCTAATCCAAGGAGAATACACAATTTTTAGAGTACAAGATCAAAGGTGGTGCTATCTTTTGTTGGATCATCTATCTTTGGGTGCAACTACGCTAAAGAGTTTTTGGTTTGAGTCCTATTCATCCTAGACATCATAGATCATCAGGAAAAGGTAATATTCCATCTTCAAGTTTAGATTTACAGTTGCAAGTTTATATGATCATGTGATCCCTGGTGAGATACTGTTTTTATTTTGCTTCCGCTGTGCATGTCTGTTTTGCCACCGTATCCCAACATTTTTTTTACCTCCAATAGTGCCCAAGATATGCTTGTTGTTCTTTGGCATGATTATGGAAGGTTGGTTTGTGTTCAAATCTTCAAGGGGGATTCAAGCATCGTCAGTGAGAATGGGTTAAAGGAAAGGGGAATATGTGAGGTATGAAAGCCAACATATCAATGTAATAAAAATTTAAATGGTAAGGCATACTAATTTGGTAGCTCATGTTAGCTCATGTTGAACCCATCCCAAGGCTTATCACGTGGAGGTGAATCGCAAAGCACTGACAATATTTTTGGTGTGCGAGGATTTGAACGCTGGAGTCCTTTTATGGAATCATGCACCGAATCGCTAGGTTCCTACCGCGAGGTCTTTAAATTAATAATAAATCTAAATGTAAGGGTAAGTTGGTCATTTCACACTTATTTAACCCCAAGTTATGAATGATTCTCAACTCATGACCACATACGCAACAAAAAAATCATAGGAATGGTCCAAATAAAAAAATATTTTAGGAACAATATCCATAATTTGACATACATAAGGGAGCATTCATGTAATTTTGCCAAAAATCGATGTTACAGAAGGACTAATTGTGTTATTAGGTTTTAGGAAAGCAATGTAACCTTAACGCTCAATTGGATTTTGATCGATGTCAATCAACACTAGGCCCAATATAAGGAAACCCCAAGTCCCAACCCCTGTCCCTCCCTTGAACTCTATCTCCGTTCTTTCTCAGCAAATGTGCAGTTTGATCTTCATAAAAGGAATAACGAGTGGGGTTTGATCGGGCGTTCAGTGTTCCTTGCTCTATCTTTGACACACACAAGATGTATCGAAGCCGTCATATTGCTCTCTGCAAATTCCTCAGCAGATACCCTTTTCGAACATCTTCAAAACCCACATCCCTAATTCCTTTCAAAACAATCACGACAAAATCAGGCCACCCCTTTTCAAACCCGACTACTTTCCCACCTTCAAAATCTTGTTTTCAGAAAACCTCATACACCCAATTGAAGATCTCTCGGACGTACAGTGTTGAAACTGACAAAGTCGTTGATGAAATAAACTTGAAGTTCGCAGAGGCAAGAGAAGAGATAGAAATGGCGATGGAATCAAAAGAAACTGTCTATTTCAACGAAGAAGCTGAATGCGCTCGTGCTGTAGTTAAAGATGTTCTTGAAATGTATGAAGGATTGCTTTCGAACTTGCCAGAAAAGGAGAGAGGGGTAATACAGAGGTCTATGGGGCTGAAAATCGAACAGCTGAAAGCTGAACTTCAACAGTTGAATGAATGATGAGGTTTGTTCATTTGGGACTAATTGATTTTTCCCTGTTTTCAAAGAACTAGCTTAATTTATTGATGTTATTTACTGTATTTGAGATGAACCGACAGTTGGTGATTGTAGTATTTCACAAATTCTGATGAGATAATGTACGAGTAACCATGTTTAAGAAATTCTATATTGAATAATGGTTAAGTTTTCATGCTTTTTACTGGATTCAATGCATTAGCTTCGTTTGATGATGATGATGTTTATCTTTGTTGAGGATGATTTATGGCCTGAACACCTCACTTACTTAGGGCAAGAATACTGTCAAAGGGGTGTTAGTATTTGGCAAAAACTTATCATGGCTATGATTTAGTAATTACTCACTATCATTATAATATGATCGGGAGAAGCATGTCAACATTTGTTGCAAGAATACTGATTACAAATATATCTGTAACTTTAATCACCTAATGTATTATTCAGATTTTGATTTTTCAAGTCGCCCACCATGGCTAATTCTTTTAGTATTGTTTAAGGTTTTACTGTTATATGCTGCTGCTACTTATGACGTGCAAGCTTCTTTTCCTATATCTCTCATGCCTGTAGTGTTATGATTCTTTGTTTTGTGGTAGTTTTTCCTTTCCCCCCTTTTCAAGTCTACAACATATGGATAATGTTGACTTTTTAGTTTGACTTTTTGGAGTCTGTGGTTGATTCACCCAAGCATGAAGTCTTTTGTATCTTGCTCTCCTTGTTTCCTTCTATAATAAGAAGTTCGACGCCGTTTGATCCTTTGCATTTCCCTTTCTAGTTTTCAATTTGCTTGTTTCAACATTAGAAATGCATTTTGACTTTTTAAGGTCAGACTTTACTCATATTTATGAGTTTATCTTTGTATTGAAGATTATGGACTTTGTTGTTTCATTGTTTGCATGCATTTTGGCATGACACTGATTCATGCTTTCCCTTAAAATACAAATCATCTATCAATAGTACTGGAAAACACATGACAAAAAAATTAGAAATTTGTTACATTAAAATATGAAAGAAATTTAGAACTTTATTACCTTAAATAAAGAATATTTAGATGCTTATGTGATATAATAGATGCTCATACGATGTAAAATCACTCGATTTCAAAGAGTTTAAAGATCCTTATTCTTCGATGTAAATATATATGTAAATACATGTGTGGTAAATTTATGAAAGTGTGGTAACAAAGACCAAGATAACTTGAGAATACAACTATAGGTTTATCATCAACTTTAATATATTGATTATGATATATATAATGGAAGTTATATGGAAAATCTTTAGTAAAGTCTCATTATTTTGGTTCAGTTTATGAAAAAAAATCCTAAAATTCAAATTTTCTACACAAAAGAACAGGATACCAGCTAATATATCCACTTCAACCCTTTTCTTCCGGTTATCCGGTTTCCAAATAATGAAAACTTTAGTAAAGTCTCATTATTTTGTGTTAATTTATGAAAAAATCTCAAAACTTTAATTTTTTAAAACTAGAGGTTTTTACTCGGTTTTCTGTGCTGAGATGGACTCCTAGTCATTTAATGAGAAGCTGATACGGTAGAAGAGGTATTATTTAATCCCAAATGTTGGTGATGTCAACCCTAGATTGCAAAGAAGGAGACATAAATGACTTTTTCATCCTCTGCAGGACGCATGAATGCAAATCAGCCAGGTAGGCAAGTTGTAAAGGGAAGATGTGAATGTGAAGATCCTGTTGGCAAGTGGACTTTGTGGAGATTGATGGGTTGTCGGGGTATAATTATGAAGTAGCCAAACATATAATTAAAAAAAGTAAGAAATGGTGTTTCAACAATGTTTTGAGAGGTATTTGGTATGGTTCTATTTCATTGGCTAATCAATTTTCTAGACTCTTGGTTGAAAAAAAAAAACGAATGATAGCTTTATTTTTTCTTTTCAAAATGAGTCTTGAGTTTGGAATTGGAGAATCAACCTATTTTTGGAAGAGAACAAGTTTAGTGTATTCAATTGCTTAAGCCTATTGAAGATGTGTGGCAAATCTACGGAGTTGGGATTTATCTGATCCAGGTCAATTTTCGGTTTCTTCGGTTCGAAATATGTTGGATAGTAGTTAGGTGGACAAAGATGGCCCAATGAGATGGAATAACTTGGTTCCAAGCAAAGTGGCTATTTTTGGGAGGCATGCGAGTTACTTTAAACAGATTGGCGTGTCAAGGCAACTTTATAAGAGAGAAATAATAAATGTGTGATCCTATTTCCAATACTTGTTAGTTGCTAAAGACATTTGGGAAGAAGTAGTCAAATGATGGGATGAAGCAATATCTATACCTATGGGATTTTGAATATTAATGATATGATGGAAGAAACAAATATTAAGGCCCCTAATCGACCTTTTTTAAGATGTGGTGATTCTTGACGCTTTGGTTTATTTGGTAGGTATCATAAAGTTGTTATTTTCTAAGTAAAAAATCATGAAGGAAGATAATTTTTTGATGCAATAGTGGTGATGTCTTATTCTTGTATTTCTACCATATGCATTTTGTAAAGTATAATGTCTTGTGAGTTGATTGGTTCGAAAAATCCATCTTTATTTTCATGTACTTTGTAATTCTCGAATGTTACTTTTTTTTGCTAGTCTTATATTTCTAATGAAATTTGGTTGGTTGCTCCAAAAAAATTGAATAGTCAATGTCATATAATACCAACATTGTATTAAATATTATTAATTTTATTAAATATGACACATGTCATCATTTAAAACAAGTAGTAGGATGGATCGAAAGAAAATATTGAAGGATATGAAACCTCTTGAAACAAATTAAACCAGAATCATGCTTTTGACTTAAAATAGGACGAATGAAAGTGCGAGGGTCAAAAACTGAACAATGAATAAAACAAGGCTAGAAAATAAAATGAGATAATGTATGGTAAGATCAAGGTGTACGTGGGCGTGGGGAAATTCAAGTACTGAAAGTTCTTTACATATCGAAATTTCAACTGTTCTTGGAACACCAAGAATCACGGAGGCGGTATCAAAGTTAAATGCAATCCACAACACCATCAATTACGCTGCGCCTTCACGTTCGTATCTCACTTGGATTACTTGCAATGTTCATCCTCAAGGTCAACATTAACCCCCTCAATTTCTCATTTATTGACGTTTTTGCCATCAATTTTGCTTGTATACGTTGTCGATAAAATTGTTTTAAGAGTTTTTTTTCATTCTTGCTGTACATTTCACCGACGCAGGCATGGCGATCAACTGCTTTCGGCATTTATGGGTACCTCAATTTCACAAAATCTGGCTTCTTGTGAGTAACGAACACTCGTATCATTCCATATACGGTTTTGCTTTTCGCTCAATTTACTTTATCTCCAAGTTTGTACTGAATCCTAATTATTTAGTAAATATATATGGTGGAAAGTTGATGGAACTGTGCGTTTTTTATGAGAATAGTACTAAGCATCACAAGTTTGATTTATTTGGTCAAAATGGATGTGAACAGTAATGAATGCTCAGTTTCACGAACATGATTTATGTTCAAAATCCCTGCTTTTTCGATTTGATTTGTAGGTTTTGTTTCAGACTTTCGGTTAGCAAGATTTGGTGTTACATACTAGGCTTTATAGATGGATTAGTATCTTGATCAAGGGTTTTGCATCAATTGTTAGGATTTTAGTGTTTAAAACTTGGTTTTTTCTTCATCGTATTTTATGATACATTTTGCAGGATTTAAGCGTTTCAAAACTAGGATTTATGACATCATCACATGGGTTTGTTTTAATTTCAGGGAACACTCTAAGAATTTCAAACCTGAAGATATGGCAACTCGAATAGATGGAAAGAATTGCATAGTAACCGGAGCTAATTCTGGGATTGGTTTTGCCACTGCCCAAGGTCTTGCATCGAGGTGCCTTATCTTGATTAACTTATTGCCCATTTCCTTCACAAACTTGCACCAAAAGATATTGGGATAATATGATAAAATAAGTAAATAACAATCTAACTTTCTTGAGTCATGTAATGAACATTTTGGTTTAATACAAGAAGATTGAATATATTCGTTCACATTTAGTAAAATACAACAATCATCGCTACACGTTTACAAAGTACGATTTCTAATAATAGATTTTGTAAATTTAATTTTTTTTGATTTATTTGTGTACCAGAGGAGCAAATGTGTATATGGTGTGTCGAAATAAGGAAAGGGGAGAAGCTGCTGTCTCTAAAATTCATTCTACCACTGGCAACCAAAATGTTCACTTAGAGGTACCATACTAGCCTTTTCCTTTATCTGCATTTTTATAACACAAGAAAGAAATTATAAAAAGAAAAAAAATAATAAAGGATATTTTGGTCATTTTACATCATTTCCATTCCATTTAAGCTGTCTTATATTTTGATTGTAGGTGTGTGATCTTTCTTGTATGAATGATGTCAAGTCTTTTGCTTCCAGGTTTAGGGCAAAGGATGTTCCTGTTCATATTCTGGTAAGTGGTAACCACTCCTACACCCATTCAATATTGGCTTCTAGGCTCGTATTTTTTCCTTATTAAGTCCTATCTGGATTGATAATGTTTTAAAATATGGGTAAATTTCATAAAAGACACTAACTTTTCAAAAAATTTCGATTTTGACACTGTGTTATTTTTTTTTTCAATTAAGTCACGAAGTTTTCAATTTTTTTTCAATTAAGTCACTATGTTTTCAATTTTGTTTCAATTTTGACCATTTGACCGGTCAACCCGGTAGTCAGCTGACATGGCATGATGACGTGTCAGTCTTTAATGATGTGACGCTGACGTGGCACCCGAGTGTCAAAATTGAAAACATAGTGACTTAATTGGAAAAAATTAAAAACTTAGTGTTTTAATTGAAAAAAATAACATAGTGTCAATATCAATTTCTTTTTTGAAAAGTTAGTGTCTTTTTTGAAATTTTTCCTACATTTTTAAACCAACATAACGGAACAAATATAAACAAACAAACATAAATTAACGAACAAATACTTATTTTTATGTTTTTAGAAATATAAAATACGTTTTTTTTACATATAATCATGTATGGTATCAATCAAAAGCATGTTTATAGTGGAAAAATAGTGAAAACGAACTTAAACCAACATAAACGAACAAACATAAACAAACAAATACTTATTTTTATGTTTTTAGAAATATAAAATACGTTTTGTTTTGCATATAATCACGTATCGTATCAATCAAAAGTATGTTTATGGTGGAAAAATAGTGAAAACAAACTTAAACCAACATAAAAGAACAAACATAAATTAACGAATAAATACTTATTTTTACGTTTTTAGAAATATAAAATACGTTTGTTTTGCATATAATCACATATCGTACCAATCAAAATCATGTTTATAATGGAAAAATATCTAGAAAGAGTTTTAAACTCGTTTTATAATACGTATTTTATTGATATATACATGTTTATATACAGAAAAACGTATTTATATTTTTAAAAGCATAAAAATAAATTTATATATACTTATGACAATGTATCTATGTTTCTAAAAATATAAAAATACGTATTTATACTTGTAAAAAAATATTTATACGTTCTAAAAACGTAAAAAGACGAATTTATCATTTTAAAAAATGTAGGAAAAATTCCAAAAAAGACATTAACTTTTCAAAAAAAAAATTTGATTTTGACACTGTGTTATTTTTTTCAATTAAAACACTAAGTTTTCAATTTTTTCCAATTAAGTCACTATGTTTTCAATTTTGTTTCAATTTTGACACTCGGGTGCCACGTCAGCGTCGCATCATCAAAGACTGACACGTCATCATGCCACGTCAGCTGACTACCGGGTTGACTGGTCAAATGGTCAAAATTGAAACCAAATAGAAAACATAGTGACTTAATTGAAAAAAATTAAAAACTTAATGACTTAATTGAAAAATAAATAACAAAGTGTCAAAATCGAATTTTTTTAAAAAGTTTGTGTCTTTTATGAAATTTGCCATTAAAATATCTAATATGAGGGGAAACAGAAGAAAGAAAAATGAATGGGAGCAAATTTATAAAATGTAGGACTTAATGGTAAAAGCCCATTAGTTTCATTAAGTTAAAGAGAAATAAGTGAATAACAGCTAAATTGGTCTGGTCTGCTTAGGTTAACAATGCTGGGGTGCTGGAGAACACACGAGTAATCACATCAGAAGGGTACCTACAACCGACCGTTCGTTTTCCATTTGACTATTATTTCTCGATTTATAGCCGTTCGATTGACGGTATTGTTTCTTGTTCTATCGCTTGTTTAAAAAAATCCAGATACGAATCGAATTTCGCTGTGAACGTACTAGGGACTTACGGGTTGACAGAGTTGATGCTCCCGTTGCTCGAGAAATCTCAACCTGATGCGCGTGTTATTACAGTATCCTCCGGTGGAATGTATACATCTCCCTTAACGACCGACTTACAGGTTCAAACAAATCCTTAGGCTCCATTAATCAGGACCTGTTTGTTTGTTACACCAGGACACAACACTATTAGATTGGGACTGTGACAAAATTGCAATTATTTCTTGATCTCTGCCTCTGCGAAAGACGTAATTAGTGTAACACAGTCTGATGAATATGTTGTGATGCAGTTTAGCGATGGAGAATTGAATGGATTAGAGCAGTATGCTCGCAACAAACGAGTGCAGGTATAACTTCCCTGTTTCTTTTTCTTTTAAAACAAGGCGGCATATGCAAGGAAAAAATAAAAAAGGGAAAATTTGTCAAAAGTTAGGTTTTCTTTGAATATGTTTTAATGTTTCAATTAAGTTACATTTTTTTAAATGTTTTAGGTAGCATTGACAGAAAAATGGGCTGAAAAATACGGCAACAAAGGGATCAGTTTCTATGCAATGCACCCTGGATGGGCCGAAACACCAGGAGTCACCAACAGTATGCCTAGCTTTTCTAAATCGTACGTCTTTCTTTTGCACTTATTTTTGTCCAAAAATCATCACATCATGATCATGCACTCTATACATGTATGTGTTTTTGACATTTTTGTAAAAAACGATGATTACTTTGTGATAAAAAAAGTCAAGTATAACGATTTATGAAGTCAAATCACCCTATAATTAAGAATATAATTATAATGAGTTTTCTTATTTGGTATGAGTGAAAATTTCAGGTTGCAAGGGAAACTAAGGTCGAGTGAAGAAGGTGCGGACACTGTTATTTGGTTGGCTTTGCAACCGAAAGAAAAGTTGGTTTCAGGAGGCTTCTACTTTGACAGAGCCGAAGCGCCTAAGCATTTAGCATTTACTGCAACAAGAAACTCTCATGTTGCTATTCATTCCATCATGGCTACCCTTGATTCATTGGGTAACTTTTCAGTGTGATTTTTTCTTGATTTTCTAAAGCAATGCCGAATGAGAAAAGGTACAAGTTATTTACGGACGGGATCCACAGCTAGCATACGGAGATAAACCACAATGTCCCAAGTTGAATTAGGAATAGACAAGATTGTATTCTGTTTACAATGTTCATAAATATTTGGTGTTGATTTTGGAATGATTTTTGCTCACTTTAACTTCCATTGTGTGTGAAAAATTGCATTAATTATCAACAAGCCCTTCAAAAGTCTGCTTATGCTACAATAATTTCCACATGGATCCCCTTGGCTGGATCACACGTCGTATTTGTAAAATACACAAAGAGGGTCAGTAGTATTACTAGGATGTTACTGGTAATACTCTCTAATGTCTAAGTTAGGACAGGAAGAATGTGTATTATGAGAATAAGAGTGTAGTGTATAAGGAGATAGAAGCGTATATGCCTTGTGTTGTTCTTGATGAGTTTATATAGGTGGATGTGTTTGGGGCATCATGAGCGACAGTACTTGGTTTATTCTTTGTTTATGTGGAGGTACTTGATACATCGTAGATTATATATTATAAAGAGGATTGTTTGTCCTGGATCTGCATGATTCAATGTGCACGTCGTGTACTGTTTAGTCGATTTGGCGTTATCTTATGGATTCGACAATCCAAATTCGGACCATCGAATTGGATTGAGGTGGGATCCCCCACTATCTGCATTTACTAAATATATCGTTATTTTGAGAAAAGCAAAAAAAATTAGGCTATTTTGTAGGAGGTCTTGGGCCAACAAGATATTTTCCTGTTATAATTTTGTCTTAATGTCAAATGACTAATATTTCTCTAAATTTAGTGAAGTTTATAAATTTTTTAAATAAATATTGAAAGTTAAGTTCTATACAATAAAATTTACATCGGATAACTTAAATGATGCAAAATATATTTGTTAAAACTACTTGTATTTAATTTTCTGTTTTATTAAACAGGTCTTTAAAGTAATAAATAACTTATTTTTGGTATATTTAATCGGAACAAATCAGCACCTAAGGTTCAAAAGAATTATAATATCCTAACCATCAAATATATTGTCGTTGTAGTATAGTGGTAAGTATTCCCGCCTGTCACGCGGGTGACCCGGGTTCGATCCCCGGCAACGGCGTATGAATTTTTCTTTTTAACGTGACTACGGCAGTTGTCTGATTACTGCACCCTCTTTTTGGGTTAACAATGTTGGAACGTTTAACAACACACGAGTAATGACATCAAAAGGTTAACCGTTATTTTCCAAATTTAACCCTTATTTCTCGCCTTATAGCCGTTCAATTTGACAAAATATTGTTTCGTTTTTTTCCCTTTACTTAAAAAAATACGGTATGCTCTGGTGGAATGTATTCGGCTCCCTTGACCACTGACTTACAGGTTCACAGAAATTGGTAGGTTTCCTAGTCAGTTTTGTAGGTCTCATCTCCAATTATTAGAGACTCATAAATGAGAAATGATCTGAACTCTGATGAATTTGTTCTGTTGCAGTTTAACAATGGTGATTTAGTGGAGTTGAACAGTATGCTCGGATACTGGTTTCATCATTTCTTTGGGTCTTGTCTTGATCATACAGATACTTTTAGATGTTGTACAAAAATAGTTTAAGAAAACCTGAATGGCTCGAATAAAATCAAGTCTATCGAGTCACTTATATGATATTATATTTAGGTATGGTCCCTAAAATGTACGTTTTAAAGTAGGTTTCCTAAAATAAAGACAGACACGAAGTAAGTTCCATTTTGATAACATTCAAAAATATGTTAGCAAACACAAAATAAATAAAAATCAAACTTTTTCTACATCAAAGGCAATTCTGTGAGAAAGTCCCTTATATAATATCAAAGGTTGCCTATAGAGGTTAAAATACACGTTTTTAAAGTACATGTATAGAAGAAGTTTACAGTTGATGTTGATAGTTGAGATAACAACAAATGTGTGGGATCCAAATAGAGAATGTTATACCGCGGACACACGTCTTTGTGGTAGGGATTTTCTCCCTTTGAAATGGTTAATGATGAGTTTTCTTTTCATTAAGAAAAAGAGAAAACCCAAAACTACAAGTAAAATTAGAGATATTGGGAGATGGGTTTTTGGTATAAGCTCCAAAATATTGAGACTGCTTTTGGTGCACTGATTTGGTAGAAAAGGGGTATCTGGTTCCAGTATGAAATCTAGTGTTACGGGTTCTTCCCGCAATGTGATGGTTGTGCTTCGTGACTTGTACCCTGGCATTGTTGCTATAACTGCATTCACAATAAATAGTTAGGTCACGAATTTTGTAGACAAAAATATAAATTCATAAGTCATGGAAGTTACCTTCATATTGGTGTCCAGGGACCAATAAACGGTGATAATCAGCTACTCTTTCACTTGCTTTAATCTGTAGACATCATTTTATTGATTTAGTCCCTCAACTTTCTTTTTGTGGTGATCAAGTCCTTACACTTTTCTTACTTATTGAAAAGTAATTCTTTTTTTTTTCTTTGTATTTAGTTAACAATCATAACAAAAGTTCCTATAGTCTTTAGATAGAAATAAAGATGAGATGAGATGAATACCGTGTAATTTATACCCTTTACTGCAATGAAAGCAGGCAAAGGCTCTCCACAATCTGATGAAAAGATCCTTCCATGTACTCCTGACTATACAATAATCAAATGTATATAAGGGACTAGAAATGATTCATTATTTGCCAGATAAAAGTACACCTAAAACTGAAAAAATAATAAATTATAATTTTATAGAATTACCTTCACAAGGCTTGCAACAAGATTAAGCATACTCATTTTGTTATACTCCCATATCATGGGAAGCTGCATTATTTCAACTAAAAAATCAGTAAACATATGAAATGTTGGTTTTGAAAAGTGAATTTTGTTGGAAAAGTATTATTAGCATCATCCCAGACCTCATTAGCATGCGGCCATTTGTTATCACCAATCTCTAAGGTCAGTTCAAAACAGTCAGCAAAAATGTAGTTCCAGTCTTGCATTCCACCATATATCGGATACCTGCACCAAAATGTAATTAAATTTCAGAAATAAATGTAATCATTTTTCATTTTAGTTTTTTAAAAAGCATATACTATACCATTGAGCTCCATTTACGATCCCTTCTTTAAATTCATTGCTGCGAGACATGTTGAAGTGAGAGGTACTATACAGCTTTGCCATGTATTTAAAAGTTTCATCATCAGGACATGCATAGTAATTTTGACTGAAATACCAACAAAAAGGAATGTCAACATACTACAATATAATCTTCATATTTGATGCTAGAGACTTTTTAAGGATTAATTAAAGAGTAATTGTATTGCTTCCTACCTTTTATTCCTACCCATGTTAAATTGTGACAAGTATCATATTTAATAAAATTAATAATATTTTAAGACACATGTCATGAGTAGGAATAAAAGGTAGGAAGAAATATAATTTCTCTTAATTAAACTACAACTTCAAGTGATAAAATGCAAACAGTCATAACTGCTGCATCATGTTTCTTGATTCACAAAAGAATTAACAATATTTCCGTGAAAAAATTTATATAAACATTAATTAAATTAGAAAACTCACCTTTTATCATCGGTCCCGTCCCATGGATAGTTTGCAACAAGTGCTCCCTGAGAATATAAGAAAATACATTCTGAAAGATTTCTACTTTATATTCATTCACAGAGCATAAAAGTAGCCAGTTACAGCAATATCATCCAATACAAAGCAATTTTAACTGCTGTAATTTGGTATATTTTACAGTATAATCAATAAATGCTCTACTAAGAAAAAAGAATTAAGCAGAATGCTATAGTGTGGTAGTGTTTCATAGTATGATGCCTTTACAAGAAAAGGATTGAAAGTATAAAAATGTAAAAGAAAACAATGAAAGTAGCATGCTATAATCAACAAATAAATGGAAGTACGTTGCTATTTCATGCAAAGAAATGAACCCAATTGATTAAATGATTACCCCATGAAGACTAGCAGAGGCTGTGAAACGTATTTGTTTTAGCCACCTCATAATCGCTTTTGTCTCAGGTTGTCTTTTGTCCACATCATCATTCATTGGAAAGAACTACACCATGTGACATCAGTTATGAGTTACATGATCAATCGAATAAATATTTATAATTGTAAAATAAATGATGCGAAAATGAAAACACCTGGTCTGGAAAATCACGATTGAGATCAACCTTGTTTGCGTTGTAACGCTTTCTTTTAGAAAAGCCATCAGGATTCATTGATGGAAGGATGTGAAGGTGGACATTATCTACAATTAGTGTAGCCTGTATTCAAATTGCAAGTCAAAACCAGAAATAAAAATATACAAATTTACAAAATTTCAAGCTTACCAAGGGATCCTTCATATAATTGTCACACAGCCAATTTGCTAGAAATAACAAAAGTTCACGCCCTACAGGCTCATCTCCATGCACATTTCCAATAAACTGCAACATACAAATTATATCAAGAAAATCAATCCCAAAAATAATCATGCATTTCTGGATACTACTGATAAATGATTTACGTAATAATAGAATATTAATTTTAATTATCACCTTGAAAGCAGGTTTGGCCTCTTCCTTCCCTGGATTATTAGAAATTTCCATCACCCACTGCATTACATATAAAGGAAGAAAATTTTGAGGATATATAATTATTGAAAAGAAATAACAAGGAGGTATGAGTCAATATGTTACCAGTGGAACTCCTAATACGCTTTTCCCAATACTGGTGTAGGAATAAATGCCCTCAAAGAGAGAATCAAAAACGAGTCAGCTAATTACACAAACATCATTTAAACAAGATTAAATATTTCTTTCAGCATAAATAAGATTCATGAGGCCATTTAGTAATAAATTTATCAATAGGATAAGTCACCTGTATATCCTGGAAATGTGACCACATCTACCATGGAATGCCTTGATAGCCTTCTCAAGATCAGAGTTAGTCATATACCCATGAGCCAATTTATTACTGCATTCCAGATAATTAGAAAACACCAAAAGTTAATCAAACTATTGGAGAGTAAAAAGTAACTATATGGTTAAAATATTATTCTGAATCCGTGATAGTTTATAATACAGTTTCTGAAAGTGGGTTTCTTCAAACAAATGCCTTCCGGAAGCATATGCACTATCCACAAAACCTGTTAATCATAAATCAGTTAACATACGGTGGCAAGATAATAAAGTTAAGTTCAAGAAGAAATAAGGTAATGCTTATGGGGGACAGAACCACGGTAAGATCTAAAAAAGGTCACAAGGGACAAAATTGGAATAACATCCAAAAGGGGGCATGAGCTTGTAAGGCAACACAAGACAAAACTGGAATAACTACCTCAGTCAGACAGTTTAGATTCTAAGTTGTGAGCTCATATCATGGATTTTAAATGAAAATTTCCTCAATATTTGTATCATCCATGATGGTGAGATTCTAATACTAACTACCAAAATGTGTCCCTGAGTGCACAGTACAATCCTCCAAGCCCTGATCAGATGGTAATTTCAACCCTCATAGACAACTTATATACAAGCCCCAAAGATCGATCCAGTTTTGCTATGCATAAACCATCATTCTCTGGTTCTTGAAGCCAAGACCTTCAGTGGCTCACTATCTTCTTTTCGTTACTTAATATGACCTTTAAATTACAAGTCCCATTTTTCAAAAATAATATCTTCAACTGAAAAGTAGACCCTGTATTTGATTCTTAAAAACTCGTTGAATCTTATAAGCAACAAATCGATCAAAAAATCTAAATCAAAAAGATAAATTTAGGAAAAACTATGCCGCCAAACTAAAAAATTCGATAGGAAATTCGAACCGAAAGTAAAATATTTCGATTCTCAAAATCAGAAGTGGAGTAAACAAATTCATTCCTATTCCTTCTCTAATCAATAAAACAAAAAATAAAGCACGTAATACCTACAGCTTGAACCAAATAACAAAATAATCGTTTCATTCAGCAGCCAAAACAAGTATATGATCGAAAAAGAACGGAAAGACAAAATTAAAAAGGAGTTTGACCTGAATCACGTGCACCACCTCTGGCAATTGCCGTGTGAAACAAATGGAGCAAGTTTAGAGATAGGAAAAGTAAGAGCGATGGATTCAGGTGCGCCATATCAGTGATTTCATTCACGAAATCGAGCTTCAGACTTCAAGACCAAATCGTAGGGGACTAGTTTTAAGGATTTGTTCGAAAAGAGAGACAATATGCACGCGATAGTCACGTGTCTTGTTGACGACGACTTATTTTTATATTTTATTTTGGGCTAATAACATAAAAACCACTGCAGTTTGGTCAAAATTCGGTTTAAACACTAAATTTTTTTTGTTCTAAAAAAATCACTCATACGTTCAAAAAAATTCGTAAAAACCACTTATATTTTCGAAAAGATACATTGCACCATTATAACAAATTAAAGTCATGATTGTATGTTGCAAAATCGGAACACTTCTTGCCCCCGCCGCATTCAAAATTTAGTGGATTCAATTGGACACTCTATGCATTCACAACGTTGCCGAAGAGTTGTAGTTACGAAAACTAGAATTATATGTAGACATCATTATGCATCATTTTCACTGCAATGAAGTTCCAATATTTGCTTAAAATGTCGATATGAAACTTTTCACATAACCTTTCGATGAAAAAAATTGTTAAAAGTTATAAAATAAAATGAACAGTGGTCAATATAATTTTTTTTGAAAGTATGAGTGGTTTTGTTGGAACAAAAAAAAAATAGTGGTTAAACTAGAATTTTGCTCAATTACGGTGGTTTTTATGTTATTAACCCTTTTATTTTTAGTTTTGGTTAATTGAGCTTTAATTAGTATCGGCCTAAGTTTCTAAAGAAAATAATAAATATAGTCTAATCTCATAAATTTTTGATAAAAAATAACTAAAAATTAATCAAATGACTTAAATAATCATCATTTTTACACATGAAGGGGAGCCATCTACGAAAATTAGGCCTCATCTGTGAAAATTATTTATTTTTTTAATTTTTATTTATTTATTGTTTTTTTTAATTTTTAATAGTTTATTTTAGGTGGGTTGTAGTTGGACCACGTAAAGTAATGGTCTTGGTTTTTCCAGAAGTTGAAAGGTTGTATAGGAGATTGTCTGCATTATAGCTTCATTTCGGATAGGCATTCGTCTATACGTAATGCTTTGACAACGATATTTCCTAGCTCCAAGCATTGAGTATGTTGTCACCACTTGTTTGTGAATTTAACATCCCAACATACAAAAAATGTTACAGTTAGAGCTTTGTTCTGGGAAGCATGTAAAGCATATACGATGCCCGAATTTGATGAAGCCATGAAAAAGATTCGTAATTATAATCATTCGCTATATGATTACTTGCTAGGTGGTATGTTTCATAATGTTTGTCTTTGCTAGGTGGTATGTTTGATGTTATCCAAGTAATCATATTACGAATTATTATAATTACGAATCCTTTTCGTAGTGCAGCTGTAACCCACCTAAAATAAATCATTAAAAAAATTAAAAAAAATTTAGATGGTAGAGAGAGTATTGCAGGTTAGGACTAATTTTCGCAGTTGGTTCCAATGTCATTTTCGGGTTAGAAAAAAAAGAATAAAAGAATAAAATTGCAGATAAAGTCTAGTTTTCGCAGATGAGGCCTAGTTTTGCAGATGGCTCCCCTTTATCTACGAAAATGGTGGCTATTTGGGTCATTTGGCTAATTTTTGGTTACTTTTTGGCAAAAAATTATGTGATTAAATCATTTTTGTCATTTTTTCAAGTTTTTATGGGATGTGTTAAAAAAACTTTTTCGGATATGTGTGGGATTAACATATTCATCTATACATATAAGAAGAGTTTATTTAAAATTATCCGTTTTTATTTAACTAAACAACCAAATTAATTAGCATAACTAAATATCTATTTTTAGATTTTAGAGTAAATCGTAATTTTGGTCCTCGATATTATGTGATTCTTTCGAATATGGTTCACACTTTTAATTTTTTTATGTTTTTATTTTATTTTGGTTTTAACCCTAATAAATAAAAAATGACTAAATTATTCTTTTACTTTTATTTATTATGTATATAAACGGATGGACTCTATCATATAGGGATATGCAAATGGTCATCAGAACCGAGTCCAAGCCCAAAAACCGAGGAACGAATTTGAGATAAGCAGGGGCGGATCCTACTTGGTGCATGGGGGTGACTATGCACCGGCTCAACTTTCGCGGGACATTGTAAAAAAAAAATTCTAGTAAATTGCACCCCCTCAGGAAAAAAAATGAGACCCTAAATTTTATAAACAAAGAAATTTTGGGATTGGGTATTTGGGATCTTATTAATTTAACTTTGAGCTTTGATAAATTATCCAAAAAAAAAAAAAAAGAAAGAAAGAAAGAATCGGCCTTAGACTTACGTTTGACGATTCATGTTCTCATTTTTCTGTCTCTCGTCTCCTGTGTCTCTCAAGTCTCAATCCTCTATCTCTTCTCCTCCATTGAAGGTGCACTCATCATTCATTCATGCCTCCATTGAATTGAAGACTTGAATAGTTGAAGTTCTTCGATTAATCAATTCCTAAAGTCTAAACCCTATGATGAATTTGAAACAAGTAAAGAATTTTTACTTGGTAATCATTGTTAATTTATTGGTTTATTGGTAATTATTGTTAATTGTTATTTGTTAATTGTTAATTTATAGGTTTATTGTTATTTGTTTTATTGTTTATTTGATTCAATGATTTGGTTATTGCCGATCAACATACAGTGGCATGGGAATGGGATTGGAATTTTGATTCTTAGTTTAAAGTTTATTGAGCTAAATGCCATAATAAACTGACCATATATCCTTACGAGGAGAAAATGAGGTCAAATGTAAGAAAACTCCATTTAAGTGACTCTATGTTTATGAATAAAATGATAAACTTAATAATGGTTAAATCTTTTTGAGGTTTGCATGCCTAGTAGTAGTGCGTCTGAATCAAGTAATAACCAATGTAAAGTTTGCTTATTTTTAATGATAAAATGTAGAAACTTACGTGAACATGATTACCAATTGTACCACCAAATGCAATCCTCGAGCCATTTTGCAATACAGGATAGTCGGTCTTTTGATGACTTTCAAGTTTTTTAGTTTCAAGTTTCTTTTGCTTTACTCGATTTTTTATTCTTAGTTTAATATTAATTGTAGGGTAAGATTGGGAGTTTTTTTATTCCAACTAGTAAGAGAACAAGATCATCCTTTAATGAAAGTGGGGAAGGGTCTTCTCAAAGGCCAAATCTCAATGTCAATTCCCCAATGCCTCCGCCTCGGGTTCCGAATGTACTTCCACCAAAACCATCATCTAATGAAACTTTTAATTTCAAAGATCTTCCAAGGGACCCGAGAGAAAGACCGTTGATTATAGATTACCCTTCAAACGTTAGAGATGAAGTAAGAAAGCGATATTTGCTTGCAGGACCTTGTCGAATAAGGGTTCATACATTTCCAAAAAAGATGTACAGTGGTAACTTTAGAAAGTTTGTTCCGCTATGGTATAATAACTTTGATTAGCTAGAATATAGCAAGAAAAAAGACAAAGTATATCGTTTATATTGTTATGTTTGTGGGACATGAAGGGACAACAAGGAGGGAGAGATGCATTTGTTACAACGGGCTTTGATGGTTGGAATAAAGCAAAAGAAATATTTCGGGCTCATGTGGGTGATGTTGATAGTTTTCACAACAAAGCAAGAGAAAAGTGTGAGTTTGTAATTAAACCAAGTCAAACCATTACCCAAAGCATGGAGAGACAACCGAACGTGAAAGACGTAGGTTTAATGACCGATTACGTGTATCAGTTAGTGCTTCTAGATTTTTGTTGAAAAATGCATTACCGTTTCATGGACATGATGAGTCAAAAGATTCGATAAGTAGAGGCCTTTACATTGAAACAATTGGACTTATTGGTGCGAGAAACCGTACGACCACAAAGACTAATGAATATCATTTTAAAATTGAAATTTCCAATATGGTGGTAGATGTTCAAATTGTAGAATTCGGGGAACGTTTTAGTGAAATAAGCACTCAACTCCTAGAATGCATGGGTGCTTTGAGTCTATCTAATTCATTCGCTAAATTTGACGTGGAAAAGTTGTTGAAGTTGGGTAGAATGTACAAGAATGATTTTAATGATGTCTATTAGAGATCTTGAAGGACAACTTCGGATTTTTCATCACGTTTGCATTAGAGAGGAGATGTTTACTAGTTTTAAGGGAATTTCAGAACTTTCTCGTTTGATGGTGGAAACGGGGAGACATGAAGCTTATCCATTGGTTTATAAGCTAATTAAATTGACTTTAGTTTTACCCGTTGCGACCGCAACGGTGGAAAGATGTTTTTCAAAGATGAAGCTTATGAAGACCGACTTGCGCAACAAAATTTGTGATGGTTTTTTGAACGATGCGTTGGTTTGCAATGTGGAGAAAGAAGCCCTTGTGAAAGTCAAATATGAAGATGTAATGAATCGTTTTACAACTATGTGTTTACGAAGAGGTGAACTTTAAATTGTACATGCGACAAAAAAAAGCTTTTATATAATGTACTCGTACTTGTAGACGTTTTCTTGGTTATTATTATGTTTGATTGTATAACAAAATTTATGTTATTACATATGTCCGAAAAAAAATTTTGGTTGCACCCCCTAATGGTAATTCCTGGATCCGCCCCTGGAGATAAGGAACTAACCATGTTACTTGGTCGGTACTCGGCCCGTATATGTGGCTTAATTAGGTCTTGGTCCTTCTCGATCTTGGTCCTTCGGTATTATCGGGTTATCGGGTACGGAATCGACCGGAAGTTTAATAGACATTATGATTATGTAACCCTTTGAATGTACGCCTTTGAAATGTTTATGCTTGGTCCTGCTCAGGTAAAACCCGATCCAAACCCAAGACCAAGTCCCATAGTTTGGTCGGTCATCGGTTCCATTGAATGTCTTCCATCGGTATCGGTCTGACTCAGGTTTGGTCCGAGTCGGGTCGGACCCAGGACCACGTTCACCCCCATTATCGTATTCCAACATGCCAACAAGAAGAAGATAATGGTGGGTAACGGTGTAGGTAGTGGTGGTAAGTGATGGTGTTGTGGTGGGTGATGGAGGCGATGATGGTTGGTAACGATAGTGGTGTGGGTAGTGTGTGTGTTTGTGTGTGTAAGTAGTGATTGTAGGTGATTGTGGTAGTGGTGGTGGTGGTGGGTGGTGGCAGTAGTGGTGGTGGTGGTAATGATTGGTGGTGGCAGTGTTGGTGGGTGGTGGCATTTGGAAAGAAAATCAAAATTTTCACAATTTATCTACTAAAAATAGAGAATTAAATAGAGAAAGAGAATTAGATTTTTCTTCCATTTCTTATTCTCAAGATTAATCAAATAGGAATTTCATTTATCTGATTTCATTTCCATATACCAAACATGTCCTAAGGTCATTGGAAGGGCTGAGATTGTAGCATCTCTATTATAGGTAGTGTTGCTTTAGTGTTGAGTAGGTATTCCGTACATTAAGGTTGTAAGTTGTATCATGTAGTTGATAACTTTAAATATAAATAGTTTTCTTAGCTTTCTTATGGTTGAAAATTGTATGTGTCTTTGTACAGTTTTCATACAGATATATTGGGGTCTTGCTAAAATTACGATAGTAATGTTAGAAAAAAATTTCAGTCAAATATTGTACAAATTGGAGATGTTACATGAAGTGAACACTTCATCATATTTTAAGAACAAACTGGCATCAAACATGGTCATTTCTCTTCTTATTATGTCGATCACAACTTTTAAGAAAAAAATATTTGAGATGTGGATTCAAAAGCTACTGCTCCAGGAAATAATGTAGTCGAATCTGCAATGAACCTCCAACCACTTTGGAAACAACTGTTGTCACTACGCCTTCTATTGAGGTGGAGCATCTGCAATCAATACCAGAAGAAGTATCACTGGTTGAAAGGGAGCACGCCAACATTAATGATATCTCTCTATCCGATGATGCCTCAAGAATAAACAACAATGAACCAACTTTGGAGGGGAATCAAGGGTCTAATACACAACTTGAAAATCCATCAAACCTCGATGCTCTAATCGAGAGAGAACAACCTTAAAATCATACTTCTTTATCCTATCCTTCAAATCCTTATATTATTGTTGTCGATGTTATTCCTTCTGTTTTAGGTTAACTTCAAATATTGAAGAAGTAATTGTCGAAGTTCCTCCTAAATACGATCATGAGTAACACTACCAAATTCTTTTCTAACTTGTCACACATGACTAACACTACCAACCAGAATTCCATATACTTAATTGCCAATGTGAATATATATATATATATATATATATATATATATATATATATATATATATATATATATATATATATATATATATATATATATATATATATATATATATATATATATATATATATATATTATAAAGCAAACTTGTTGAATTTTTAAGACGTACAACATTTTATGCACATAATACATGTATAAAGCACATATTTACAATTTTTTCTGCACAATTTACAAACGTGTTCTTAATTTTTAAGATGTCCAAATAAATATGCACAAGGTACACATTCTAATACTGAAATCTAATCTTACCTGCTGATTTCCGGTAAACCCTTCCGCAATACCATGAACTGGGAGGATACGAGATCTCGAATTAAAATTTGAAATGCGAATTCCACGTTTCTCTCCACAGTTATAAAGTTAGCTTTTCACGTAACCCTACATTTGCCCACCATTGTATCTCTGTTTCTAACCCTAGAAATCGACCTTCTTTGCTCCCGCCACCATGATCGGACCACCACCACACAGCATCATAGCACCACCATCACGGCCGCCAACACCTTAGCTGCGAACCACAAACAACGAACAACTGTTGCTAATCGACACCATCAACGTCGCTGTCTCCTTCAACGAACATCCGCAGCCGTCACTCAACATCGTCATCCCGTGACCCGCTTTCTCCGTTGTTTTCTTCGTAGGTTCTTTCTCTCTTTAACTCCCTCTCACTATCTAGATCTTGCCCTCTCTTTCTCTGCCACTCTAAAACCTAGATGCGACCACCTTCTCTGCCAGCTTAGATTTTGTCATCTGCTGTACAAACCCTTTATCCATATCTATAATATTTCACTTCTATTTGTTTTCCCTCTCTACAGATCCGTCACACAACACAATGTTGAGGATAATTACATCATTTTTTCATGTAACATGTACTTGGTGGAGGTAATTACGCCATTTTTGATGACGGGGTAATAATCAATCATAGTTTCTTCAAATTTACAAAAAAACTAATGTACAGGGCTTTTACAAAAAACTAATGTACAGGGCTTAATTTAAAATAGCACAATAGGGCAAATGCAAGTAAAAGAGATGTAATTTTGATTTATGTGGTGTTTTGATTACTGAATTTAAGTGGTTCTAAATTAGGAGGTCAAGAAAGATCAATGTATTATCTAGAAACTAACAGATTTAGATGAAAAAAATAAAAGTCATACTTAAACCCAAATTTAGATCTTCTTAACTCTATGTTCATAAGTCTGATTTTGAGTTTGATTTATGGCTTTCTTCTCCTGATCATGTTTTAAGGTATGTTTATCGCAGGTTTGATGCAGGTCTGGATCTTATTCTCTCCATACATCTCCCTATGTGTTTGTACTAGAGAGCAACGACAGCAAAGAAGAAAAAGAATGGAAGTATATCTTCTTTAACTATCCAGAATCGAGCTTTAGAGCAAGAGAAATTGTGAAATCATGAACAATTACAAAGGATTCAGTTGTTGGAACCCTAAATCCGCTGTCGATGCCCTACGTACAGAGGAGTAACCTTCTTTTCTTTCTTTTTGTTTTGTTTTTGGTGGTAAGATATAGACTTTGTTTTAATGGTAAAATATAAACTTCGTTTTAAGAATATTTGATGCTGGTTATGTTGTTGATTTGCTCAGGACTCAATATGCCATTAAACAAAGTTTGTATATTTATCTTATTTTTTCCATCTATTTAATTTTCATATATTGAAGTTAGTTACTCAAAATCGCAGATCAGATTTGTATGGCTTTAAGTTGAAATTTTGGGCATCTTATCCAATTTTTTTCTAATATGAACGTTTATAGATCTAACTCTGAATATGTAGGTGTGAGTGTGTGACGCTGGATTGCAGGAAAGGTTTGTTGAGCCAATATCTTCAAACATGATAGATTATTCTTTTAGGTGCATCATTTAAAATAAGAATTCCATAAATTTCATTTTCATTTGATTTAAATTTTTCGTTGTACAGGACAATCGAGCAAATGAGGATGCAAGGGTAAACTTTGAGAACAAGAACTCATGCATAAATAAAGAATCAGAAAGGTAAAAATTTTCATGTTGATGCAGGATTTAGTTAATAGCATCCTACTTTATATTTCTGCAGCAAAGTGTATTTGCTGGATGATTTTTAGGCAAATCTCTTTATGAATGTTGCAGGTCCTGAGAAATAGAGAAGCAAGCTTGAATAATATACGGACACACTCATTGTTTTGAAACCATTGCAGATTGATGCTTTTTTCTCTAAAGATGCACCATATAACAACTTGAAGATGATTTCCCATTTCACCATTCTAACAAAATAATTTTTCATTTTTTTTTTGCATAACTGATTGATGCTTCACTGATTTCATAACCTGTACTATACCTAAGTACCTAACCCTGTAGGATCCTAATTGCTCATTTTGTCTGTGACATGTAGGTTTTGAATGGAACAAAAAGTGAAACAAAGGAGTCATTCTTTTGGTACTTCATCAACCATTGCAGAAAAAAATTGTTGATCTTTTTTTAAATATGATGAGGGGATTGTGTGTTGAAAGTAAAGGGAATGAATTGAGATATGCTTGCAGGGAATATGTAGTAACTTGACATATCGAGTATTCTTAATTGTTGGTTTGTATATTACAAATGATCATAAGCAGTGGTAAATATCATGCATCGATAACAAGTGAATTATAAAAAAATCAAAATTTGGATTCTTTTTATTTGGAAAAGAAACGCACTGTCAACATTTTCCAAAAATGCTTTGTTATGCTTTAAATCCATAAATCCTTTCTTGTTTTTTAGTGGAATTTGATGGTTATTATATGCTAAAACTCTCTTATATAACCAATATATTATATGACAAATTTAGATTGTTTAGACATTTGAAAAAAAATAAAAGTCGGGTACTCAGAAAAGGAATTTGTTCAGTTTCGGTCAACCAAAAAATATATCCGAACAATCAACTTTAGTAATATTCAGTTATTATGGGTCATTTTCTATTAATTCGGTGTCGGTTCAATTTCAGTTATGTTGGTTTCAGTTCTTCCGATTATTAAGCTTGCCCCTAATTTTAGCATTTTATAATGAAGAAAACTATTATTTTAAAGATAACTAGAGATGTATACATACATTACAAATAATGTTTAATGCTAATGATATTGCCAATATATTATGTAATCTTTGAAATATAACATGTTTTCAAAAGAATTGTTTTTTATTTGAAAAGCAACATACTTATAATTTTGAGCAAAAACAGCAACTTGAAAATAAATATATATATTTAATGGTAAATGATATTTGACAATTTATTATGCAATCTTTGGAATATGACATGTTTTTGGGATAAAACTAATTTGCCAGAAACAAAACTGTTCACCGAAATGAAACTATTTGATGCTTGTCCAAAGTAAATTGATTCTTACATAGAAACTATTATTTGAAACGAAACTAATCACCTCCACCCCCCCCCCCCCCCCCTCATTATCGTCCACGGCATTGCGCGGGTACATTACTAGTATGTACATACATACATACATACATACATACATACATACATACATACATACATACATACATACATACATACATATATATATATATATATATATATATATATATATATATATATATATATATATATATATATATATATATATATAAAAGGGCCGAAAAACAGAAAAACAAATTAAAATTCTAACACTACAACTCATAAGAGATCTCAAAAGGAAAAGAACAAAATCATGTTGTGTAACACCGCATTTTCCGTTACGTTTGTAATCTTGAATTTTATTATTTCTAGCATCGATATTATAACAATAATAATAATAAGATATGTAACGCCCCAATTTCAATTTGGTAATTACTCAATCAATCGTTTATTTAAATCATGTTCTACGGAAAAACGTTTAAGTTAATTGTTATAAGTAATTTTATTAAGTATGATAATAATAATAATAATTCAAGAAATCATTAGTGACTTGAAACGAAATTTAGGATGATGGATTTCAAACGTTAAGAAAAGAAACTTGAATAAGTAATTATTTGTTATAGGGACTAAATATGTCGGATTTGGAAAGTAAGGCGGTAAAGTCCAACTCTTGAAAAATTCAAATAAAATGTCAGGAGACTTGGAGAATGGAACTGACTCTCCTTCCGTTGCCTTCACTGTTATTGTTTAAATTCTAGTTAAACCCATTAACCTTACGCCACATAATCATCACATCCCGTTTCCATCCAAAACGATCGAGCAAGAGAAATACGGGACAAGAGTTGAGCACGAATCCAATTGATGCTTCGAGGGGTTTTCTGTCCAACAAATATGTCGATGTTGGTGAGGTCCGTTGGGTGTTTTCGAAACGAGTTTTTCCTGCGGGAAAGAGACGGCCATGAGAGGCGACAAAGGAACAAGCCAACGAGATCGAGATCAGTAAGTTATCAAAATATCGTAAGGAAATGGGAACCAAGACGGTGCAGATCGGAGTTAATGTTCGGTGATCATAGATGATAAAAGAGAAAACATATCCCAAACAATTTTCCTAGCGGTGTGGTGAGTCTTATGGTGACGGTTTTGTATGCGGCAAAATATGCATGGTAGGCGAAGCGATTTGTTTCAGAAACGGTAACCAATCACCTACTTCAAGAATTATGGAGTAGAAACGACCGAATAAGCCAAGTATGTTGCATGCGAACGCAATGCAAAAAGGATTGCACACCCAGTTGTAGGCAAGTAGCGATGAAGGTACGCCTTACATGCGGTTGGTATATTAGATATACAATTGTTTAAGCACATAATATTAAAGGGTTATGCTATAATACCCCACACACACCGACGTGATGTCGTTACAATGAGATTACGCTAGTTTTAATCAAGAAATCCAAATACAATTACACAAAGAAGTCAATATTGAACCCTAAAATAAATAACTATTGATTTTGGGGGATAAAAATGTATATTAGGGAAAATTATATATATATATATATATATATATATATATATATATATATATATATATATATATATATATATATATATATATATATTAATTACGAATTTTATTTCATATTACTTTTTCTAGAAACATAACTATTAAATTAAGATTATAATATAATTGTTAAAGCATTTGATACAATATGCATATAAGTTTGTATTTGGAAATAGTAATTTTGATTTTTTTTATAGCAAATTTTTATATTTATGTTTTTTCTCTCAACTAATTTCGAATTAATTGTTATCATTTCTATTTATTATAAAATTATATTATTGGTATTTCGTAAATTATGATTCCGGTCCTTTATTATATTTTAAAGTTATATTTTATGTTCATTACATAATTTGTATTTTTGTCAAAGTTGTGTTTTCAATATTCCAGACTTTCTTAGGATCGTAATGACGGTCGGAGCACGAGTTGGTATTAAATTGCAATCCTTGCAATTTGATTGATGAACCGACGGGAGTTGGAGGGGAAGAATCGGCTTCTCAGTTCACAACTCTAAATTCGCAATTAAGCCTCAAATAAATCCGTTTGTTGTTTACGTTCAACACTTCCCGTATCTACTTCATTTTTGGTGCGATTGAGAGATTAAGAGGTCGGTAATTGGAGCAATCGAGCGAAATCAGAAACAGAGAAAGGAAAAAAACGATTGCTACCGTAGGTGGGTTCTAGACGGCAATCGCCGCAACCGGCGCTAGTGGCGGCAACGAGGATTGTGCACGGCGGCAAGACTGTGATGGCTTTGAGTTTTGCTTATTGAGAATATGGGAGGCAAACATAAGTAAGCAAAACAACGGATCTAGAGGGGGAGCTCCGATGAGGCTCAACGTCTTTTACCAATTTATGGAAGCCTGGTTCGATTTCAACATTCAGGGACCTCGAGAGATAGAGGGCAGTAAGAGATCGAGGGTGCCATGGCTGGGCGGAACAGCCCCGATGGCCGATGCTATTTGGCGTGAAGTTACGACAATCCTGGCTACCAATGTTGTAGCTTGGTATAGCGATGGCAATGGTGGTCTGGACCTCGTTCAGTTGTAGCAGAAGAGGAAACGAGGGAACCATGGTTTGACTGTGACCACAGCCCCAACTCTATTCGGCTGTCTATCAGCTAGGAGAGGTAAAGATGTAATTCCGGTGACCTGCGGTTACTGTGGTGGGTGCCGGTGTTGACGGATGTGGTGGCGATGGAGGACGGCTGCTGTCCGATGACGGTAGGCGTGACTAGTGGTGGCGCGTTTAATGGAGGTGTATGCTTTAATTGAATGAGAGAGAGATGATGGAGCCGTATCTAATACTAGATGGTAAGACTCTTCAATCTATTTTAATTAGGTTTATATCTTAATCGACCATACTGTTTTGTTTTAATGGGCCGAATTAAGCAGGCTTGTCAATTGGGTTATTATTGTTAATCGATAAATCAAATAAACAGTTTTATTGGCATAATATATTTGAGCGGTTTACACATCAAAATGTAATATATTACGGACCAAGATTTTGTTTTGTAAGCTCAATAATTTGAGTGATTATAGTTCAGTAAATAAAGCGGAAATAGAAGTTTCATAATAAGTATTCTATGAATAAAAAAATATATTAAAGGCTCGTTTGTGCTTATAAAAATAAGATACAATTTAATTATAATTATTCCTAAAGAATTATACTATTTAGAAATAAATATCGATGTATCTTTACGACTTATAAATAAATATTATATTCAATTATAGTGCCAGGATAATTTTCGTACAGGACCGATACTAGGGTAAATAAGAAAAAAACGTAATATAAGTTTAGACTACATATTTTGATCTAAACTTATAATCTCGTAGGATGAGTCGATAAGCAAAACGATGTATGGGTTCGAACAGTATCTAAGACGATAAATGACGTGGACTGGTTTTGACAACAATGTGAGTTATACTAACTCGTCTATTATGTTGATCGTGCGTGTAACGTGTATGTTTGTATGAATGTATGTTTATGTTCTTTTAATAAACATATTTGAAATAAATTATGTAAATGTATGTGTATGGTGGCGGAGGTACCGAGACAGCCTTTCGACGAACCGACCCGCATATAGTGGCGGAGGTACTGGGATAGCCTTTCGGCGAATCGGCCCGCGTATAGATGCGGAGGTACCGGGGACAGCCCTCTGGGGAACCGGCCCGCATGAAAGAGTTGGTACCAACAATATGTGTTTAGGATAATGTGATGTTGTTAAGTTAAGTTATGTTATATGTTTGTGTATGTATAAAAGTGTTACGTGAATGCATGTGATTTGTATAATATGTGAGTACTGTGTTTCTCACCAAGCATTTCCGCTTACTCGTTGAATTCTAACATTTCAGGATTAAAGGGTATTTTTGAAAAAGGACACAGCGTGGTCGCTCCGAGCTCGTATCAGAATAAAGGAATGGACCTTTTAAGCAATTTATTATTTTAAGTCTTACGATTTTAATTTTCTTTATTAATTTTTATGTTTTGGTAGCACCATTACTCTGATAATTTCCTATTTAATTTTAAAGAAATATTTTTATACTTTTATATAAAGGTTTTATTACTAATATTTTCAAAAAAATAGGGTGTTACAGAATAAAATTAATAAAACTATAATAAACTTAAAACCAAATATTAGTATTAAAATGGAGGGGTTTTAGTGTCAATTAGTCATACTTGATTTGTTAGGTTATATGGTAAAGGGGTTTATAAAAAATATGAGGTTAAAGTTGAAGGACTTGTTTTGTTAATGTGCGGTCAAGTTGTTTACTTGTGAGGCTGGGTACTTCTTTTATGCAATCTTGGGCTGGATTGGTTTGTATACTTTAGCTCCAACCCTAGTTTCGTACATCACAAAAAATGGTAGAACATCCCATTTGAGTCGTGAGTTTCCTCTATCTCCCATCTCGTTTTCTTGCTTCAAGTTGTGTTGTGTGGTGTGGCTGCCAAACCATGAGGCGCTTGTGGGAAGTTTGTTTTGATGATTGCGTGTCTTGTGGAAGCCAAGAGTAGGAGGACTTTAAGCTTGATCACACAATTGCTGGTAAACAAACTCTTCTCCCTTTTTCTTGTCATGACCGAGACCATCATCACCACTATGCCTCCATCGTGAGGTGTGTGTGAGTGTGTGTATGTGTGAATGATGTGTCTCGGGACTCTTTTCTTATTTCTAAAAATTTGAAAACCTTGTTGTTAGTCTCAATGGGTTAGGGATTGAAAACCCTAACCCTAGTGTTATTTTATGTGACATTGTGATTTCAGTGTTTGCACTTTCATCTTAGAAAACCCGTATAAAATCATAGACTTCACCATTTGGGACGAATTTTATATCCCTGGAATGGTATATGAATATAGTTTCTTAGTCCGTAGGGCCTTGGCCTAATTCAAGCTTTAGGTCAGGTGAATGTGGCAATCTTCACTGACTCGCCCAGGGCTATGATGAATAGTGAAGTATGTATTGTTAACTTCATAATTAAATGTACAAAAATCATTAAGTCAGTGGAAAAAGTTCAGGTTAGGAGTCTAGAGAATGAATTGGTCAGGTTAGGCAACTCCTTGTCCATTTTATTCTTTGGCTGTCTATTTGAAGTGTGGTCCTGTGAGTGAATTGGTCAGGTTAGGCAACTTTGTGGATTTATAATTTATTGTTGGAAAATAAAAATGACCTAAGGTACGACATTGTGATCTTTTCCTTAGGTCTAGTGTGAGCATAATTTTTCCCAGATTTTATCTTGAACCCCTCCTTGGTGAAATATTGCAAATCTTGCAATTGGGTCAGAAAGCAGCCTTGCGGTCAGACTCCTTTTTGTGGTAATTGTTTTGGTTAGAGGTCTTGGGTGTTATAGTGAGTGTCCGAGCTTACCCAAACTTAACTAAAAATCTGATAACTCCATTAATAAGAAAAGTGAATAGGGAGGGGGTACATGTCGGAAGTAGAAATATTTAAATTATAAGTAACGATATAAGTATCCATTTATAGTAAGGCTAGTTAGTATACTTTGTAGTAACTTAAAATGCCTTATAGGAATATAAGGTGCTCGAGTGGAGCTTGGTAGAACTTGCAGAGTGGCCATGTGGATTGTTGTTGTTGTTGTTTTGAGGTGAGTTTGTCACTACACTGTATTGAAGTTATACATCCTTTGTTGTAGCTCGTGTGTGTTGTTTAGGATGTAGGTGGGTAGTAACAGGTCATAGGAAATTCTGCTAACTGTGTGAGTGTGGGGAGTGACATTATTGAGCTGGATGCCATCATTGAGTTGAGTGTCATGCTTGAGCTAGGTGTCATGATGTGTTGTGTACTGTGAGTGTGTTGGGTGCAATCATTGATCTGGGTGCCATGATTGACTTGGATTCCATGATTGTGTGATTGGTAGTTGTGTTGTGTGCCTTGTTGTGTCGTGTGCCTTTATTGTGTTGTGTGCCTATGATATGGGTAGAGCATGTGTGATGGATATGTCGTGTATGTGTTGAATTCACTAAGATGTGTGATTATCATTTCCCTATTAAATCACTATTTCAGGTTCTTCAGGTATGGGTGATAGCAAGGCGTGACGTGAACACACTGGTGCAACTTCTTTGTGGATTATGTATGCGTTGACTTTAATGAGTTTTTAATTTCCATTATGTGTTAAACCATTTTAATATTAAATGTTTTGAATAATATGTTGATTATTTAATGTGAATGTTTTCCTAAAATTTCTAAATTTACTAAAAAATATGGGATGTTACATGTTGAATATATGATGATAGATATAACAAAAGCACTTCAGAATAAATCTCAAGCATTTCTCTTAGTTATAACAAGTCAATCTGAGAGTCATCATGATGTATGATGTATGGATCATATATAAACTACGTTAACTAATGCACCATCTAATAATCCAAAATAGTATATGACCAATCCACAAGGTCTTCATTTACTTTCTTCTTGTAGCTCTTGGGTCATGGAAGTTCCTAGTATTACATAGTGTAATAGCATAAGCTTGAATCTACATATTCAACAATTAGCAACTATAAGTTGATATCCATCTTGGTAACAATTCAACTGCCAAAAACAAAAACAAATAAAATGAAAAGATCATTAATTAGTCTAGAAGAACCAATACCATAAGAACCAAAAACGAGAGAATGCACATACATAAAAACAAACGCAATACATAAACGAATATTGCATAAAAATTAATACTATGTATAGAAATTCACAAATTTCTTAATGCTCAAATGTAATCATTACTACATCATTAAGTTAAGCTGCAATTCTATCGCCAAATTCACTAGTTTTTTTTTTCAAAATCAATTAACTGGCCGATGAATGCAATCGACAAGGATTTAAACAAACTGAGCGATATTCATAAAGTTGATGTTCAAGTTTGAATCTGGTAGCAATAGGGTTAGATCAAAAGCTAGACAAGAAAAAGTAGACCATAAGCTTAAAAATTACACATACCTACTGTGTATGGCATTTTAAGCAAGTGTTTATGAAAATACCTAAGAGAACATAAAAGGATCAACTTGCAACACGATCAATACTTTGATTAAGTGATAGATTGAGTCGATTTGTTTCCTTACGGTAATATCATACATATTTTAGGCTCGAACTAGGAGAAAAAAAAGGCCCCTCAAAAATGTAAATTTCACAAAAATACATTAATTTATGAAAAATATTTCTTATAACCTTTTTAGATTCAAAATCATTGATAACAATATAAAAAACAACCGGTAAGTAGTAATAAAACAAAAAAAAAAAAAAACTTATGGCTAGAGTTGTCTGAGTTATTGTTATTCAATTCTTCATTTTGTCCTTTGAAACTTCAAAAATCATTATAATAACAATGGTTAATGTCGCTAAAACCCAACAAACTTTTGATTTTGATTTTAAATGGTCGCTAAACTAATATTTATGCACTTAAACGTTAAGTGTATAAACAACCAAATGACCGGCTAATAAAGGGAATGTGATGTAATTTTACCTGTTTGAAGGTAACTCCCAACTGGCCAACCACATGTTAGTTGATGTGGCCCATTTTATGTCAACATATGTGCAATGATGTCGCATTGCTTTTAATTAGCCATATGCTTTCTTGAATAAGCCAGTCTCACGGAAACTCAAAAAAAAAAAAATCCAAGTATTACAATTTAGAAATCAAGTAAAATTTGTCATACCCTATGATTTCGATTTCGTGAGATTCCAAAACATTGTGAAATTCCAAGACCACCCTTCAGATCGTCGAACGTGAATCAAAATGAAACAGATAACGCTACTGCTAATTACCTTACGTAATAATGATTTTGCTCTCTTTGCTGTCGGCGATCATACTAAGCATCTCACGCTCCATTGTTTATGATTTTCTCTTAAATCTATTTCCTATTGAATCATCATCGTCCACGATCATACAAGTGCTTATTTTCCATCTCTTATGATTTCAAATATCTCAATCTCTTCGAGTACTCCAAATTAAGATGAAGGAGAGTCCTCTAACAAATAAGCTTTTAACTCATTAAGGGATAACAGAGCAGATACAAGCACATATAAAGATTATATCTGATGAGAGAAATTTATAGAACTAATACCAACACAGGAAGAAATTCTCCACACTCCAACAAAACGACGCCTGATCTGTAACTTTTACGCCTTCAATGTACTGAAACTATCGAAAATCAAACAACATACTACAAACTTAAAATTATCCGTAAAGAGATCATAGCATACCGAGACATACAATATAAAATTACTAGATCTCCAAATTAGACTAGCAACACAACTTCTCCCCCTTTGCGTTTAGATGTTTCAATTGCAAGTGTACAATCGTATATCTTCTAGCTATCTCTAACACGATAATTTCATCACAATCGACACTTCCACTTCTCTTATATGCCAGTTTCTTTCTATCTCTCTCTATCTCTCTCTCTCTCACACACACTCTCTCTCTCTCTCTCTCTCTCTCTCTCTCTCTTTGTGGATAAATCACAGGTGTGTGTGTATGATCATGTATGGCTTCTCTAAGACGCGCACTATGTTTAACAAAATAAAGACAAATGGTCAAAGTAGTATGAAACAGTAGAGTCAGAGAAGCAGACTCGAAGAAGAGTCTAGTCTCCGGCAGCCGCGATAGAGTTTGTGTGAGAACGAGAGTGGTGTTCATAAACAAGAGGAAGGAAGATGGTGGAGATCAGATACTTACTGCTGTATTGTGGGGGTTCAGTTCCCAATATTCAAAACTAATGGCTTGGTGTGAGACTTTGTACACATCGACAAAATCTTTGACTTTTGGAGTGTCAAAGTACGTATCACCTAGGCCATAAGGAGTGGTGCCTCCAACATTTGGGAGGCAAGCACGCCACATAGGCGCCACGTAGATTTTGTTGGCAACACCGGTTTTGTTGTGGCACTTAAGGGGTGGAACGTTGGCAACATATATTTTTTTTAATTTAAAAAAAAATCATATTTTAAATAAAAATAAAACATAACATATTTTAAATTAAAATAAAACACACCAAATACCATTTCATTAAAATAAAAAGACAAATAAAATAAAATCCTACGAAATTAAAAGTTTGAAATTTAAAATGAAATAAAGACGTCGCTACTTGAAAAAAAAAACTACAAATTATATTTCTTGCGGATTTGGTCTTTGAGCGCCATCGCGGATTCGTAATGCGCCCCTTTTAGGTGACTAACGTCTTGCAAAAACATTTGCATTTCCATTAGGCGGGTATTTTCTTGCCATTGATTATCCAACGACGTACGCAAACCTTTAAACTCGTCGCGCATTTCTTCATATTGTTCCATCCGAGAACCCGCGGAAGAAGTGGATGATGTCGCCTTCCCTATTCTTTTTGCCCGGTCCCGACCCATCGGACGTGGAGGCGGTGATGGTTCCACTTCTTCAACTTCGTCAACGTCATCGTTAAGGTTGACGCCGATATGACCATCCGAAGAAACGTGATATGAGCCCGACTCCGATGTTTTGCTTCTTTTGGAGCTCGAACCACCACCAAATTCCAACTTAAAGACTTGTTCCCATTTTTGGCTATGACGAACAACATTCCAAGCGTGTGGAAATTTAAACGGCTTGACGTTGTCGTCTCGGTACATGTAGTTGGCTTTCTCCAAAATACTCGACTCGCTTTCTCCACTCCTCCATTGATTCACCAAATTAATGTAAATGGCGTTGAAAGCCATAACACATTTGTTCATGTTGTTCCACTTCGTGTTGCATTGATCTTTGTTGCGGTAAGAGTTCCCTTTCTTCATGCCTTTGCGGAAACGTCTCGTCACTCGAAACCAAAACCGATCACGTTGTTGATTTTTGCCCGTTTTTGGATCCTCGGACACATCGACCCATGCACGGGCTAACTCCGTCTCTTCTTGAACCGTCCACTTTGTACTTGCGACCCGTCCTCTTCTTTGCGTAGGTTGGGGCTCCTCCGGTTCGGATGACGAATCCGAATTTTCCACCGCATTCTCGTTTTGGGGGTCCTCGGGCTCGGGATCGGTTTGGATTGGTGCTTGCTCGGGTGGGCTTCGGGTTTGTTGGAAATTGAAGTTGGCCGATGACGATTGTGGAAACGGATTGAAGCTTTGTTGAAAAAGTTGTTGTGGTATTATCCCGTATTGCGGATAAAATGGTGAACCGCTCAACATCGGGTTTGGCGAATACATCGGACCCTCGAATTGTGGACGATACGGTGGCGGAGACGACGGATCGTACCCAAAAATGTTTGGGTTTTTTGCGGATTGTTGGAGGGATTGTTGGAAGACATTTTTTAAAATTCTTTTGAGCTCAAGAGACTAAGTTGTGTGTAAAAAAACTGATCCAATGTGTGTATATATATAGAGTAAAGTGGGTGTTAAGTTAAAAAAAAAAAAGTAAAAATTGTTTTTTTTTTTAAAATTCGACCGTTTTCAACGGTCAATGGTGCCAATGTCGAGATATTCCAAAGAGAGAGAAACGGCAAAGGCTTGCCGCTCCACCCGTGCCGCTCAACCATGCCGCACTTGGGGGCGATGTTGCCGCCGGCAAAGGGCCTCCACGTCGGATGCCTCCGGCAAATTCTACTCCACTCCGTGCAGCCTAACGACTTCAATGGTTATCAAAGGATTTAAGTGAGACAAATATCTTGATTTCAATGGTCTATAAGGCACAAAAAATAGTAAAAGGATCAATTAAAACCAAAGACAAGAGTTTGTTGGGTTTTAATGGCATTAACCCTAATAAAAAATAAGCAAAAAGTATCAACAAGCTAAAATCCAATTAAAGATGAATGCAAATGAAAAGAGACAAACCCCATTTTTCATTAACTGTTTCAACTATCAAATGAGAAATTACAATCAAATAGGAATTTACATATCACTTTTTCCATTTAACCACAAACTGTGAAATAATGAAAACAAATCAGATAACATTACATTATCGTAGAGTTGCAGTTGTGTTAGACTCTTGGTGCATTTGCCTAATTTGTCCTTTAAAAATCATTTCACAATTCACAATAGTACACTTTTACTTATTTGATGAGTCAGTAGACAATGTGGCCAATAAAAATAAAACAAATTCTAAATAAACAATAAATCCAATCATATTTTCAATAAAAAGACACTTCATAATTCAACACGAGTCATGTTCAATTCATATTAAAGATAAAAATCAATTTATATTTTCAGATTCCATTATTCCAAATAAAGATAGGTTCCATATTCAGATTTCATAATTCCAAATAAAGATGATTCAGTTCATATAAATGGCAAAACTCATGCTTTACCATACAAATATAAGATGCTTTGGGGTCCAATTTGCTATTTTCCTAAGTGAAGAAAAAATTTTCTATTTTCCTAAGCGAATAACAATAATCAAATAATACTGATATGTAACATGTATCGTAAATTTTGGGCCGTTATGAGGGATGGCCTTGTGCGGTCGTCTGTGTTACTCGCGGTCTGGAACAGCACTGGCGGATACAAAGGGGGCGTCGAGGGTACCGTTGTACCCCCAAAATATGTCGATAAAAAATGTCTTCTGGATACGGAGTTTTGTGTCTCTACACTATAGTTATATCTTTATTTTCTTTAGTTTGAAGTCATTTAAAAAGACCTTTTGATATTTGGAATGGACGCGTAGGATGGCCCACTCTTTTTCGTGGTTATCAAACTTCAATTGGGAAAATGATTTATAAGGGTAATTATGTTTCAAAACTGTTCAAAAAACACCATCCAAGTTTGGTCTGTTCAAAAAACATCATCCAAGTAATGTCTTTGTACAAAAAACATCATCCAAGTAAGACCTTTGTACAAAAAACACCATCGAACTACATGTTTTGTTCAAATTTTACCCGATGGTAACCGGCTCTTGCAGGTTAAAAGATGACTTGGCCTAATACTTGGTGACCGGCCAAGTCATCCTTTAACCTGCAAGAGCCGGTTATCATCGGGTAAAATTTGAACAAAACATGTAGTTCGATGGTATTTTTTGTACAAAGGCCTTACTTGGATGATGTTTTTTGTACAAAGGCCTTACATGGATGGTGTTTTTTGAACAGACCAAACTTGGATGGTGTTTTTTGAACAGTTTTGAAACATAATTACCCTTATAAGTCATTTTCCCAACTTCAATTACTTGTCACTTTCTCTTTTATTTCATATATACATGCCTTCAAAAAAATTTTACGTTAATTCAATTTTTCTTTTTGTGAAATCATCTTATACTAATTTCAAGGACAATAGCACTCGTATAATCAAAATATAGCAAAATAGATTATTATTTTTTTAGTATTAACTATTTAAGTTGTAATATATAATTATTTTATCGTCATTAAATTTTAAATAATTGCTTTGTCATTTAAATTGAGATGAGTGTGTCTTTATAATTTTTTTTGATGACCATATCACCAATGTATTTCAAAAAATGAGACTCGATATATTTAATTGTAACTTTTGTTAATATTATGTTTTTTAGATGAACAATTTAAAAAATTACGTGAAATACAAATATATCATTTTGAATTTTAACTATATTCAAAAATCAAACCCTCCAAATGTGAATTCCTAATTCCGCCACTGTAGACCAGTCTAGTTTCCTCTATCTAGAGAGCATTCCTTTCATAGTGACAACTTTGTTTCCCAATTTGAGTCGCTTTATTTCCCCATCTTCGGCGTCGCTCCCACTTGCAAGTGTATTCAGTGATTAGAGCAAGGTGGAGGATTAAAAAGGGTTACGACAATACAAAGAAAAAAAGGGTGACATATCTTCGTTATGCAAGGTTGACCAAGGTGTGATACGTGTTTGCATGAAAGCTTAACGTGACCTGTTAATAGCACGACTCCTGAGACCGTGACCAAGGTGTGATACGTGTTTGCATGAAAGCTTAACGTGAATAGCATGACTCCTGAGACCGTGACCAAGGTGTGATACATGTTTGCATGGGATCTTAATGTTCCATGCATGGGAGATAAGAGTGTACATTGCTGGCATGACAAGTTTGACCATTAAGATTTTGTCTTGAATAAATAAAGTTTTCTTGATGATGTGAAAGTTTTATCTTTCATACGATTATTATAGCCAACGGAAAATGCCCGTTTTTTGACTTGTAATGTAACTATTGGTGATTGTACTTCTCCTCGGTCGGGTACCTCGCCTAGCTCAGGTGTGTTTTTGTGTTTTGTTTAATTGAGTTGCCGGTTCCAAAAAAAAAACCGAAAATGACCATCATTAAAAATACAATATTCGTATAATTAAATTTTGATTTTTATGTCCATTTGGGTAGAGGTGTACAAAAAAATCTGTTCATGATCCAAATCCGGTTTTCAATCCGATCCGATCTGGTTTTGAAACCGGTTTCCCTCAATCCGATCCGGGTCTCTTAATCCGATCCGGTTCGAACCGGTTTGGATATATATAATTTAAAACCGGTTTTGGCCGAACCGATTTGTTAAACCGGTATGTAAAACCGGTTTTGACCACGTTGACCCAATCCGATTTGGAGTATAATTTTTGTCTAAATCCAGTTTTCAATCCGATCCGGTTTAGGTCCAATCCGGTTTTGACTTTATTGACCAAATCCTATCCGGTATTGAAAAAAATTCCAGTTTGTGCACCTCTACATTTGGGCACTAGATTAGATCTGCATGAACTAACTAGATTTTATTTATATAATAAACTAGGCGTAAGCTCTCGCGTTGCGTATGAATATAATTAAATATTAAAAAATATTGAGAGAGATATGATTTTTAAAATAAAAAATTCACTGTAATATGTAAATTTCAATAATTTATTAACTTATAGAAAAATTTATATTATTTTTTTAACTAAATAACTTCAGATGAAAACGTTTTTTTATTAAGAATCGGGTTGAAATGAGATGTTATTATCAAGAATGATGATATATATAACCAATGGAGAAATATATAACAAAGAAGTATTATATATGGTAAATCATTTGATGAGAATAACATTTACATGTTTAATGGACCTATACCGGCATACGTTATTTATATTAGTATCATTCATTTCGCTTCTCTAGATGATGTGTGATAAGATATTATACAGAATTAGTATTTGTATTTTTTATATATGCGTTATTTTATATTTTCTTTTCTATGACCCGCATAAATAAAATTTCAAACGATAAGAGTGAGATGTACGTATTCAAAGGAAATTGTATTTTCGTAGATTCTTGACTTTTTTTTTTGTTTTCCCACTCCTATAGTAAACGTTAATATAAAGTTTTCTCAGTCAAAATCTTAACATTTCAATATATAATTTTATTCTCAGTGTTAACATATAATTATAAATATACAATTTCATATGCTTGAGCAATATCTTATGATTGTGGACTACATTGACGATCATGTTTTAGTTTTGAAGTAAAAAATTTTAATGATGTTAAATGTCATATGTAAAAATAAGAGTATGTCATTATAGTATATTGACATAAGAACAAAGATAAGAATATATACATATGAGGAATTAAGCTTTATATCTATATTTATAAGTACGTTTGTTCCTTTCATTTTATTTTCTTTAACGATGTGAGATAATAGAAGAGAGTTAACATTTATATTTTATAAACAACATAGTTTTGATATTCTTTTATTGTCTCATAATAATAAATAACAAATAATAAAAGTAAGATTTCTTTATATAAAGGAAATTTTATCCTCATAAATTTTTCACTTCTTAATTTTCTATATTTATAGGAATCCTTAGTACAATATATTGTCACCCCTCATGTCAAATCTTTTAAGGATTTCAAATAATATAGTTTTTAGTCTCAAATATAATATAGAATTATAATGGTTCTATTTAGTTTGTTTGAACATTTATTTATAATAAGGGTTCAAATAAATTTTTTGAACAATGTCTAGACATTTATTATTGAAGTTGTTTTATGTACATACATCATGGTGAATAGGAAAAAAAACATTTTACACCAGTGTGACGACACAATGGACTTGAAACGACATATTATGAACTTGCAAGGTTATCAATTATTTTAAAAGTTTCTAAGTAGTTTTATCTTTTACTTTTATGTTTCAATAATTCTGAAAACTAATACCAAATAGTAGAATCATTTGAACCTTTGAAATATAAACATGTTATTATGATAAAATGTTTACATCGGTATCACCATATGCCAAAATATGTCAAACAACATAACATGAGCTTGCAAGCTTAATCAATTTTTAGAAGTTTTAAACTAATTTTACTATTTACTTTTGAGTTTCAATTCTTCTAGTTATTAACACCAAATAGTAAATTCCTTTGAAACTTTGATATAAAATATGTCTTATCATGAAATGACAACTAGTTAATATTATATGCTTTAAAATCCATACAATAATCCAGATTGTTGGATGAAAGAAACAAATAAATGGTATTATATAAGGTAATTAAAGAATAAATGTTAGATTGATGTGTGAAGATTGTGTGTGACAAATATAATAAAATTCAAATTAATGTGGTAAAAGATACATCACTTATCTTTAGCCACATTGTTTTGAATGGTCTGTTTTATAAGATATATATATACAATATACAATATACAATAAATATTTAAATATAAAAAGTAGATATAAGATAGTTCAAATGTCTATTATCAAAAATTTATGTGCTTATATTTCCTATGAATCCAAAAAATGTTTACGACAATGTCACTTTTATACAAATGACATATTAAGCTTGTAACATAATCGGGGTTTTAATACTTTAAGGAATTTAAATCTTCATTTTTTAAGTTTCAATATTTATGCAAACTCAAACCAAATATTAGAACCATTTAAAACTTTGAGATAAAAACTTACTTTTATGATAAACTGACCACTTTATAGATTTTGAAAGTCATATTATGATAAAAACTCGTGTATATCCAAAATTAAAATCAATTAATCCAACAGGGCCACTCAGATGTTGTAGTTAACCATTTTTTAAATTACGAGTTGCATGTGAAGGGTGAGGAAGAAGAGGATGGAGGTGAGAGTGAAGTGGGGTGGAGTGGGTGGTGTTTTTTTACTTTTTTGTTTGGTGGTATGAGAGAGAGATAGAGAGAGTGTATGTGTGTGTGTGTGAGTGTGTGTGTGTATGTGTGCGTGGTAACCGACTAAAGAGCTTGGAAACATGTTAAATGATATATCTTAAAAAAGTCTCTAAACTTTGGGAATTCAATTTGATTTTGTGGCAAAACTATTAAAAATATGTAAATGTTAGGGTTTTTAAGTCATTTTCTCAAGTCTTTTTTCTTACATGGATGTTTATCTTTCATATCATAGCCAACTCAAAAGAACCATTTACAATTCTTATAATTAAAATTTGGTTTGTATGATCCTTTGACACACCCAAAATAGCATTAGTGGTCCGCGATTGACATTCACGTGATCCTGGGACGGGATGATGTGGGGCCACTCAGATGATGCAGTTGACCATTTTTTAAATTACGAGTTGCATGTAAAGAGTGAGGAAGAAGACAATGGAGGTGAGAGTGAAGTGAGGTGCAGTGGCCGGTGTTTTTTTACTTTTGTGTTTGGTGAGAGAGAGAGAGAGAGAGAGAGAGAGAGAGTGTGTGTGTGTGTGTGTGTGTGTGAGTGAATGTGTGTGTGTGTGTGTGGGGGGGGGGGTAACCGACTAAAGAGCTTGGAAACATGCTAAATGATATATCTTAAAAAAGTCTTCTTACTTTGGGAATTTAATTTGATGTTGTTGCAAAACTATTAAATATATGTAAATGTTACGGTTTTAAGTCATTTTCTCAAAAAAAAAATAATAAATAAAAAAAATCTTACATGGATGTTTTATCTTTCATATCATAGCCAACTCAAAAGAACCATTTATAAAAAGTTATGATATTATTATAACAAAATTTTGATGTTTAGGCTCCTTTGGGTCCTAATTAGATTTGATTTGCATAACTAGATTCTATTTCTACAATTAGTCAGACTTTGTCGTGTTTTGTTTTTTCAAAAATTACTTTAAAACACTGAACTAAAATGAAATTTATCGGTATGAAATGTTCAATTTTGCTGTTGAAAAATGTTCAATTTGAGTTATAGTGCATCAATCGCCATGGTTCACGTTTTGTTGCACAATAATGTGTGAAATGGCATTTTCTATCTTTTTCCTTTTGCAATTCTCATATTTCCTACACTAGCGGGAATTATTATTCAAAAATGTTATGAATCCATTTCGTAAAGGTATATTGTCCAAAAGGTTAAATGATTGCATACAACGGACTTGTAAACTAGCATAGGATGGGCTTCGATGTTTTTGTAGTCTGACGACTCTTGACTCTATACCTAAGTTGGTGCTTGATCCGATTTGCATTTTTCAAATCCTAAAATTGCAAGTTTTTTTTCAAATTTTGTTCTTCATTATATTGTAATCACCTATACAAAGACGTAATTATGTATTATCAGCTCTATAAATATAGTAAGAAAAGAGAATACCACGTTGGCACGAAATGCTTATTGATTGACGTCAGGATGTTCTTTATGATATGGGCCCACCTTTTCACTCATACTTGTGTTAATGATGATTTCACTACACCCTCTATATATACTGTCCTTCAAGAAGCAACATAATTAACCAAATCTCTCTCTACACAATATGCCGGTTGAACAAGAGAATGGTATTCGTCCTCTTGCCAATTTCCCTCCTTGCATTTGGGGAGACCAGGTATGAAAGTTATTAAAAGTTATCACAAAGCTTGTGTGAGACATATGTAACTAATAAACATTTATAAATTTCAAGCACGACATCATTAACTTCATCTAAATATTTGATTGGGTATATATTTTGATAATTTGAGTATGTATTTTGAACAGAATTCGATGAAAAACTATAATATCAACGAAGTTATATATATATATATATATATATATATATATATATATATATATATATATATATATATATATATATATATATATATATATATATATATAGTTAGTATTAAATACATTTAACAATTATTGTGTGATTGTAGGACTAAATGTAGAACGTACAATCGAAATAATCGATGGTGTTAGATTCAAGGGCCTAATTGTAAATTTATAACAAATTATTAATCAGATTTTGCATTTAAACCCTTATAAAGGGTATTTTAGTCTATTAATAAATATTTAAAAAAGGAAATATCCAATTTTTCTCCTAATTTTGTGGGATTACGTGAATAAAAACTGCAAATTAAAACTACAATTTAAAAACTGAAAATAACTACATGCAGTAGAACACATTCTTACAGATCACACCACATTCTCAAAGAATACACTTCATTCTTGAAAAAATAGACTAACGTTAAAGAATAATAACATAAAAAGATACATTTTCTAAAAGAATAAGCATTCAAAAAAGAATAGACATTCTTAAAGAATAAAATTGGATTGCATTTTGATACATTAATCACATAGTGGAATAACGAGTTTCACTTGACACATGACATTCTTGAAGAATAATGAGTTTAAAAAAAGATACATCAAAAAAATAAACATTCTTAAATAATCATGCTTCATTCTTTTGAGCATGATAGATAGAACTTGTTTTGTTGATCTTCTGTGTTATAGTTCTGCAAGAATCAACTTCAATGTTGTTTTCCATTCGATATTTTGTATTTTCTGCATTCCATTCTTCAAGAATCGGTTTCAATTTCACGTTCCATTCTTGAAAAATAACATATACCAACCATCAATATTAACTCCACTGCTTCATCACCACATCCATTTACCACCATTCTCGGAGAATACCAAGCTATTATGATAATATTTTGGTATTTTTCTTAATGCGTAAAAGCAGACCACATCTCTTTACCACCATTCTCGGAGAATACCAAGCTATTATGATAATATTTTGGTATTTTCCTTAATGCGTAAAAGCAGATCACATCTTTTTACCATAATTCTTGAAGAATTAAGCCCCTTTGAGAATTACTTTAGCTCTACATTTTGTTCCATCAACACCCCTCGAAAATTACTTTAGCTCCATCCCTTGAGAATTACTTTATAATTTTATATGCCTAGATCCCACCAAAGGTTAATTAGGCGATTATCCAAAAGAAATATATAAAAAATAATTATAAAATTATAAAATTATAAAATTAAACACTTTTGGCACTCAACATGAAAATTGTTATTTATTAAAAAAAATTGCCGGTAGAGACGTACGCATCTTTAATCCAATTGGAACCTTTAGTTGTAAGAATTCCTTCTGTCTTTTTTCTTTCTCGTATTTTCTTGCGGTGACCTCCGATTGCTGGCATTTTTCCGGCAGTTCCCTCCGATCAAATTGTTCTTCTCAATGGAAGCCGAACCATGCAATAGAATAAACAAATTAAAAATCGTTTATGCCGCTTGGAATTTTTAAAACAAACATTTAGCTTTGTAGTCAAACAACTACATGCCGCTTGGATATAGATAAAATTTGATAGATTGTAGTAAAATGAAACCGTTTGAGGCTTTCACCTCAAATTATGGACTTTTAAAAGAAAAACAATAGAATGGGCTTAACACAAAAGAAAAATCATAATTTAAGAATTAAGTGAATATACATACTTACACGTCTTTCACAACGTCAAACAAACATGCATCTGAAAACGGATATATACAACAATTTTCACCACCGATGAATGAAGATGTGAAAAAACCGTAACAGAAAAAGTAAAATACCATGATGATCACGATAACCAACAAACCTTTTCCAATTTGGAAGATCACAGTGTAAACTGATATTCGTTAAATCGAAAATTGGGTATCTTGGGATGATTTATCAACACAAAATCATGAAATCTCCGGCAAAAATTGTTGACGGGTTTGTGAAAAAATCAATAAAAGAGAGAGAAGCGTGATGGTGATCGTGACAATATACAGGGGCGAAGAAGATGGCGGCTGAATTAGGGTTATGGTGTTTTTTCATTCCATAAATATAGGCTTTTAATTAGGGTAATTTAATTTAATTAATTGAAATTATAATTATATTATAGAAATTGACTAATATGCCCCTAATTAATGATTGGTCTAGAATTAGTCCTACAATCACACAATATTTAGAAAATGTATTTGAACCTACATCTATATATATATATATATATATATATATATATATATATATATATATATATATATATATATATATATATATATATATATATATATATATATATATATATATATATATATATATAATCCGACAGTGCATAAATGTGTATTACTGGGAAATGATACTTTCCAAACATTTTACAACATTCTGATGGTGGCGCATGTATAGATGAAGCAAGAAGAGCAAGATGCACTTGAACAAGTAGTTCAAGACTTGAAAGAAGAAGTCAGGAAAGAAATATTGGCAAAATTAAATGTTGCAGCTGAACATGCAAATTTTTTAAAACTAATCGATGCAATCCAACGCCTTGGCATAGCATATTACTTTGAGGAGGAGATTAACCAAGCCTTGCAAAATATTTATATTTCATACGGTGATAACTGGAACAGAGGTTGCACTTCTATTTGGTTTCGACTTCTAAGACAAGCAGGCTTCTTCGTTTCTTGCGGTCAGTGGACATAATTCTATCATAATAATTAAGAGAAAATTACACGAATTGTCCATGTGGTTTGAGTCAATCTACGTGTTTCATCTCTATCTTTTTTTTCACTCGGACCGTACCTATGATTTGGTTTTGTTGCGGTTTTAATCACTCACACATAAATTGATTAAATGCCCTTATGTATTCCTTTTTTGATTTTTTGTTGTTTATCTTAAATATTTTAAGATTATTAATTGATGACAAGGCCCATCTCACACTTCAGCACTATTAGGCTACACGGAGTAGCGAAAGATGGCAACGTGTTCGGCTGCGGGTTCGTGTGGCACCGGCGGTACCGCTCGGGTTCCGTCCTCCGGCGGGTTCAAAGAGGAGACACAGCGGGCTCGTGAAGCCGCTGTACGTCGAAGGCAAAGAAGGAAAAGGGGTTGGAGGTGGGTTCGGCGGGTTGGAGGTGGAGGTGGGTTCGGCGGGATCGACGGCTTCTACACCGTCTTCCAACGGGTTCCGGCGGGTTGAGGGCGGGCTCATCTTCCAGCGGGTTCGACTTTCATTACTCCATTTGCCCTTAAACATCTCTCAAATGCTTCATCATCATCACTATCATCATTTTTATTTTCATCATCATCGTCGTCGTCATCATCATCATCTTCTTCTTCTTCTTCTTCTCTCTCTCTCTCTCTCTCTCTCTACCAGTGCAGCTCTTTCTCTTACGAACCCTAGCCAAGACCCCACCTGCGAGCCCTCCAGAGAACTTGTTTAGTAAGAAATCGACTGTGAGTAACACGAAGGAAATCATTGCAAAAAATTGTTTAGCAACGAAATAGTTCCCGTGAAACTGCTCAGCAATAAATCGTTCCGAAAGAAATCGTGAAGTGGAACTCCGACGAAAAACTTTGCTTGGGTAGAAAAAATTCTGATGAAATTTCTCAACAATAAAATCTTTCAACAACCCTAAACCAATCATATTTTCCTTTCCTTCTCCTTGAAATATTTTTCTACCCTTGGAGGTTTTGATTTTGCCTCTAGATACAAATTGGATTGTTGTTTGACATGGAAAATGGTTCTCATAGTAGTATCACTTGATTTTTGTTTCTTTATAATTGGTTTTATTGGGTATTGATTTGAATGTAGTTTGATTTTGCTCCTTTTCGCACAAAATATTCCCCTTTTTCATACCCACCACCATCATAGGTTTCAATGAGAATGTAAGGAGGAGGTGATCGTTAGGGTTTTTTTTCTGTATTGCAGTGGCATGTGTGAAGACGAAGTAAGAGGTGGGGGTTTTTCTTAGAATATACAAAAAATTAATAGGGTGTTTTCCCGATAGCAGAGATGATGGTAATTTACTCCGAAGGCAGAGGTTGTGGTAATTCACTCCCGTAAGAGGAAGGAGGTAGGGAGGTGATAAGGGGTAGATGTAGGTGGTCAGACCAAAATATTGTTAAATAGCTTTTTTAAATATATTAATAATAAATAAGTAACCATTTTTTTAAAAAGCAATAAATAAGGGTATTATAGTCATTTTATGTCTAACATGTACTAAAATTGCAACAAAACAAACCACAGGGACAGTCCGAGTTTAAACAAAGACAATGATGAAACGCGCAGCTGGACCCAAACCACAAAGACCATTTGTCTAATTTACTCATAAATTTATTAGAATATAAATTAATGATATAAATCTTATGTGAATTGATATAGATTGTTTCAATAACTACAAGGACAAAGAGGGGGTTTATATGGAATGCTCAACCAATGATGTTCAAGGAATGCTTGATTTGTACGAGGCAACGTATTTGAGGATGCCAGGTGAAGTCATACTTGATGATGCTCTTGTTTTCACAAAAACCCGTCTTGATCACATAGCAAAATATCCTCATCGAGCCAACAACATTTACTCTACCCAAATACAACAAGCACTAAAACAACCTATAAGGAAAAGGTTGCCAAGACTAGAGGCAATACGCTACATACCTTTCTACCAAGAACAAGCTTCTCATAATGAGTCTTTACTAAAACTTGCAAAGACAGGTTTTGACTTGCTTCAGTCGCTGCACAAGAAGGAGCTTAGTCAACTTTCCAAGTAAACATATAAAACACCATCTCTATCATCGCATTCATCAAAAGCAAATATATCTTTTGGGATCTTTTATTTTCTATCATTATTGTTAATCGGTTAAACATTAATTTCATAGATGGTGGAAAGCTTATGATGTTGCAAACAATTTACCTTACGCAAGAAATAGATTGGTTGAATGCTACTTTTGGGCACAAGGTGTGTACTTTGAGCCTAAATATTTTCGATCCAGATTTTTCTTAGCAAAAGTTTTTGCCGTGATAACTATTTTGGACGACACATATGATGCTTATGGAACTAGTTATACTTACGGAAGCATTTGAAAGGTATATATGCAATAACATTCACTTAACTTGTTAACCTTTTTTGGAATCAAAATACTCATAAATTTTCTATAGGTGGTCGATTACGTGCTTGGATGTGCTTCCAGAATACATGAAACTCATATACCCCATGGTTTTGGACGTTTTTACAGAAATGGAGGAAATCTTGGCAAATGAGGGTAAAGCATGTCATATAGATTATGTGAAAGAGGCTGTAAGTTCTGACACCTTTCATTTGTAGTTATATCATTTTATATAAGAATAAATTTAAAAAAAAAATTGTGTACTTATACTTAACAAATGTAAGGTTTTTACTATCTATATTTAGACTTTTTGTATGTCAGCTTATACAAATAAGATGGGAAATTTTGTCATAAAATATTAAAAAGGGCATTTATGTAATCTAGCTTGAAGTTAGTTATAATTACTTACAAGCTGGTCGTTAATCTTCTCCATTTCTCGGTAATGAAAACTTAAACTTGATTCCCTCGTCTCTCGTTCTTTTGTAAGTTCACATCTATATGGTATTAGCTTGATCCTTTTCATTTCTTCCGTAATTTATTCTTTTTTTCATCTAATCATGTTTGAATAGAAGGTCAATTCGAGTGAATCTATAATGATTAACATCTCTAGTTATTTTACCTTGGACCATCTAATAATTCAACCACAATACTCGTCTTAAATGTCTTCAATGGTGTCGGATTCACTGCCTGGAAGCGTTCGGTGATGATTTCTTTATATGCCAAAAACAAACTCAACTTTAATGATGTTTTAATTTTTTGACCACCTATTTGTTCCTCAACATATACATGATGGTATCGTGTCAATTCAAAGGTTATTACCTGAATTTTCAAATCGCTCCACAAGAACATAGTTGAAAATGTAGGGTTATTGACACATTGGCCCTATAAAGTATATAAAAAAATTTTAAAAGGTCCCTTAACAAAATTTCGGGCCTCGTAAGTCATTAAAATCGAAAAATACGTGTCATTAAACCACTCCAATTGTTAATAGAAGGTTATCCGGTTGAAAGAATGAAATGGGAAAAAAAAAAGCCACGTGGTGGCTGATGTTGGAAAGCCACGTGGACTGGACCCAGTTGCAGCAGTTTGTGGACTGCTCACATCCCTCTTTCACCCGAGCTGTTACTTTGTTCCTTCTCTTTTCACTTACAGATGGGACGAACAGTTGCAACATTAATCATTAATCATTCTCTACTGTAATGGGTACAATTTGGGAGCAATTGCAGGTCTCGTAATCGGGATTGTCGGTGATTCCAGGGTTTTTGCAGAAGATCGGAGTCTTGAATCCGATTCTGGAGTTGTTAGTGATGAAGAAATTGGATCCTTAGGCGATTGGATCTATCACGGTGAACAAAACACTAACAAATCCTTGAACTTGATTCAAAGAATACAAGTTGTTTTAGATGTAGCAAACGGGCTTGATTATCTCCACAGCTATACTACCCCTCCATACGTCTACAAGAATCTGGAGAGCAGCAATATCGTTCTTGACGATGAGTTCAGAGCCAAACTTATAAACTTTGAGCTTTACATGTCGCCTGAGTATTTGGAGAACGGTATGGTTTCAACAAAGCTTGATGTGTACGGATTAGGCGTTCTCATGCTCGAAATAGTGACGGGACTCCTCCAGTCGCCGTTCTGTGTTCAACGCCATCACCTCCGACGAGCTCATCATCTCCGGCCAATCCATCATCGCCGGCGACACACTGTTCTTTCCCCCACCGGCTGTTTCAACTCATTCGCTTGAACCACCCACTGCGCCTATTTTTCTGGTTCGCAAACGATGCTAGGGGCCATCGCTTCTGCTCCGACGACACCCTCACCCGACGATTCATCTTCACAGACGAACCCAGCTCCAGCCGCCACCCTCTCTTTCACCGGCTAGCTTCGTTCTCCGACACCACGACCCAGCAGTCGTCGAGAACGTGAATAAGAATTTATCGGAAGTTTTGGATGATGTTCTCGAGAAGGAAGACGTAGACGTGATAGATTTCATGGATCCTAATCTCCAAGGGAATTATCCTCCGCAACTCGCCATGTCTGTAATCAGATTGATCGATTTCATGTCTGTAGTCGAGAACGTGAATAAAGATCCATCCGCCTTTTCTTCATTCTTTCCCTGGCTGCGGTTCAAGAACTATGAGGAAGAAAGGGGAAGATCAGAGAAGAGAAGAGGCCGCCATTGTAGATGGTTCTAGGGTTTGCTTGTTCTTGGTGTTGTTCCCATGGCAATGGTGGATGGAGCGTGTTAACCTGATGACGGTAAAGATAATAGGGGAAATTGGTAATTAATGGAGAGAAACAATAATAATAATGGTTTTAAATTAATAAAAATATATAGCTAATTTAAAAAACAATAATAATCCACGTGGATGCCATATCATTGCCATGTGGACATGTTCTGCTGACTAAGATGCCACATGACATGCCACGTAGGCATGTTAACCTGATGACCCGGTCACCTTCTTTAAAATGGCATTTTTGACATAGTTTTTACGAGTTTAAGGACCTACAAAACACAAAAATAAGAAGAGTGACCATTTAAAATATTTCATAATAGTTTATTGGGCCATTATAACAATAACCCGAAAATGTATTATTTCTTCACACTACATACTCTATATTAAACGAATAAAATCAAGGGTATGAACAATCTAATTGTACATTATCTACCAAATTCAACAACTATATTTAATCTCTCAAAAATTGGATGATATCTCTACTTATTTCACTAAATTAATGAAAATTGGGAGGAGTTATGCGTTGTTCAAGATATTCCAGCTTGTTCTTAGGGACGTTGGTGTTGGCATTCATAAATATCTTAAAGATCAGCATCTGATTCAACTACTTATGGGTTTAAATGACTCATAAAAAAATATTAGAGGACAAATACTCATGATGAAGCCCTTGCCATGTCTTTCCATTGCTTATTCCTTGATTATTCAAGAAGAACGTCAATGTGACATCAATTCTCCATCTATACTTAACAATGATGCAATTGTGATACATGTTTCCACTTATTCCACAGCTCCTTCATCATAGAGTTATTAGCTTCTTATTCCATGCTAGATGTTTTCGCGGTAAACGTGCCTCTTCCTTTCAAGTTACACTTAACTCCTCTCAAGGATAAGCCACTACATTATCCAATTGTCAGTCGGCAACTCAGTGGAAAACTTAATATTCTTTAGCATGCAGAACGTGATATTGCCTTATTGTTTCAATATCTTAGCCAATTTAATCAAACTCCATGTCAAGCTCATTATGATATTTCAATTCATGTGTTGAAATACCTCAAAAGCACAATCTTTCAAGGACTTTTCTTATATAACAAACTTATATGCAATATTTAGGTTTATTGTGATTCTGACTGGGCTGCATGTCCTATGACGAGACATGTTTGCACATGACTTGCATGGATTAGTTATTTGTTTACTGATTTTCAAGTTGGCAATATTACCCCTATTCCTTTTAAATGTGACATTTTATTTTCAATTTACATTGGTACTAATCACGTGTTTCATGAATAAATGAAATTCATTGAGTTGGATTGTCACTTTGTCTAGGAAAAACTTCAATTTGGCCTTATCTCTTTGTCCTATGTCAATTCTCATTATCAAATTGCCCAAGTGTTAACTAAAGCTCTAAATTGTCCCTATCATCATCAAGCTACTTCCAACCTTAGTCTAATTTTGTATCCTCTATATAAGGGGAGATGGTCAAAATTGTCATTATAGATTTGACAGTGCATTTATGTAATTTAGCTTGAAGTTCATTAGAATAAGTTAACAGTTGCTTATGCCTCTTTCCCTTTTTAAGTGTAATTGATCTTCCCCATTTCTCAATAATGAAAATTTGAACTTGATTCCCTCATCACTTTTAGTAAGTCCACATTTACATTTTCACTTCAATTGTATGTTTTGATAAGTTCATGTCGTCTTATTTTTAAATTTGAAAAAATTGGAATGTTATTATTATATCTTGATTTTATTCAAGGATTTCATATTTTTACATTCTAAATTTAGATTACCAATCTTGCCTTTGGTATTAAAAAATGCGTATCATATTCTTTAGTATTTCAGACACGAAATTTTGACATTAGGTTTTTGAATTTCATCTCCTTAGATTTATTCTGAATTGAGAATCTTTATCTTGAATTTTATAAGATTTTTATTTTATGTTAAAAGATGTTGATCCAGTTTAATCTGAGTGTACTTATTGGTCGATTATAGATGAAGGAATACATGAGAAGCTACATGAAAGAAGCCGAATGGAGAAATGAAGGGTATACCCCAACACCCGATGAGCACTTGTCTGTCAGTTTAATTAGTTGTGCCTACAAATTCCTTCTGATAGCAAGTTTGGCTGGCATGGGTGATGTAATCACCGATGAGCCATTCAAGTGGGCTTCCACTTTTCCTCCTCTTGTCAAAGCTTCTTGTGAACTTTGTAGGTCCCAAGATGATATTGTCTCCCACATGGTACTTCCAACTTACACTTTTTTTCTTTTGTGTGGTAAAACGTAATTAACCTCCCTCTATTACAATCAAGAAGCTTACAAGTTAGTAGAAGTGGAGTACTTTATGTTAAGAAACGCTTGTAAATTAAATAAAGTTGTTAATGAAAATATAGGAGGAGCAAGAAAGAGAGCATGTTGCCTCTGGAGTCGAATGCTACATGTATCAAAGTATAAGGCGCTGAATTCAAAGTTAACTTTATCTTCGATGTTGTTAGATTATATCCAAATTTATCTCACTAGTGTTGGGATTCGGACAGGGTACACGCAGCGGAAACACACTATCACACACACAAACTCACGAAAATAAAGCAAGAAGAACACAAGGAATTTTACGTGGTTCGGATTCGGTGTCAATCCTACATCCACGGGCTACAACTAAATCTTATTTGAATGAGGAGATTACAAGAGATACACACTCAACTCTAGCATGTGTTGTGTGTTGTGGTGCATGTTGTTCTTCAACTTAATGGTCTATTTATACATATCATGAGGTGCATTATTCACAATGGGAACATAAGAAGTTTCCTTCAAGAATAGGGGCTGCACCAAACTTCTTCACCAACCTTTGAAAAAACAACTTCAAAATGTTCACATTCACCTAACAATCTCCCACTTGAAGATTTTGAACATCTCTCATTAATCTCCTAACATAACCAGTCTTCCAAGCTTCCAGTTCCAAAGAACAAGCTAAGACCCAGTCAAATTCCCTTAGTTGTAGCCGCCCCTCATCTTCAAGTATTAGAAGGGCCAGTTGAAGCTCCCACTAGCTCCAACTCAGCCGTGGCTAATCCCACCATCGACTCATCCCCTGTCTCAACCGGCTTGGACACTCCACCGGATCCAGAGATACACCGAGGACCACTAACACTCTCCAAACTTTGCAAACTTCCAACAGGAGAGAATTTTTCAGTCTTAGTCTTCAAAACCCAACGGCTCTTTGTAACTGTACCCGGAACACATCCCGTGCTCCCACTGTCACAAAATCCCCTGAATTGTTTAGACTTTCCGACTTGTTCAGCTAACATCCCCTTGGCTCCAGAATTCATGTTTGCAAAATGAACTCTCTTAGCACTAGATTTAGCGAACCAGATTTTGCCATGCTTAACCGGGACGGTCATACTTCCCTCAGCAGGTACCTCAACCATATACAATGACCCATGCTTCATACCTTGAGCAATCACCGAATTTCCATTGACCACCCTCCATTTACCACTACCAAACCTTACTTCCAGTCCTTGTTTATCCAGCTGACCAACAGAAATCAATTTCTTCTTCAGCTCCGGAATCACCCTGACATTCTTCAGGTTCCATGTAGTTCCCAATGAAGTAACCAGATCAATATCTCCCATGCCCGTTACTTGAAGCATCTCGTCATTTGCTAACCGTACCTTCCCAAAATCTCCTTCTTTTAGATTCACCATCGTTTCTCCGTTGTCCATGGCGTGAAACGAAGCCCCTGAATCCATGACCCAAGAGTCTATAGAACTTTCCATACTTAGTATCAGTGCATCATCCTCAGACACACTCTCAGCACCAGCAATGTTCAATTCTTTCTTTGGACATTGACTCTTAACATGTCCCACCTCCTGGCAGTTCCAGTACTTCACATTCTTCCAAGTTCTAGATGAACTTCTTCCCCGACTCCCACTGCTCCCACTATTCCTGCTATTCCCTCTACCTCTTCCGATATTTAATAACTCAGAAGAAGAAGATCCACCTTGATTCTTGCGTCTGACATCCTCGACAAGAACCAAATCTCTAACCCCTTCAAAAGTCATACCACTGGTCCCCACTGAACTTGTAACAGCGGTTACTGTTCCAGACCAGCTATCAGGTAGTGAAGCTAGTAGCAGTGAAGCTTGAGTCTCGTTATCAAATTTAATTCCCACAAATGACAATCTGGACAGAATTGAATTTAGATTGTTAATGTGAACCGTAACTGAACCTTCCTCATTCATCCTTGTAGTGAACAGCTCCCTCATCAAGAACACCTTGTTAGCCGCCGACGGTTTCTCATACATGTTCGTCAGAGCATCCATCATACCACGCGCCGTGGTTTCCTTCATGATGTTGAAAGCAACGCTCCTTTCCAACGACAACGTAATAACCGCCTTAGCTTTCTTGTCCTTTGAGTTCCATGCATCTTCAGCAGCTTTTTCCATTTTCTCCGGTTTGTCTCCAAGTACCACGTCTAAATATTTCTGACATAACAATGCTTCTATTTGCATTTTCCACCAACTAAAGTCAGAACCGTTGAACTTCTCGATTACAACCTTGTCTTCAGCCATTACGACAAACAAGAAACAAATTGAGACAACGAAACAGACACAACAATGGCACGGACCTGACCGGTTCGTTCAGTGTACTCGTGTGTGACAGAACAGTACCCTTCAAAGTACCAAGATACCTTTAATACGATTAATAGAAATTAGTTTCTGATGTGGAAGATCAGACAAAACTGCAACCACAGAGCATACTCTAATTTCTAAAACCGAGACCTCCTCCAAAACCCGAAGCTCTGATACCAGTTGTTGGGATTCGGACAGGGTACACGCAGCGGAAACACACTATCACACACACAAACTCACGAAAATAAAGCAAGAAGAACACAAGGAATTTTACGTGGTTCGGATTCGGTGTCAATCCTACATCCACGGGCTACAACTAAATCTTATTTGAATGAGGAGATTACAAGAGATACACACTCAACTCTAGCATGTGTTGTGTGTTGTGGTGCATGTTGTTCTTCAACTTAATGGTCTATTTATACATATCATGAGGTGCATTATTCACAATGGGAACATAAGAAGTTTCCTTCAAGAATAGGGGCTGCACCAAACTTCTTCACCAACCTTTGAAAAAACAACTTCAAAATGTTCACATTCACCTAACAACTAGTTAGTTGTAAATGTATTATATATTCCCCTGTATTCACCCTGTAAATCAATTAAGCAAAAACACCTTCCAGTATCTTCTTCCCTCTCGTTTCTTTATATGGTATCAGAGCTTGTCTCTGCATCTCCAAAATCCTCCGTTTCTTCCACATCCTCCTCTACAAACAAATCAATGGAAGGTGCCACATTCACTGCAAATACTATCCTCAAAGACATCACCCTCGTCAGTTTTCCCTCAACCCTAAAATTGACCTCAACCAATTACCTAAGTTGGAAGACACAAATCGAAGCTCTGTTACAGGGGCTCGATCTCTACAGATTCATCGATGGATCTTATCCATCACCGCCACCGACCGTTGCTGCTGACGGCAAAGTTACCCCACATGCCGACTACCAAAAATGGTTCAGGCAGGATCGGCTCTTGTTTGGCGCTCTGGTTGGCAGTCTTTCTCCCCAAATTGTTCCACTTGTCACTAATGCTTCCTCATCTCGTGAAGCCTGGACAACACTTGCAGGAACCTACGCTTCTCCCTCTCGTGGCCACATCAAGCAGCTCCAGTACTGTCTCAAACAACTTACCAAAACCTCTGATCAAACAATCACAGACTATATGCAAAACATCAAAACTGTGGTGGATGAGTTGGCAATTCTTGGCAAGAAACTAGATCAAGAAGACATCATTGATGCAGTTCTCAATGGGTTAGATCAATCCACCTACAAACCAATTCTTGATGCCATTCATGCACGTGATTCTCCCATACCTTTCAATGAACTACATGAAAAACTAATAAACCATGAACTAGCTCTTGCTCAACAAATTCCTGCTCCTGACATACACCAACCAGCCACTGCGTTCTATGCCAATCACCAACACAACAAAAAATCTTGGCCCTCACGCAACAGCAACTCCCACTCCCAGGCTGGTTTACTACCAAACCCGCCAAATCAGTCATCTCAAGCTACAGGGCACCGCCCCTTTCTTGGTAAATGTCAATGGTGCCATCAAAAGGGACATTCTCTCAGTAACTGTTTTACTTTCAAGAAATTTTTTCCAACAATCTCGGTTCCTCCTCCTAATCGCAACATGCAGGCTGCAAATGCACAGGCTCACCTCATGAGTCCCCAACCAAACTCATCTTCCACTTCTGCAGATTGGCTATTTGACAGTGGCGCCAGCTTTCATGCAACCAATGATCTGAACAACCTCTCTATTCATGCACCTTACACCGGAACCGAAGAACTAGTTATTGGTGATGGTTCGTGTCTACAAATCTCCCATATTGGCTCAGTTATTATTCACACTTCATACACACCACTCATCCTAAAAAATGTTCTTTATGTTCCTTCCTTGTCTCGTAATATCATCTCTATATCTCGTCTATGTCTTGACAACAATTTTCTAATAGAATTTTATTCTTTTGTGTTTGTCATAAAGGATCTACACTCCAAAGTCCCTCTCTTCCGGGGAACAGCAACAAAGGGAATGTATGAACTTCGATCATCTCTTTCACCACAGCTTTACTTCATGCATCGCTCCACCTCTTCCACTTGGCACCATCGTTTAGGGCATCCCCAGAACAAAGTTTTCAAACAATTGTCATCTTTTCTTTCATTTAGTTCTAGTTCTATTGATAGTTGTAATTCGTGTCGTATCAATAAAAGTCACAAGCTGCCATTTCATGTTTCTTCCCTTACATCTACTGCTCCTTTAGAACTTATATTTTCAGATGTATGGTGCTCACCCATTGAATCTTTCAATCATTACAAATACTACATTATATTTGTTGATCATTTCACTAAATATATCTGGTTTTATCCAATGAAACAGAAGTCAGACTCCCTCACTATCTTTACAAGATTTCAACTATTAGTTGAAAATTACTTCAACACCAAAATCAAGCAATTTTTCTCTGATAATGGCGGTGAATATATAAAACTCAGATCCCAACTTTCAGCCTCAGGCATCACCCACCTTACATCACCACCACACACCCCAGAGCATAACGGCTATGCTGAAAGACGCCATAGACACATTGTTGAAACCGGGCTCTCCCTCCTCTCCCATGCTCAAATCCCAACTACCTTTTGGCCCTTTGCCTTTACCACAGCCGTATACCTCATAAACCGACTGCCCACCTCCACTTTACACAACCTTTCACCATATCGATGCCTCTTTCAAAAAGACCCAAACTACAATAAATTAAAAAGCTTCGGATGCCTATGCTACCCTTGGTTACGGCCATACTCCCCCCACAAACTACATCCCCGATCCACCCCTTGTATCTTCGTGGGATACTCCCCTACCCAAAGCGCATACTATGCTTATGATCCCAAAACCTCCAAACTATACACCTCCAGACATGTAATCTTTATTGAAAACACCTTCCCATTTCCCAAACTCACTGATACCTCTTTTCCCTCCCCCTCCACAGTTAACATAAACACATGGCTTCCCTTCTCTATACCAATCATATCCAACAATACTACACCTTCTGCCCCAAGTACCCCCACCACCCCAACACATTCCGATCACTCTTCTCCTTCCAACCATAATACACCGATCTCCTCCCCATCCTCATCCAGCTCTCAATCAGATAATGACAACCCACCCTCCCCTCCCTCTGTCAACAACAATCCCACCCACATAACTACACGACCAAACCCCAAGCTGAACACTCGCTACTTCAACTCTGATTTCCACATCTATACAGCCTCCCCTTCTTATCCATCTGAACCTGCAACCATCACACAAGCCTTAAAACAACCTTCTTGGCGTCATGCCATGCAAGAAGAATTTAACGCCCTGGACCGAAACAACACTTGGTCTCTCGTTCCCTCCTCTCATGCTCAAAACCTCATTGGGTGCAAATGGGTCTACAGAACTAAATATAAACCCGATGGTTCGATTGAACGGTTAAAAGCCCGTCTTGTAGCTAAAGGTTTTCACCAGCGCCCGGGTATAGATTATCGTGAAACCTTCAGTCCTGTCTTAAAACCTGCCACTCTTCGCCTTGTCCTCTCTCTTGCAGTTTCTCATAACTGGTCTCTCCGGCAATTAGACATAAATAATGCCTTCCTCCAAGGCACCCTTCGTGAAGACGTCTATATGTCGCAACCGCCTGGTTTTGTCAACCCATCCCTTCCTAATCATGTATGCAAGCTAAATAAAGCCATCTATGGCTTGCGACAAGCATCTCGCGCCTGGTATGATGAATTAAAAACATATCTTCTCTCTCTCAAGTTCAAACCTACAATTTCTGATTCCTCCTTATTCACCCTCAAAACCAAGTCTTCTTTCATACTCGTTCTTGTCTATGTTGATGACATCATTGTCACCGGGCCATCTTCATATCAAATATCTAACTTCATTTCCCACCTTGCTGCAAAATTCTCTCTCAAAGATCTTGGTTCTCTCTCTTATTTTCTTGGTGTCGAGGTTATACCTCATTCTCATGGTATTTTACTCTCCCAGCGCAAATATATTCTTGACATAATAACTAGAGCCAACATGAGTGACTGTAAACCAATATCAACACCAATTACCACCTCAGCGCCTCTCACGCTGAAAGGTGGCGATCCACACCCCTCCCCCACCGACTATCGCACATTGGTCGGAGCATTACAATACTTAGCACTCACCAGACCAGATATCTCTTTCACTGTCAACAGGTTATCTCAGTTCATGCATGCTCCAACAACACTTCATTGGATTGCTCTAAAACGCCTGTTAAGATATCTACAAGGCACCCAATATCATGGCATCATCCTACGGAAAAAGTCTCCTCTCACACTTCATGCATTCACCGATGCCGACTGGGCCGGCGATAAAGACAATTTTCGTAGTACCACTGGTTACATAGTGTACCTTGGCTCCAATCCCATCTCCTGGAGCTCAAAACGCCAAAGCACCCTTGCACGTAGCTCTACAGAGGCCGAGTTTCGAGCAATTGCCGCCACCACCACAGAAGTACAGTGGCTCACGTCCCTCCTTAGTGAGCTTGGTTTCACCTCAAACACTACCCCGACAATTTATTGTGACAATCTAAGCGCAACTTCGTACTCTGCAAATCCAGTTTTTCACTCTAGAATGAAGCATCTCGCTTTGGATTTTCACTTTGTTAGAGAAAAAGTACAACAAAATGCCCTCCGAGTTCAACATATCTCCGGTGATGATCAGCTCGCAGACTGCCTTACCAAACCTCTTTTAAGACCACGTTTTCACTATCTTCTTTCCAAGATTGGACTCCTCTCAGGATCGTCCATCTTGCGGGGGCATATCAAAGTATAAGGCGCTGAATTCAAAGTTAACTTTATCTTCGATGTTGTTAGATTAGATCCAAATTTATCTCACTAGTTAGTTGTAAATGTATTATATATTCCCCTGTATTCACCCTGTAAATCAATTAAGCAAAAACACCTTCCAGTATCTTCTTCCCTCTCGTTTCTTTATAACATGAAGGAGTTTGACATCACTAAAGAACATGTCTATGATTTGTTCAAAGAAAAAGTTGAAAGTGCATGGAAAGAAATAAATCACGAGTCTCTCATGTGCAAAGATGTTCCAATGTCTATAATTATGCGGACGATTAATTTGGCACGTGTAATCGAGGTCTTGTACAAGTATCAAGATAATTTCACACATGTCGGAGAAGAAGTGAGAAATCATATCAAATCACTTATGATCCACCGTATGAGTACATGAGTTCCTATTCTTCATGCGTTGTTTCCGATGTATTTGAAATTTGAGCCATTATGGTAAAGATCGTTGATGGTGGGGATGTTCAACATGGTATCAATTTCTTTGGTGTGTAATAACTTTAAATGTTCAATATTGCTTATTAAATAAAGTATGTGTTTAATATTATTAATCTTATTTTGGGTGTTTGTATTTCTAAGTTTGAGTAACAAAGTGTCAATTGATGATTTTTATGTGTTATTTATCCACAAAACAAGTTATAAGTGAAAGAAAGATACATGATTGTGGAGATTAAGATTGCAACTATATTAAGATATATTTCAAAAATGTCAACATAAACCATAACTCAAAACTATAATCACCAAAAGTAAAAGGAATCGACACATGGATGCATTGTTTGATGTTGTTCATGACATATATTGTTGTATGACTTACAAAGTGATACCCTTCATGTGTGGATCATCCTAAACCAATATCAATTATCAATCAAAGAGGGGGATGAATAACCCCAGTATATTGGATGAATTTACTAGTTTATATAGGAGACATGATTTAAGTTTCTAGTAAACCCTCATGAATTCTTTAATTATTGAGCCCATGTGTAACACCTATGTGTACCTCCAAGGTTAGTGTCGCTAACTTTGGTCCTCCGGAAGACTCGGCTTGGTCAGCCCCGAAATCGCGACAATCCAGATTCTACGCAACAGACCGTTAGCGCCGCTAAGGGATAAGTTAGTGTCGCTAACCACATTAGCGTCACTAATGTTGAAAGTTAGCGCCGCTAACTTGGTCATTTGGTAATTTAGGAACGGGTCCTACACTATCCCTTTAATTTTGTCCAACATTATATCCCCACAATTATTCATTGTTCAACTATTAAATAATTACAATTCAGTCCCTACACTTTTAATTAATTCAAATTAATTCCAAACTAATTTCTAATTAATTTATTATCACATAATAAATTAATAAACTAATTTTGAGTCTAAGATATTATTTTTCAATTATGGGATTTGTAATTTAAAGGTCATAGTACGAGATGAAGTAGTAACGAAAAGATGATAGTGAGCCACTTTCAGTGGCTCACTATCATCTTTTCGTTACTACTTCATCTTGTGCCATAACATTTAAATTACAAGTCCCATAATTAAAAAAAATAGTATCTTAGATCCCCTATTTGATTCTTAAAAAGTCATTGAATCTTATAAGCAACAAATTGTCAAAGAACACTTCGAAAATATAATTTTTGAAAAAACTATGCCGCCAAACTAGAAAATTCAATAGGAAATTCGAACCCAAAGTAAATTATTTCAGTTCTCAAAATCACAAGTGGAGTAAACAAATAAAAAAACAGAGCACGAAATACCTACTTGAACCAAACAACAAAATAATCGTTTTTCATTCAGCACCCAAGCAAGTATGTGTTAAAAAGAACGAGAAATTAAAATTATAAAGGAATTTGGCCTGATTTATATTTGTAAAATGATTAAAAAAAAGAGGAAAATAGAGAAAGGAAAGAACTAGCGAGTTGATTAATGATATTATAGTCATTTTATCTCGAAAAATCATAAATTAATTAAAAAGTCATGATGTTGTGACTTTTATAAAACTCTTTTTTGAAGCGTATAAAAACACTTTTCTATTTATCAAACGTACTTTTTAAAAGCCAATAAATTAATAAATCATTTTGAAACAAAATCTCAAACATCCCTAAGACATTCTTCTAACAGGAAGAAAATAAGCACATGATATGCATGTATCTCGTTGACAATGGCTCTTATTTTTATATTATATTTTTATTTTTGGTTTGTAATTGAGCTTTAATTAATAGGTTAATGTTATAAATGTTGGGCCGATGGGCACCAACAAGCACGACTAAACACCTTGACAAACGATCAATATACACAACTATCTAGACTACTGAAAAATACGAAGATAAAACTGAGAAACACAATGATATAAAGTGGTTCACTCGATAACGAGTCGAGCTACGTCTACTATGAGAACCGAGAGATTTTACATTGATAAACATCAATATTTTTACAAGAGATATTCTGCTACCACCTACACAATCTGAACATTATACATATATCATTGTAAAGGGGAATTGAGATGTATTTATAGCACAATGTGGATGGCTGAATACGCAATGGTCTTGGGCGGGAAAGTCGTTCTTAGGCCTGGAGCATCTAGTCGACTTTACAATTTGTAAAGAGACCATACATTGCTCCCCATGTTGCCCTGACATATTGAGAATCGTGCCTATGTGTATTCCCAAGATACTGACGGTTGATGTGACAACACCAATATTGAGTCTGACCACCATTGATCTTTGGTTGAGTGACATGTCTTCGGTCGAGACTGTGTAACTGTCTCACTATGCTTCTGCATTTTTGTCGGAGTACATTTCAGTTTGGTGCCAACTCTACCGTCTGAGAAAACTCTTCGATCTGAACTGGGCTTCGGTCATAATACACTGCTGTCTCATCTTCTTCTGCGGCTGTTGTATTCACTCCTGTGATCGTAGCCCAAGCTACTACTGTCACGATGAACTGCGGTCCACAGAAGATACTGAGGATTTGCTTCATTTGTCATGGCTCTTCAGTCCAGAGTTCATTCTTCGTCACAATTCTTCAGTCCGGTAACCTCCTCAGTCTGAGGACCTCCTCGGTTACCAACTTCACTTACTCTCTATCTTGGAAGTCTCGCTTCGCATGCCTAACTAAGGACATGACATCTGATCCGGACGAGGCATGACTCGCCTCAATCTTGCTGATCCAGATACCTTCGGTTCAAACCCATCTACTGATCTATTGAAGAAGTATTGTTGTCATTCTATGTGAGATGCACCCGAATCGTGATACTTTTTCCAACTGTCAATCCCATCGGTTAGTCTGACCAGAGTGAAGAACTTCCTTGAATGATAACTAAGGATCCATTCGAGACGTATTCTCAACAGCATTAGCGTGTCTTCGCCTCTATTTCTGGTTGCTTCGTACAACAGAACCTCTTCGGTTATCTAGACTTTTCCTGTTCAGATTAGACTCCATACTTGCTCAACAATAAAATGACAACTAGTAATAGATAATTTACTGTTTAAGTCATTTATTTTTTTTAATTATATTCAATAGGTTACTATATTTTTTTGTATTCTAATTACACCATTAGAGTTCATTTCAATCGAGTAATTCTGTCAAACTAGATGTCATTATGGACGCAATGTCGGTGTTAGAATAACCTAAATGAATAAATTCTATTATATTGAATGTCACTCAATAGAATTTAGTATTGATTTATCTTGTTAAAATCTATCACAATAGTGTAATCAGAACCTAGGAAAAGTTTAATAATTTACTTTATACAATTAAAAGATTAGTGACATAAACAATAAATTATGTATAATTATTTGTCATTTTATGACATTAACTTTAATTGATATGTGCTCAAGTTTTTATCATTCTAGTTTTATGTATTATTATTTATATAATTGGAGGGACTCTACCAAATTCCAACTCATGCCAATAAGAACAAAGCAATGTTGTATTTGTTCATAGATCACATTTAATTCTATAATTTTCGAATGTCTAGTCTGTTAAAACTTGTTCCATATGTCAATTTACCCACTTCGAAGGTTCAACTATTTTTATGATGTACGCTCAATTTATCATTATTAACAATGTGGTCAAGATTTGAAGCATTTGAAAGCTAGCAAACAGATTAGTTGACACTTCACTTTTTATTTACATAAAGTTCAAACAAATCAACATTTTCACCACAAAAACAGCAACCGCATAAAACAATCTACTCTCAATATCTCGATTAACACCAAGCCACAAAACTAGAAAAAAAAAAAAAAAAACAAATTAATTACGGAGAAACAAATGAAGAATTCACAAAGAAAAAAACAAAACTGAAATCCAAAAGAAATGGAATGGAATATCGACACTGGTGGTGAATCCAATCACATAAAAGCTCAAACTACATTAACCTGCAAGAACAACTTCTTTCATTCCCATTTTCAAATTCATCATCCGACCCACTGTGTTCACTGCAAAAATATACCAAAAATTCAGCCATGGATAAAGTACGAAATCGCCCCTAATAGTATACTTATAATAGAACCCTCATACCTGGGCTCAAATTCTCGGACCATAAAAAGCTCACCCCCTGAAACATCCGTCCATTGAACTCTCCTTTCTGTACGATCAACACCGTTTGTTTCATTTTGTTTTACAATTTTGCCCTCGCCCTCACTCTCATTATCAACAGCAACAGAGACTGAAATAGTTCTTGTTGGTCTCTTCAAGCTGCTTCTAAGAGAACATGTATTCCTGCCATTAATATCATCATCATCATCATCAAGATCCAATTTACAGTCTTTTTCTTTGACTATTCCCGAATCAGGACTTTTAAGAACTTCCTGCGGGTGATGGTGGGTAGGGCCCACTTTTAAAGGGGATGGACTATCGAGTCCGGCGGCTGCGCGACCGAAACAGAGAAAGGAAGCACAGCCGCGGATTACGCAGTTTGTGTTAGAAGCCAGATGGAGGTCGGAATCGGAATCGGAATCAGGGTCCACCAGCTGGTAGTGATTCCAGGGTGTAACTCTCATGGGGGTCTCTTTGGTCTTTTTACCCAAGAGTAGAAGGGTCAGGCCCTTGCTATACCCTAAAGCTGAAGATGAGAAAAACCCTCCTCCTTCCACTGCTAATAACATCAGATTTGCTCATTTGGGAACACCATAAAATTTTAAAATGTCCTTCAAAGTTCAAACCACCTGCAATCAAAGTAATTTCCATGATTCAATCCAGATTGAAAGAAACTTACTAATTGCGAGTCTCATGATCTCACAAGAAATTTTATTCAAAGATCCCCTAAATTAGTTCAAGACAATTATTGTTAACATTGCAGAAAGAATCAGTTGTTTCTTTCGTTATCAGTTTTACCGCTAATAAGACGAGATTCAGACAAAAATGAAAAGAAACCAAATTGGAAGAGTTGTTTGAGATGATTGGATAATTTGCCAATTAAATTCCACAAAGTCAAAGTAAAGAATCTAGAGTCCGCCATTGTTGACCAGAGAATATCAAGAAGCGTTACTTGATCTTCGAAACTACTGCTACGGTTTCAACAATAAAGTCGATAGAAAACGGAGCTTGTTCCCCAATGTTGCCGCAAGGGTTCGATCTCCCTCCTCGATAAAAATACAAAGACGACAAATCGTATCGCAGAAAACATCTAGGAATTGACTAAATTGAATGCTCAACGGACAATGGAGCTACGATCTAAAGGACAGAATCAGATTCGGTTGTACTAATTGACAAAAACCCAATTAGTAATCACATTCATCGAACTAATACAAACCCAAGATCATAATTCAAGTGTGAAAACCCTAACGGAACACGAATGCTGTAGAGTTGCATGACAAAGTAAAAAAATCCAGAGATTGTCAGAGGAAAATAGAACTCACGTATCTGAAAGAATCAAAAGGGAGATTTCCGATAAGTTCGCATATCTGCACCACCTTGCCGAAGTTAATGCATCATTGTCTCCGATGACCGGAAAATCTTCGGAACACAAAATGACTGCGGTGTGGTGAGAGTAGAATGATTTGTGGGGAGGTTTTTGTGTGGTGTAAATGGTGAAAAAAGTGTGTCCCATTCCCTTTATGTACAAACTAGGTTTGACCCGTGCTACGCACGGGTTGGGTTTGAATCATGGGGCGTTTTCTTTTATTTTTTTTGCGGATTAAAACTTGTGGGACACTCTGTATTCAATAAGGTCGGGTTAGGGTTGCGGGCGGTTTGTTTTCTTTTTCTCGCGGGTCGTAGTAGGTGGGGTTTTAAATGTTTTTAGTTTTTTTTTTTTTTTTTTGGTTTTGTTCGGTCCGGGCTGGATCGTATAGTAACCAAAAATAACAATGTACTTTTGTTAGTTTATTTACTATTGCATCCTACTTTGATTTTTTAATCTATGCATCCTACATGTGTAAAGTGAGCTAAAATAAGAAATTTACCACCTGATTGCATATATATTCCCCACAATATCATATGCATCTATGTTCTCAACAATCTTACTTCAATGACATCTTCCATGGTCCAGACAAATATATTAAATAGCAAGACTTAAATGGTCCAGACAAATAAATCGATTGTTAATAGATGCATGTATCTTGATCCACATGGGTTAATTGTGTAAAAGCAATAAAAATTGGGGGTACCAAATGGGGAATTCCAAGATGATATGATGAGGACAACACCAAGGGGTTCATTAACCAACTTCGCGGTGCTGGGAAAGCACCCAGGGGCAATTTTGCCTGTCAACGTCAAATTTATCATTTTACCCTCAAAACGATGCAAGAATCAAAGAATTACTGGATAGAAACATTACCCTTTTGCTAGCGGTCCATTTCTTTAAGTTCCCAAGTGCATACTTGGCAGATTTTGCCACTGTTCCGATCTGCAATATATATAAACATAAGTATGAGTTTAAGTTTTGAAGCATAAGTATGATTAACCAAAATTCTAAAACCAAAATAACATGTAAATATGTTTTAACCCACTACAAGATGTGACAAAACTCACGTAATTTTTAACCATCAAAAACACGTATAGTCGTATACTATTCGAATTAAGGTAGAGTTTAAATCTGATCGTTATTGACAAATGCAATAAGGCTTGTTCAACATTGATCTGTTCAACAGAACTGAGTTTACATCCCGTTGGTCACCATGTTTGGTTTCTGAAAATACATGATCAAACTGTAATTGGGAAGCCAATAAGGATCAAACTCAATAATGGATTAGCTCCTTCCCATAGGTTGTTAACAGATCTTAAAAAAGACAACAATATCAGTCTCTGACAATAGGAAAATAAAAATCATCCCCTTGGTTTATCGTAGAAAAAAGGACCATAATATATGTATTAAAAACCAAGGAAATATTCAGTTCCTTAAATACCGTTCGATTGACATATGATTTAACTTTCTTATCAAATTGGATGACAATCGGTGCATTCTGCATTGACTCATCAGATGCATTCCTCATGGAGAATCTTATCTGGCCTTCAAAGCTTCCAAAGGAAGATACAATGCAAAATATGTTGAACTCTTATGGGTCTTGTGTATTGCAGAGCATCAAAACTGGAATATGGATAGCAGGTAATATCTTGAAAACTATCCAGCCCTTCTTCAAAGCATGATCCTTATTTACATCAACTCATAGAAATCCTCCTTTTCTTTTTCTCCCAAATGGAATGTTGTGTTCAGATTTACAGCTTGTTCGGTGCCCTGTATGTGACCTGAATACAAGTGATGGTGAGAAAACACTCACATGCTTGAAGTTAGAAAAATCAACCAAAGCTCTTAAATTATGAGCTGTATTTCTTGCAGGAACAATGCAGGTACTGGATGTTAGACACGTGGAGCTGTTCCTTACTGAAGGGTACCGGAAGGGAAGCTGGGAGTACAAGCTGGTAGGATCTCATGACATCAGAAAACATTCAGACAGTTCTTTTGGTGGCATTTTTGACATCAAGTATCTCAAGAGTCCATCCACTGCTGGTATAACAATGTTCCTTACCAACTAATTCAGTTAATCAATACTTACCACAAAGAAAACCTACAAATTAATCATTTTTGTGCAGAGTTGTTATTGGGTTTCATAAATATACTCACCCACCAAAATAGCAAATTTATCGTTTTTCTGATTGATTTGGGTCAACATTTTGAGCAAGTACAAGCATTAAATAGAAAAATAGTGTAATTGTCCCCAAAATCACCGATGATTCAGCAATGTACCGATCCAAATAATAGATCAAAGACACACTTTATCCAAACCCTAATCAACGTACGAATCTGGAGATACATGTATGATAAGTAGATAAGCTAATTTACCTTCTTGAACTTCTTCACCGGCGGTGCGTTCACCGAATACCTGAGAGAACTTCCAGTCAAGCGGCGGTGGTGGACCCGCCGGAGCTGCCGTGACATCTCCATCACCACCGGTCATTGCTTCTTCTTCTTCTTCTTTTTCTTATTCTCCTTTTTGTTTTTGTCTTCCCAGAATTACTTGCACAAAATTTTCCCCCAAAGCCTTTAATCTGCTGCCACTATCTTGAAAATCGTAGGAATTAATTGGAGTATTCCCGTGTGCTTGCTGGCCGGGTCTTCGGCCGCTGCTCCTGTCGTTGTCGGAGTGCTGCTGTGAGGATTGTCTCGACTAAAAGCGATCCCCCAGGTCGTCATCGGCTCCACCCTGTCGCTATGTCGCCGTCTACAAATAATAGTAGGAAGTTTGGGTGTAATGGATGACGATTGGGAAAAAAAGATGCAGAGCAAAAAGGATGAAGCAGACACATAGGGAAGATGTGGCGGACGGGAAATTATCGGACGAAGCAGGAGGTGGAGAAAGCGTAAATACCAAAGCCAGAACGTGGCAGCTTGGAAGAGGGCAAAAAGAAGCACCCCGCTTAAAAACGGAAAACCCTCCCACCCCACCCCAAACCTTCTAGAACCCCTTGCATTTAATCTATATAATAATACGTTGTTTTTCTTTCTAAAAGATCTATAAAAAGAAATTCCTTTTTATATTTTCTGTAGGTGAATCTTGTCACGCCTAAATTTTGATCAATATCTTTCTAAATTGACGTGTCATTTAATCCAAATCATTACTTTGTATGCATTATGTATGTGGAATGCTTGTTTTTGTTTTTTTTTTTAAAAGCAATTATTATAAAATAAATTTCTATCGTCCTAGTCTTTAGAATATATTAGAGTCTATAAAGTTTGATAAATTGTCATATTATTTTTTATTTTCTATTTTTTATATAACTATATTATTTGCTTCATACAATACATTCAACTTAACAAAAGTTCATTAACATATTTATTTTAAATTTTAAAAAGGTTTCATTATTCTCGGTAAATAGTTGAATAGTCCTTGAACTTCATATCAACCGGGATTGAACATGTCATCTCATTATGATTGACATGTTAAATTTAATTCATCGAATGTCAACTAAATATTCAATATCATTTAATTATTTTATTAAAATGTGCATCATAGATGTTCTTATAAATGAGACCGATTGTTTAGATTTACAAAGAAAAAAGATTACCATTTGACGCGTGATAACAACATGCCATCGGTCTCGCCTTTTTTATTTGGTTTGAAGTAGAATTCAAATATTTGGGAAGATAGGAGGCAAAGTAGGTGTACCCTAAAATGGTTTAATCAAAAGCTTCCGTTTGTTTTTATTGTTTCAAAGACAATTTTGTTAAAATATCCTATTATTATTATTACATACATATATTACATCAACTAGATATATTATTAAATTTGTTAAAATCACACAATCCGGTTCTCTCTTTTCTCTTCTTTTTGATTTCCGAAATCCGAATTCATCACACTTCAAATTTCTGATTCAACAACGATAATCGAATTCCACTTCTCCTGTTCTCCCACTTCAGATTTTCGATTCAAGAATCGAGTAATACAAGTTATACAACTCGGAGTCCTCAATTTCCACTTACAGACCACAGACGTGAGACGACTTCCCCACCCAAGTTCTCGATTTCCACTTCAAATTCTGATTCCAATTACAAGCTTCAATTTCCGATTTCCACTCAAGGCTTCATATTCCGATTTCTACATAGAGGTAAACCGTAGGCATTTTAATTTCTAAATTAATTCAGTAATTACAAAGGCTTCAATTTGATTTGATGATTTCCGATTCAGTAATTTATTTTTGAATGTTTTATGAATTTGTCCAGAACTACAAAGGCTTCAATTTGATTTTGACTTTGTTTGTGGATTTTTCTAAACGGGTTCACTAATTCTACACAGCAACAGGGGTAAGAATTCTTAATTTGATTATGAGTTTTTAGTTTTTAACATTTTGATTTGATGAGTAAATAGACGATAGTAATATAGTGATTGTTTTGTGAATCAGCAGACAATGGCTTGATAAATATAACTTTTTTCTGAAGCAAAGGCTGCAAATCAAGTGTCCCAATTCATTTAGCTTCGTATTCAGCTTCCTTCAAGTTGTATCTCTCTTTGTTAAACTATTACTTGTTGTCTTGGTAAAGTTAGTTGTGTAAGTAACTAAGTATGTTTCCACGTTCGCAACCGTCGGGTGTTCAAAACAGAAAACGAAAAAAAAATGAAGAAGCACTTGTTAATTCTTTGCAAGGATCATTAAACAAATATTTTTCTAAATAAACTAATGTTGTTGAAGATGATAAAGAAACTAATTCTAATGATGACCCTATTGATTGTTCTAATGATCATGTTGATAATTCAAATCCGGATCCCGTTGATAGTTCTAACGATCCAATTGATAATTCTAATGATTTTGAAAATGATTTTGTTGAAAAACCAAGTGATTTTAATATTTTTGATCCAAGAGTGTGGGATGACTTGGATTTTAAAATGAAAGATGTGCTTATAGAAAAATGGCCTATTAAAGAAATTGAAAGAAACCAAAGTTTTCCAAAAGATGCACTTGGTAGACATTTTTCTTGTGAATTTTTTGTTCGTAAATTAAGGAATGGTGATTCTTGTGATAGAAAATGGTTGGTGTATTCCAAAGAACTTGATAAAGTGTTTTGTTTTGTGGCAAAATATTTAAAACCGTCCGATCTAGAAGTAATTTGGCATCCGATGGAATAAAAGATTGGAAACATCTTGGTGAAAATTTAAATGAACATGAAAATAGTTCCGAGCATATGATTAATCTAAAAACTTGGACCGAAACACGATTTAGGTTAAGTAAAAATGAAACAATTGATAAAGAGTTACAAGAAATGATAAAAAAGATACCGAACATTTGAAAGAAGTTATGGTAAGAATTATTGTTGTTGTGAAATGTTTAGCTGAAAATAACATAGCTTTTCGTGGTAAAAATGAAAAAATATATGAAGATTCTAATGGTAACTTTTTACGTGTACTTCAAGCGATTGCTGAGTTTGATCCCGTAATGAAACAACATTTTCGACTTATTCAAGATAAAAACTCATAATCATTATCTTAGTCATAAAATTCAAAATGAATTAATTCAAACGTTGGCATCCGAAGTAAAAAGTACAATTATTGAAAAAATCAAAAAGCAAAATATTTTTCTATAATCCTTGATTGCACTCCGGATGCAAAGTCGCATAGAACAAATGACCTTGATAGTAAGATGTGTCGATGTTGCAAGTGTTCCTATAAAAATAGAAGAGTTTTTTTCTAGATTTATTAATTGTAGAAGATACAAGTGGATTAGGACTTTTAAATGTTTTGCAAGATGCTTTGAAATCTCTTGACTTGGACATTAATTGTATCCGAGGACAAAGATATGATAATGGAGCAAATATGAAAGGTAAACACCAAGGTGTACAAAAAAGATTGCTTGACATAAACCCTAGAGCTTTTTACATGCCTTGTGGATGTCATAGTCTTAACTTAGTTTTGTGTGATATGGCAAACTCTTGTTATAAGGCAAAAACTTTTTTTGGTACTTGTCAAACAATATATAACATTTTTTCTAGTTCCACTGAAAGATGGAGTGTTTTACTTGAGCATATTGATGAATTAACATTAAAATCATTGTCCGCTACTCGTTGAGAAAGTCATATTGAAAGCGTTAAAGCAATAAAAATTCAACTTACTAAAATAAAAAAAAGCTTTAAAAAAGTTGGCTAAAACGAGTGATGATGGAAAAGTTTGTAAAGATGCCGAATCATTAATAAATGGTGAATTTTCTAGTTTTGAATTTATTTTAAGTTTAGTCATATGGCATGAAGTTTTATTTAGAATTAATTTGGTAAGTAAAAAGTTATAATCAAAATATATGCTTCTTGATGTCGCAATAAAAAATTTAGAAGGATTAATTAAATATTTTGAAATTTATAGAGAAAATGGGTTTGACTCCGCTATTAATGAAGCTAGAGAGATAGCATATACTATTAAAGTTGTACCTGAATTCCCATTAAACGTAATATTTATAGAAAAAAACAATTTGATGAAATTCCAAATACCAAAAGAGAACAACAATCTGCTCGAGAAAAATTTAGAACTAATTATTTTCTTGTTTTAGTTTATATGGCTCGTACTCAATTGAAAAGTAGATTTGAGCAAATACAAGTTTTTGAAACTATTTTTGGATTTTTGTTTGATGGTTCAAAGTTAGTATATTTACTTGATGATGAACTAAAAAATGTTGTTTGAAACTTGAATCTAGTTTGACAAATGGTGAGGATTATGATATTGATGGTAACGCTTTGTTTTTGGAGTTGCAAATTTTGCAGGTTATGTTGCCGGATGAAGCATACAAAGGAGAACTTCCTTGGACAGCAATTCAAATTATGGAGTTCGCTAAGAAAATGTACATGTTTCCAAATGTGCTAGTTGCATATAAAATATGGCTAATTAATTTAATCTTTCTTCAGTCATAGTATTTCGAAGATACGTTTTCAATAGCTATTGAAAACGTATTATGCATCGAAAGTCAATTTCTACCAAGTATAGGTTATAGTAAATAATAGATATTTTCGTTTCAAAAAATGCACGAAGGCATCATTTTAAGTGATTTTTGTATGTTATTGTTTGTACAACCATGAGTTTTCTTTGATTATAAATTTTATTTCAATTTTACTATAAAAATTTTTATATAAAAAGGCATTAAATTAGTATATTGCCCTGGGCATTGAAAACTAATGGACCAACCCTAAGTTTGATGGAAGCCTGTTTCAAAACCGGATCTTATCGAATTGAAAATCGATTACGCATCATAAACCGGTTTTTTTGTTGGTCCTGATAGTGTATTAGACCAATAGATGTGGGTAACCCTCATCCTATGGGTTGTGACGTGTCCACCGTACAAGATGCCGATACACCACCCCTGGATAATTGTTTTCTTAGAAAAATACGAGAATGAAAGGAAACTGACGTGACATTAAAAAGCCAAAAGAAAGTTGAGGGTTGAAGGTAAGTATACGACTGGTGGCTACTATTAATCTCCCCCCCTACAACCATAATCCCCTGTTAACATATGATGTGGGTCCTTTCAATGCACAGTATGCGATATTAAACTAAAAAACCTTGAGAAATTGTATTTATTCCTACTTTTTATTCCTACTCATGTTCCTACCCATGTGTAATTGTGACATGTGTCTTAAAATATTATTTATTTTATTAAATGTGACACTTGTCACAATTTCACATTGGTAGGAACATGAGTAGGAATAAAAAGTAGGAACAAATATAATTTCTCAAAAACCTTTTCAATCCATTATCTTTACTTCGCCTGATGCTTTGATCCATTTCTATTGTTTTCTTTGAATTTACTTATTTACCAAATGTAGTTATAAAACTATACTATCAAATTATAAATATTTTATTAAAATAACATATATGATGTTATAAATCGAGTATATACGTTTGATACATCTTAATAAATTTTTGAAAACTTTAATTTGTTTGATATGTTTCATTTTAATAAACTCTTATATATATATATATATATATATATATATATATATATATATATATATATATATATATATATATATATATATATATATATATATATATATATATATATATATAATTGTAAAATTAAAAAAGAATGAAAAAAAAGAATGAAAAGGAGAAAAACTCACTTAAATCATGTTGCACGGCCCCGTTGCTAGTTTGTCGGTATACATCGCTAATTAGCACAATTTTTCTGTTATTAATTCGTCGATTATAATTTGTAATGATTTATCAAGTGTCGAATTTTATCGTAAGATTAATCAATTTTGTTGATGTATAAAAAAACTATATTTAGGGGCCAAATTTTTTTGCTTTTCAAGTATCATTTTCAGTCATTTATCGTCGGCATCCGTCTGTTAGGGGTAAGCATGGTCCGGGGACCGGACCGAGACCGAATTAACATTTTTTAAACCGTGATTTCGTGACTATAAATTGCAAACCGCACTACATAATCTGGTTTACAAAAACTATGAACCACAGACCGCACTGCAAAGTTTCAAAACCGGATTATGCAAAGATTATATGTTATTTCTTTTACTTAATAGACTTAGGGAATGTTTGGTACAGAGAAATGAAATCAGAGAAATGGAATTGATTTCCATTTCTTGTGTTTGTTTAATCTTGAGAATAAGGAATAGAGAAATAATTTAATTCTTTTTCCCTACTTTTAATTCTCTACTTTTAGTAGAGAAATAGTGAGAAATCTGATTTTCTTTCGTGAGTCTACCATCCACCACCACTGTCATCCACCACCACTGTCTCCGTACCAAACGTACCCTTAATGTAAAATGAATGTAAACTGTATCTTATCGTTAAATACTTAATAACAAACGTAAGTTACAAAAGAAAATTGATTCCGGCATCAAATTGTCGATAGAATAAATTGCAAATGAAATTTGATTTATATATATATATATATATATATATATATATATATATATATATATATATATAATTTAATTCAATTTACAATATTTAATTGCAAAGACGTTTACTGTTCCTGTGAAAATCAGTACGTATTTTATTTTACTTTTTAAACCTTAAGCATTAATAATAACATATTTATAAATATTAAAATATAAAAAATATGACTTTTATATTATAAGTAATAGCAAAAGATGGGACATGAGAGGACATTGTTACAGGTGATAGGCGAGGGGGAGGGAGATATACAGAATTGGTGGTCTATTCTTGTACACATACTGACATACACACCAACCTGACGAAGGTGATGACGTGTCCTGCAGATGATGGTGAAAGACATACTCTTATCATGTACACATACACACCAACCTCCATGAATACTTGAAATCTTATCCCTCCATGGACGCCTGTGTATTCCGAATTCCTTCTCTAAATCATCTCCCCTCCATCAAATCAAATTTTCTCTCCCCAAATCACCTGCGAACCTTCCGATACTGCACTTACAATCCATTCAAACTGGACAGCAAGCGCAACGAGGTTTCTTTTGACGAGGCCGCGTATGAGGCCGAAAGGCTTCGTCTGGACGCTAAGGCAAGGGAATCTATGGCGACCGAGGCGGCTGAGACACAGGGAAGTGATAATGACGACGACCCAAAAGCCTGGAAATGGGTGATCCGGAAGAGGGTTTGGGATATGATGGAAGCCCAAAACATTGCTCAGTTCCCAAGACCTGTTCATCACCGGATACCTAATTTCGTCGGTGCTCCTGCTGCTGCTAATAAAGTAAGAAGAATTTATACTGTTAAGGGCGTTTTTGACGTGTGTTTAAACTGACTACTATAATTTGAGTAATAAACTGGTTATGATTCTGATCATTTGAAATTGTATCCTATTTTGCTCAATTTGGCCATGTCTGAGCTTCCTTAGGGTCCAATTTGAAATTTATGTTGAGTAGAATGTAGAAAGTTGGCTGATCGTATACTTTTGGGGTGAAATTGTGTATGTCAGTTGAGTAGGCTGGAGGTGTTTGAAAAGGCTAAATGTGTGAAGGTGAATCCTGATACACCTCAAAAGCAAGTCAGATTTTTGACACTTAATGGTCAGTTTTATTTGCTTGTTTACTTGTTTATATTCCTTTTCTTACTTGAAGTTTTATTGGTGATAATTCTTGTCCTCAATTGAATCCACATTGTGAAATAGGGTTAAACGAAAGAAATAGCAACATACTTTCATTGATTTGTTTATTATAGCATCCTATTTTCATTTCTTCCTTTCACAGAGTACTCTGAACTCTACACAGTTAGAGCAATGCCATCCATATAAAGCAACTTAGAAAATTTTCTAAAATAATATATTTCTTTTATAAGAAAATCTTGATCTATGATTGGTTGTTCTTGATTCTTCTACATCAAGATACATATAGATATTCACCATCTTTATAAGAAAACTCGTCTTTGTGAAGGTGGAAAAAAGCTACTTACCCCGCAACCCCGTTTAAGGACCGGATTTTTCTCTGTACTTGAATCAAATACATTAAGTCCCAGTACCATAAATGAGGCATGTACATCCGTTGGGGTTGCCAAATATGGAAAGCCAATTGGATTGGATGAGAAGATTAAGGTTGACCTTATTGTCATTGGCTCGGTTGCTGTTGATCCAAAAACCGGAGCTCGACTTGGCAAGGGTGAGGTATATAGCTAACTCCCTCTATCCTAACACAAATGTGACCATGCATACAAGTATGTGACTATAAGGTGCTGTTTTCTTTTGACTTAATGGACTTAACGAGGGCGTAAGCTATATATGAGTGTTTCTTTTTTACTTAAAAATAAAAGACCAATTATTAAAGAAAGTTAAAGAGATGAGGCTTTCCTCATCAACGCTCTCATTTTCTCAAATATTATGGCCGTAGTTGAAAACTGCAAAACTTTACTTTTCAAGATCTTCCATTGGATTTGCAACATTTCCCTTTTTGGAAATTTTTATGTGACAATTGCTTTTTTGCCCATTGTTATCGTTATAAATGAATTGTTGGTGTCGATCTAGGTCAACAGCTTTCCATTATTATGTCTTTAGTTAAGGGTATTTTAGGTACTTGTAAACAATTTCTTAAAGCACTTGCAAAAGTAAAACTTTATGATTTTCATGGAAAGGAAGCATCTAAATACCTCTTCAAAGATGACAAAATAGAGGTTTTTTATGGAGTAAAATAGAGGCTATCTGCCAATGGGCAAATTAGGTAACTTTGGATTCCAACTTTCCCAAAAGTAAAAAGTTGCATCTAGTTTTGGCATCTTAAAAGTTAAAAAAGAAAAGTGTTGCTTTTACTTGTAGGCGTAAAGGTTGTGGCTTTTGTTATGAGCCACTTTCTGCCGTATTAAAGAGTTACACTTTGGCTTTTACACTCAAAACAACCACATTTTAGATTTGAAGATGAAATTTAAGACTTTGGAGATAAATTGACAACAAGCAATACGTATTGTTTTAGGGTTAAATACAAAAAATAGTAACATACTTTCACCAATTCAGTCTTCACAGCATCGCACTTTTTAATATTCCACCATCATTTAATTACAAAGCAATTACTGTTAAAATTGGTTACATTTTTCAAAATACAATGTCCTAACAAGAAAAAAAAGAGTTATATAGTTATATATAATTTGGTAGATTTTTAAAAGTAGACCTCTCTAAACAAATACACATATAATGCAAGTACGATGTTATTTCTTGCATTTCAAAGTAGAGCTCTCTCAACGAGTGGATATGCAAGTGAAAAATCAAATGAAGTTATATAAAGAAAGATATATTTTATACAAATGATGCAGGGATTTGCAGAGCTTGAATATGGAATGTTACGTTATATGGGAGCAATTGACGACACAACTCCTATCGTGACATCTGGTTAAAATTTTTGTAATCTTTTGTCTTAACAGTTTTTTTTTTTTTTTTTTTTTTTTTTTTTTTTTTTTTTTTTTTTACTTAGGCACTTAATCTGGACAGTTGTACATGATTGTTTTCTTTTGACTTAATTGGTTAAATTGTGTTTCAGTGCACGAGGAACAACTGGTAGATGATATTCCTGTTGAGAAGCTGCTAATACATGACGTCCCTGTTGACATCATATGCACTCCCACCCGAGTTATTTTTACAAACACATCCATCCCGAAACCTCAAGGTATTTACTGGGACAAACTCTCGCCTCAGAAGCTCGCACAAGTCAAAATCCTTAGAGAACTTAAAGCCAAAATCGAAAGAGAAACCGGACACAAACTTCCCACTGGCCCTTCCGAGAAATTGCCTCCAACCGCTCAAAGACGAAAAAACCGATAGCTTTTTCATCTTTACAATGCTTTTATAACCTTCTTGTACAGTGTTTGGCATGCATTGTATTAAGACCGAAACTGATATCAATCGTACAAAAGTTGTACCCTTTTGGCCTCATCATGAACAATCAATGCCCTTGGAACCCTTATCATAGAAAATAGTTTAGAAAGCTTATACGTAAGACAAGCAGATATGGTAACATAAATTTCAAATTTGGACTTTTTACACAACAAAAACAATGCATCGAGGGGTCTACTGGACACACATGTCGCTACTAAATATGCGGCAACTATTGGGATGAATACAAGAAATTTGAATGCGAACCTTTCAATTGATTCAAACAAAAAATAAAAGATGTGCTGAAAATAAGGATACAAGCTCATTTAAGACACGAGTTTCTACATCATTCTGTTTAGCGGGACCCTCTCGTTTGCACGTGGGACCCTCTCTATCGGCGATATTGATTGGGGCATTGACATACCCACCGAAACAATAATCTCTGCAATAAAAAAATAATAAATCTCTCAACAAATTTTCAACTGTGCGGAAATGAAAGGATACAAGGAAAGTGAAGATACCAATGCCTTCTCGGATGGACAAATTTGGTCTTATAATCTCTTCAGAGTTCACAAGAAACACATCACCAATGTAAAGATGGTTTGTTGGGACATAAACACTACACAACTCTTCATCTCCATTTTCTCTCTGCATATGGAAATTGGTTCAGAACCACAATATTTGACTTTTCATTTCTAATCTTAAAACTCTATATTTCAACATCAATTATGTTCTTTTATTGCCAGTAATAGTATGTTTCTAATCTTAATAAATTCTACACAAATCACATAATGTTGGCAATCTTTTTTTTTTTTTTTTTTTTTTTTTTTGATAACCGAGGACCCCACCCGACCCATCCTTTGGATGACCCTGATGAAGCAACCTCGGGGCCCACGCACACCTGGCAGCAGGGTGGTCCGGGTCAATCACCTACGGGGGTAGAGAGGTGGTCAGTGGCCATCCCCTGATTGAAACCTAACACTCCCTATGGGGAAAGGGAGGGAGTGGGATTAGAACTTGGAACCTCTTTATGGGGGAAGAGAAAGAGTCCAAAGCCTTATCCACTAGGCCATCAGGGTGATGGTTAATGTTGGCAATCTTTAAGCTACAAGTAACTCTTTTCATACTCAAAAGTCAAATGTGGGGATTTTTGGATACAGTCTTGCTGCAATTTTGAGAATCAAAGTACCTGAAGAACAACTGATGATGTAATGAAACCGAAAGCATATTCCCCAAGACGAGGATGACGAATGATGGCAACTTCCTTAAATGCAGTCGTGTTCTGGTCTGTCACCAAATCAAAGGGCTTTAAATAGCAATCAAATTTGATCAAGAATGTAATGAATCATCTAAATATCATATAAAAAATATGCTTTATAAATGTGCACAAATTACCTGGAGAGATAGCAGCACTTATTTGTTTAGATGCTGAGTAAATGTGCTTTACAAAAGGCATCCGCTTTATAAACCACTCCCCTACCCAGAACACTGTAGCACCCATCCATGATGAAGCAAAGATGCCCACAAAGAATATAAAGATCAATGATGTAAGGAACCCAAGACCTGCATCATTAAATTAAGAAAAAGGAAGGAAACAAAATTGAAGTTAAAAAAGGTAAATACCCACACATCAAGTGTTGATGTCTAAAAAATTGTTTAAGAAACATGAGATAGATGACTCACCAAATATTTCAACACCGAGTCTTTCGTAGATAGGACTGAAGAAACCATCAAAAAACTGTACAATCCACCATGTCACGAAGAATGTGACAGCCACAGGAAACAGGACAACACTGAAATATTCCAAATTAGATACAAGTTATAGAGCCTATACATGATATTATTATATTAACAATACAAGCATTAATAAAAATAAATAAAAAAAGGGCTAAGGTATACCATCCAGTCATGAATTTCTTTGAAACCCAACTCTGCAGAACAGCATAACAAGCCTGCCCAATCATAATGTCAATAGCAATTCCATCACACATGTATATGGATTTGAACTCTTATCATTTTCTATAATATTAACTAATTGATAGAATACGTATTTAATAGCAAAAAGATACATTCTTAGCAATTGCCAAAACATACCTCCCTTCTATGATTCTAGATTCATGCCTACAATAGATTATTACTGGCTTACAGCCTGACACTCACCACTTGTCCATATTACAGTACAAAAATATCCAAAATTCTTGCCTCCTAAATCCCCACTTTGGTATTCATGTATTTTGGTCAACAATTTTTGGGCTTTGGTCAAAGCCGCACCTCATCCAAAGTCCAAACTTTGAGGTATGACAGTTGGATCAATGGATTTGTTCAACCTAATATACATATGATTCACACTCACAATTGTTATAAGCAATTTACAGCTTAAAACATTTTAAGCACGACCTAATGTACTAAAGAAAAAAGTTATAATGACAATTATCAAACAACACCGTAGGAAAATGAACAAAATCTCGAGTTTAAATCATTTTTTTTTTCTTTTCGGTCGAAATTCACTTCCTGAGTTGCTAAAATCACACATTTCAAGTTGACCCCTTGGATTTACAGAACGAGGAAGGAATTATGTTAACTGTCACTTCTTAAGGCCTTATTCATTGTTAATTTGTTTTTTATGTTGCGAATTCCAAAATACCATCAACGTTAATATCAAAACATGATTTTCCCTAAATTTTATACTTCTTTAGGGGTTGGCATCGATTTCCCAATTCGAACCATAGCACACATTTCTTGTTGACACCTATTTATGAAATGAAAAGGGAAAATAAATAATTAGATACTCGAGGATTAATTCGTCGACGTCTACTAGGTTTATGTTGCAAGTTCAAATAAGACCTATAATGGAACATCAACAAAAATGATTGATTTCTCTTCGAAGCACGTAGCAGTCATGAAATTATTATTAATAAATTGAGAAAGCCGAAACTAGCCCTCTGCACTACTGCACTCGAGTTCCACCGAGAGACTTGGATCTCAGAAATTCCAAAAATAACTATCGATTCAGTGAAGTTCGAAAACAAATCAACCAAAACTTTTCATAGATATTGAAGGAACTATGGAGAAAGAGGTAAGAAAAACCTTCCGCGTGGAAGAATTGGGAGAATTTGGAGGGGATTTGACGCTGTCTTCGGTATCTTCGACAATAATATCATGTTGACTAACAGTACTTGACGTTGATTCTTTAGACCCTTCTGCCATTTGGAAGATTCAGATTCAGGTACAGAATAAGACTGTCGATATATTGATCGGAGAGATAATCGGTGGAGGGTTTTATCTGCCGCCGGGATGTCCTGAAGAAACAGTTGGGAAGTGTGACGAGAGGAGACCCAAAGAGGGATGAATCTGTATGGCTGCTTGTCTTTGAGTGGAGTGGAAGTTTAGATGTTTCTTATTCTGTATATTTGCCCCTTCAATTTAAAGAACTGCAACTTTGAACCTCCGACTTTCCAACGTGACAAACTTAGGCGTGAATTTGCATAGCTTAAAATTTTGGATGATAAGGAATAGCAATGGTATCGGTGAGATGTGGGTTTAATGGTCGACCATATTTTCATCCCTCAAAAGTTACTTTCGTTATTTTCACGTTAAAAAGCAACATACTTTCCTTTGTCTAATTGTTTGGAACCAAGACACTATAGACACATGACAAAATGTTAGTCAAGTAATAGATATTTTTTAGCTTAATTCGAGTAGATAATGTATAAATAAATTAAATTTAATTGCAATTCAAATAACATTATATTTCCAATTTATTTAAACAAAAACAACGTATACTTGTTTCACAACTAACCATCTCGATAAAATGAAGCCTAAGTTGTGGAACTTTAAGACCAGTGATCTATCTAACCAGATCGACCGAAACAACAAAGGCATCCATTTTCAATCAATGAAACTAAGTGATCCAACAATAAGCATTAAAAGAGGAACTCTGAGAGAAAAACACGTGGTATGGATAATGAATGCGATAACACCGGAAATGACCCATCACTAGAGCAAAAAACGGTGTTCACTTGTCGAGTAAATGTTGGTGGCATTGTGACATCACAAAATTCAACCATTGCACGAGTAGTACAGATGTGTTTGCACCATCTTTCATGGTCTCTGTCCTAGAATATAGTTCAATTTCCTTACAATCATAGACAATAAAAAGTAGCAAAGTCTATTTTGTTTTTGATAAATTGAGTTATTTTAAAAGCCAAAGATTTTTGTGCTTCATCATAGTTCTTTTTTGCCTTAGTTCTATATATTTATTGGGAAATTTGCAAAGAATAGCAACCTTCTTTACTCTTTTTATCATAATAGCAATATACTTGCATTCTTTTGCCCATCCAAACTATATTTGAACGTGTTATTGTAATAGCCCAAATGTACTTACATTAATCACAAGAGATTATCCTATCTTATTAATCATTCTTTATCATTTTTACTAATGCAATCAGTAAAAAGTATCATATTTTTTCTGGATATTAGGCAAATTTTATATAATGTTGATAGCCAATAGAGAGATCTAACTTTGATATGATGATTTAGTATTTTGAAATCCAGTTCTATTGTAATATTCAAAGCTCAAAGGTCTTAAAACATTAGTAAGCTATTCACATGTGATAAACCCTATTATTCACATGTAAATATACACATAATGAATTTTTTCTTATCATATGTAAATTCACATATGATTAAATAATTTTTCTCATTTCATGTATTTAATCACATATGATTAAACATTGTTATTCACATATGATAAAAACATATTATTCATATGTGATTAAAACATGTTATTCACATGTGAATATGCACACATTGAATTTTTCATTTTTTAATAATTTTTTTTATTATATTTATTCAATCACATATGATTAAAACATGTTCTTCACATGTGAATATGCACACATCGAATTTTTTATTTTTGATAATTTTTCTTATTATATGTATTGAATCGCATATAATTGAACCTCGTTATTCAGATATAATTAAGTTATTCCCATGTGATAAACCCTATTATTCACATGTGATTAACCTTATTATTCACATGTAAATATACATATAACGAATTTATTCTTATCATATGTAAATATTTATATATGATTAAATAATATCTTTTTATTATATGTATTTAATCATATGTGATTAAACATTGTTATTCACATGTTATTAAACGCTATTGTTCACATGTGAATATGCATATAACTAATTTTTTATTTCATAATAATTTTTCTTATTATATGTATTTAATGGCATGCGATTAAACCATGTTATTCATATATGATTAAAACATATTATTCATATGTGAATATGAACACATCGAATTTTTTAAGGGGGTAAGGTCGGGGTGAGGTGGGTGCTGGTGGTTGGGGTAGGGCAAGAGTGGGTGAAGAAAATGTAATTTTTCTAAAATGGTTGGTAAGGTGAGTGCTGGTTGGTGGGATGGGGCAGGAGTTAGTGGTAAAAAACTTTAAAAAAAATTGGAGGGGGTGGGGTGGGGGTGGAGTGGGGTGAGACGGGTTATGTGTTGGTGGGTGGAGTAGGACGGGAGTGGGTGATAAAAAAAATTTTAAAAATTAAATTTTTTTTAGCGGTGGAGGTAAGGTGAGGTGATGTGGGTGCTGGTGGATAGGAGTGGCCGAGTGGGTGGTAAATCAATTGAGAATTAAGCCCTTTTAAATTTAGTTGCTCCAAACTTGAATCACATTAAAACAAATGAAGAAATGAACAACTTGTTCTTGAGAATCATATTTGAAAATTTTCTTTATTGTTTTTCTCGAATAACTATATTTGGAGTTATTACGTGGAGAGTTTACTTTTAAAACTCATGGTTGAAATCATATGTACCATATATCATTTGATTGAATATGGCCCATGATTTCGACCCGAAATCTTGATGAAACTACACAGATTTGAGTTATGATAATGATTCCAAATTTACCATCACATGTTCCAGTCAATTTTATATATATATATATATATATATATATATATATATATATATATATATATATATATATATATATATATATATATATATATATATATATATATATATATATATATATATACCAATCGGAATGCAAATAATCAACGATCGAATATAAAGTTGTATATTTTTAACTATACGCACATATAGTGGATAATAACAAAAAACTCAATTCGTTTATTTTTATTACTTTTTATTTTTAGAGTTTGTTTCTTTATCGAAATAAAAAAACCGCATATGTTAAGTTTTATAATTTTTAATTCTTTTTCTATAAACATCTATATCAATATATAAAAAACAAACTTTTTTCTTTAAAATTTTTGTTTAGATTCACAACACCGAATCAATGTGAATCTGAATTATACCAAACTTTTATAAAAGATAGTTCACATGTGAATAACCATTGAAATTATTTTTTTCAACAATTGTTGATAATTCAATAACAACTCATACGAATTTAAATAAAATCTTAGATTCACATGCGAATATCACTAAATTCACATTGAATTCAAGTGAATTCACTTATATTCGTTATAATTTCAACATTTTGATAATACATAATTGAATTAACTGGTATTCACAAATTGATTATTTAAAATTACATGTGAATGCTAAAAAGTTATTTAAAATCCGGCTACAATTACCAGTTATATATGAATTAATATGTATAAAACTAGATGCATACTAGTACAACCTTTAGATCATACACAAATGAATTAATTGAGATTCACAAATGAATTTGCTTAAAATTCACAGTGAATGATCAAAAATTGTTAAAAAAAGTCAGGTACAATCACCATTTATATGAGATTTATTATGTCTAAAACTAGAAGTAGTTCAAATCTTCAATATGAATATGAACTATACACAACTTTATATATATATATATATATATATATATATATATATATATATATATATATATATATATATATATATATATACATACATAAAACCAAATTATATCACCTAACCATAGAACCACGATCTTAACCGTTTGATTAGATTCCTTCATTAAGGGTATGATGGTAAAATGGAAATACTAGAAATAAAACGTTCAATAAATACGTGTCCAGTAAATGAACAAATGTTCATCAATGAACAAACAAACATTCATCTCCTTATTTGTATATTATTTCTTTGTAAATGGACATATATTCATAAATGAATAAATGTTCATCAATGAACATGCTTTCATCTCCATATTTGTATATTCATTCCCTTTAAATAAACAAATGTTCATAAATGAACATGTGTTCATCAATGAACATACTCATTCTCCGTAAATGAACAAATGTTCATAGATAAACATATGTTTCAAAAAATCACGCAATATTTTACGCTCCTATATTTTAGGGATGGATAAAAAAACCAATATGCCCTTGCATGGGTATGATTCCCTACATTAGGTGCATAATTTATCAATGTGTCCCTTTTAATCTAATCCGTTGATATAACGATCAAGGGTTATAAGGACGGTTCTATGGTTAGGTGATTTAATTTGGTTCTATATTCAACCTTCCTTTATATATATATATATATATATATATATATATATATATATATATATATATATATATATATATATATATATATATATATATATATATATATATATATATATATATATATATATATATATATATATATATATATATGTTCAAATACATCAAACAATTATTGTGTGATTGTAGGATCAATTGTAGTCCAATCATTTATAAAAGGGTATTATGGTAAATCAATATTATAATTAATTAAAAATCAAATATATAATCTCGGAAACACGCTATCTCACTCATCGAATCCTAAACACACATCATCATCCTTACCCCCTTCCACCATTTTCACTCCACCGGAAATCAATCATTCACCACCGCCATTTCTTGCCTTCAACCGCTCAACGTACTTGCAAACCAGCACCACCGCTGTCGGATCGTTACAACACTTCCGCCGATGCCAACGTATCCATCCCCCATCCCCAACATCTTTCCTTTTGTGTTTCACTCCGTCTCCGCCGCTGCCCCTTTTGTTTGTGATATGGTAGTCACTGGAAAATCGTGTGCCTCATAGAGGATTGTGACGAAAGCGAGGGTTTGTGATTTTCAGGTCTAAGATTGATAATTTTTCGAGAATGGTTCATGTTTTTTTAGCACTGTAACTTTTTTTTTTTATCAAAATGCATTCTCTGAGAATGGTTCATGTTCATTCTCTAAGAATGGTTCACATTTACCACAACTGTTTAGTGAAAAATTGATCACATAACACTTTCCTTATATTTACTTTTATATATTCTCAAAGAATGAAAGTGTTATGGTTTCCATTCTCAGAGAATGCACATGTGCTACTATTACATATTATCACAGAGTAAACAATGAACGAATAACACTTTTCAAAGGCATTCTCAGAGAATGGTTCAAATTAACCCAGTTTCTTATATTTTTTACATATTCTCAGAGAATGATTCATATTAACCCAATTTCTTATATTTTTTACATATTCTCGCATCCTGAAAATCCTCAATCTCGCATCCTGAAAAATCCTGGATCTCGAAGTCATGAACTATTGCGTCTTCATGCCATTATTGATTTCTGATGCATGCACCTCTCGAAGAATGCAGACGCGGAAGAATTGTTCTTGTCGGAGTTGAATCGGAATATCGGATACACGGATTCTCTAATGATTGTGTGTTATGGTAACCGATTACAAATCGTGTCCGTGATATTAGTAAAGTAAGATTACATGTCGTAGTTATAGCTTGGATTATACTACTATTATACCCTTAATCGTATTTTTTTAATTAAAATAATTAAATTCTTTAAATTTATTTACAAGAATGTCATTTGATCGTATCCATTGATTCTCTCAATCTAACGGTCCAAATTCTGTCCTACAATCACACAATAATTAAAGAAATCATTTAATACTATATATATATATATATATATATATATATATATATATATATATATATATATATATATATATATATATATATATATATATATAGGGCTAGGATCAAATATATCCATACAAGTATTGTGTAACCTTGAAACTCAATCTGGACCACTCATTTAAAACACATTCTTTTAAGAATGTATAAAATTTAGTTCATTATTTTAAGAATGGTAAAAACTCATTATGTCAAAAACTTATTCTGTTAAGATTGTGTTTTTTTCATTGTTACGAGAATGAAATCCGATGGCTAGGATTTGGTTACAAGGTAACACAATAATTGTCATTCTTATAATAACCTAGCCCTATATATATATATATATATATATATATATATATATATATATATATATATATATATATATATATATATATATATATATATATATATATATATATATATATATATATATATATATATATATATATATATGGGAAAAGTGAATATGTATAACAACCCCATATGAGTTTAGGTGTAGAACCCTTATACCATGCCGTTTTTGAGGGTGATTTTTGCTTTCCATCCTAATATTCTGAACTTTATCATTGTTTTCTCTATTTTCGTACGATTTCCTCATTCTAGAAATCGATCATGAAGTTGATTAAAAAAATTATCGTTTATCTGCTTCGAATTGACATCTCGTTGTACGTAAATATTAGGTAGTGCATGCGTAATGATCAGTTAGAAGCATATACTTTCTAGGTTGGTTATGCAACTCAAACATGGAATCAATTAATTTAAATTAAAAACATCATGATGTTTTGTTTTTTTTAAATAGAAAATGCTTTGTTTATGCTAAAATTTTAAGGCTCGGTAATCTAAGTTCCAAGTTTGTTCTTTTATGTGTACGGAGTACAAATCAATTGTAAAAAAGCAAATCCTCTGTAATAGAGTTCCACGAGTAGCCACGAACAACTGGATGGAACAACCACAACAATTGCAATCCTTTCAGATCCCAAAAACAAAACGAATGGTATTAAGCAACGATGGAAAATCAGAATAGTCGTAATATCAGGATTTTAAGGAAGAATAAGGTACATAATCGAGATGTGTGTCCTGTGATATAGAATGCGTAAACAAGCATCAAAGAAATCGACTAATTATCAGCAAATTTGAGAACCAAAATGAGAAAATTGTGCAACTAACAATATGGCAATTTTAATTAACCTACACGATCGATTTCTATAATAAGGAAATTGCCAATGCTGAAAATAAAGGAAATAATGATACACATCATGATTTTACGATGGAAAGAAGAGTAATAAGGGAGAGTATTGAGGCAGGTAGTTGTAAATCACACCCAAAATAACAGGTGTATAAGAGTTCTACACCTAAGTTTGTATGAGGCTGTTATATATATATATATATTCATTTTTCCATATATATATATATATATATATATATATATATATATATATATATATATATATCTATACTATACTATAAACCATATATAAATTACAACCCCTTATGCACAATTGTCTTAAAAATTAAGATAGTACAAATTATAATACACAATGCACAACTTATCAAACATATTGTACAATCTTATTATGCATTAACTAAAACTGAAAGTTGGAACCGGAAATAGGTAACCAAACACGCGCACAAACCATTCAAATTTCAAAATCCAAAATAAATTCTGAGAATCAGCTTTTAATCCTTTCTCATTCGCCACTATCATTTTCCACCGTCCCTTTTCAAAACCCTAAACTGCTGCATCCCTCCGGAATATTAGAAACGAAGAAGGTAGTCGCAACTCTTTTTAATTCCAAGAATCTGTTTCCATTCACTAGATTAAACCTTCGATCTTTTCTAACAACTTCTTTCCAACCATTACTATCTCCACCTGCTGAATCTCTCCATGTGACTCTTCCTCTCCCCATTTTTAAACAAAACCTTATTCCTACGAGAACTCAATTTCAACTCTTCTAAGCCCCTTACCGGTATTAGGGTTTTGATTTGGAGCTTCTACCTTCGGATCCTTTCCAGCAGCTCGATGTCGCTCGGAAAATCACCTCTATCGCTCTCTCCACTCGTGTCTCCACCCTCGAATCGAAGTCCTCCGACCTCCGTCAACAGCTCACCGAGAAAGACGATTTCGTCGCCGATTTCTTCAGCCGCGAGCCTCCATGCGGTTACTCATCATCTCACCTGTCAACACGACGACCACGGTGCCTCAACTCGAGGTTTTGATTTTTGACTAATGTTATGCTTTTTTGCAGGTCACCACCACAACGATGCTCACCTCTCCACCGCAATCCGCCACCAATGCTTCTGCCTAGGTCCGACGGCTACGCTGCCATGGTAACGACGGTCCCCGCCTTATGATGTTGATGCATCTCGCACAGAAACCCCTAAATGGTCGATCAACAAAGCTCAAATTTGAACCTCCAAGACTGCCTCAACTCGAGGTTTTTATTTTTGACTAATGTTCTGCTTTTTTGCAGGTTACCACCACCACGATGCTCACCTCCCCATCTGAATGTCATATGTCCCATTTCAATTATACAATTTCATCATTCATTGGATCTATAGTCACTCTGAATTTCTGTTGTCGCTGCAGGATCAAAGATATGTACCCTCATGTCAGTGACAGATCTGGTCAAAAAGCCCCCCTTATTGCAGATGATGTTTATGAAATCATCATGAAGGTAACACATATTCGTAACTTAACTCTATAGATGTGTCTGATTTCTTTGTGATGCTATGTATCCGTTAATAGCTATTAAACTAGCTACTAGCAGCATAATTTATCCGATTTTACCCCTTTAACTTAAAAACTGCTTGAATTTATCCCAAAAAACATTTTTTTAATGTGTAATTACTTGTTTCAGCATGCTGCAAAGCTGGACAGTGAGATTATATACGACCGTGATTTTGACTATGACTACTTTGGTTTCAAAACCCTTGAAAGATCTTACCTCTTGAAGATAGAACGCGATGCTGTTGAAAGACCTCAACATATGTTAATGAGAGTTGCAGTTGGAATCCATAAGGATGACATTGATTCTGTCATCAAGACTTATCATTTAATTTTCACATAGGTGGTTCACTCATGCATCTCCTACCATTTTCAATGCTGGAACACAAAGGCCCCAAGTAAAATTCCCCTTTTATTTTCTTTATTCCATTCTTTTATATCTTTTATTGTTTCTAACATGGAGTAAAATACATGATTTGTACTTTTGTAGTTGAGTAGCTGTTTCCTGATATGCATGAAAGATGACAGCATTGAAGGGATTTATGACACTTTAAAGGAATGTGCTGTTATTAGCAAATTAGCATGAGGTATTGGTGTCTCTGTTCATAACATCCGGTCAACGGGCAGCTATATATGTGGCACAAACGGGACATCAAATGGGATCATTCCAATGTTGCGTGTGTTCAATGATACTGCCCGATATGTTGACCAAGGAGGTGGCAAGAGAAAGGGCGCATTTGTTGTCTATTTGGAGCCATGGCATGCTGACATCTTTGAGTTTCTTGATTTGAGAAAGAACCATGGAAAGGCAACAACTTTTTGACAAAAACCCATTAAAGATTTAATATTTTTAAAGTTAAAAACCATATTTGGGATTCTTAAAGTTCTAAACTTGATTAAATAATTATACAACTAACAACGTTTTGAAAAATACCCATTAAAGATTTAATCTTTTTAAAGTTAAAAACCGTATTTGATATTCTTAAAGTTCTAATCTTGATTAAAAAACTATACAGGAAGAACAACGTGCACATGATTTGTTCTATGCTCTTTAGGTACCTGATCTTTTTATGGAAAGAGTTCAAAGTAATGGCACTTGGTCTTTGTTTTGTCCAAATGAGGCTCCTGGTTTGGCTGATTGTTGGGGTAAAGAATTTGAAAACCTCTATACCCAATATGAAAAACAGGTAAAACAAACTTTTCCATCATACCCTTTATAATTTTATTCAAATTTATATTATTTCCATCTGTTAATATTATATATTTTGTACAAATTCAGGGAAAAGCAAAGAAAGTTGTCCAAGCACAAAATCTTTGGTTTGAAGTTTGGAAATCCCAGATTGAAACAGGAACTCCTTACATGCTTTTCAAGGTGTTTTATAAACTGGAATGCCCATGTTTTCTTTCATTTTTGTTCACTTTGTTGTAATGTAAATAAACTAATCTTTTTTCCCTTTTTTGTTAGGATTCATGTAATAGAAAAAGCAATCAACAAAATCTTGGTACAATCAAGTCTTCAAATATGTGTACTGAGATTATTGAGTACACAAGTCCAACAGAAACTGCAGTGTGTAATCTTGCATCAATTGCATTACCAAGATATGTTAGAGAGAAGGTATGATTTTGGATTTTATGATCTTAAATTTACAGTTTTGATTTTTTTGTTATGCTTCATTTTATATTCTTTTTCAGGGAGTTCCAGCTGAATCTCAACCATCAAAGCTTGTTGGTAGTAGAGGTTCTAGCAACCGATACTTTGATTTTGAAAAACTAGCTGAGATTTGTCTTGAAACTTACAAAAAATGGCAACATACTTTCACTGATTTGTCTATTATAGTAATATTACTAAATTGTACTATATAAAATATAATTTATTATAGCAATGCATTTAAACACGAAGAAATCTTCACTTTATAATTGAGTAGATTTTTCAATGCCAAATTCCATTTTATAAAAAACTTTTAAAGAACAATGTTATTATCAAAAGTACAATGTTTTAATTTGAAAATACTGAAAGTATAATGTTGTAGTTGAAAGAAACAAATACATGTTATTATAACTTATAACACACAAAAAAACTAAAGTTTTGCCTTTTCTTTTGTTTAGCCATAGAATTTAAATTTAGGGTAAATTACAATTTTGGTCCTTGTGGTTTACACTGAACTAGAGCTGATGTTGGGTTACGTTATCGAGGTTCAAGTAGCTTTGGTCTTGTCGGTTTGAATGGCGCTGTTGCTGTTTGTTAGTTTTTTTTCTTAGTTAGCATAGTATGTTGCCATTTATGGGTTGTTGGCTTATGTTTGTATGTTAGTTTCTGCGCATACTGTTCTCCAATGTAAAGATCCTTTTGAAAATTTACTGTTTTACCCTTGAGTGAAATTACAATTTTATAAACTATAATGCAAGATAATGATGGAACACATGTGGGGGAGCCTGGATCAGGTGTACTTGCTCAAGCTATCAAGGCAATTCATGCCGACCCATGTGCAGCTTTCATTTAAATATTGACCATGCTTCTTTGAATAAAATATTAAAATGCTACTTTCATTTAGATATTGAACTCATGCGACCCAATTTCTCATTTAAACGTTGTATCTTTGTGACAAAATAGGTTTGATAGGTTTGCATTTTGTTTTTAACATCTCAATGACCCAAATAAATAAAATGTCATTGTCTTTATATAAATATTTCATTTGACACATTCGATGAAGATGAATAATGTATCGCTTTTCATAGTTTTCGCGATGAAACCAAGAAAATAAACTTATTGAGATTTTAATACGTTAAAATAAAAAACTCACATGCTTAATTAGAAAAGAGTGATATTTTAAAAAAACTCACTCTTTTCAAAATACGGTAAAGTAAAATAAAAAGTTTAAAATTTTGAAAATTTCGTAAATTTAAATAATTTGAAAAGTTTGAAAAATTGAAATTTTCAGAAATTTGAATAATTTGAAAAGTCTAAAAAATTAAAATAATTTTGAAAAATTTGAAAATTTTGAATCATTGAAAATTTTAGAAATTTGAAAATTTTAGAAATTTGAATAATTTGAAAAGTTCAAAAATTGAATAAATTTAAAATTTTGAAAATTTTGAATAATTTGAAAATGTATGAAAAGTTTAAAAAATCTGAAAATTTGAATGATAAGTTTGAATAATTTAAAATTTTCAAAATTTGAAACTTTTCAAATTTTTGAAATTTGAAAATTTTCGAAATTTGAAAATTGGAAAATTTTGAAAAATTTGAAATTTTTGAAAATTTCGGAAATTTGAATAAGTTGAAAATTTTTAAATTGAATAATCATAAAAGTGAAAATTTTGAATAATCTTAGTCATTTGCATAAGTATTATATATATGATTAATATTTAAGGGATGTAGTAACCAGAATATTAAATACAAATAATGGCAAAAGGCTAATGTAATCTTTTGAACTTGACCATTTTATTCCTGGTATGGTTGTACCTCTGCAGGATGGTTTAAATGGAAAATTGGAAAATTTTGAAATTTTTGAAATTTTTGAAAATTTCGGAAATTTGAATAAGTTGAAAATTTTTAAATTGAATAATCATAAAAGTGAAAATTTTGAATAATCTTAGTAATTTGCATAAGTATTATATATATGATTAACATTTAAGGGATGTAGTAACCAGAATATTAAATACAAATAATGGCAAAAGGCTAATGTAATCTTTTGAACTTGACCATTTTATTCCTGGTATGGTTGTACCTCTGCAGGATGGTTTAAATGAGTGTTTTTAAGGACTCCGACTATTAGTTTGTTCAACTTGATCATTGTACCCATAAAATGGTTTCAATATCTTTTGTCTTTAATTTGTAAATATATTTGTTTTTGTAGAGTTAAATTTAACTATCCTACCATATTGCTGTTGAATGGTTTCAATATAAAGAAAACAGTGGTATTTTATTGATTGTTGTTAAAAAAAACCATCGCTCCTGTGTATCAACGTATTATTATTATTATTATTATTATTATTATTATTATTATTATTATTATTATTATTATTATTATTATTATTATTCGTCACAAACATCAACCCATCATTTTTCGTTGCCAATATATTTTATCTCTAACCATTCACTCATCAATGATATATTTCACATGTTATCCAAAATTGTTTGAAATATTTATCTTCTCATATTAATATCCACAACTCAGCAAAACAAAACTCAAATTAACAAAACTACTTATATAATACACCATATGTCACTATATGGTAAAAGTTATTTTCTGATTCATTGTATATTAGTTAGAATATGACATATTTCTGAAAAAAAATTATGAACGTTTGTCAAAAGTAATTAATCATTAAAAGAAACCTATTCACCGCCTCCCCCCGCCCCTTCAACGACTATTACATTGCGCGGGTACTCCACTAAGATTAGGACACAGAGTCATTATTATTTTGAAGTGTTCGATAAAAATCTCTATAACAAACGTATGGAATTCCCGTAAAATGATACCCAAAATCTTGCGAAAACAAATAGCCGAAAGGAAACTACTCGCCGTCCGCTGCATTGCGCGGGTACGCAGCTAGTATATATATATATATATATATATATATATATATATATATATATATATATATATATATATATATATATATATATATATATATATATATATATATATATATATATATATATCACACGATGGATTTTCTTTATATAATTTGACGTTATCCATACATTACGAGATCAACCAAAAATCTCTTATATTTTCTACAACGAGAAATGAGTTTGATGTAAAAGACGAATAATTGCAATTTATTTCACAAATTTTCCGGCAATCCTAGTAGATTGGATGATATCAAAAGAAAATCCAAGTCGGGTATACATTGGAATTTGGAATGATTAAAAGATAGTGGGGAATGATTTGAAAATGACAATGTCAATAAAGAAATGGGAAAAGAACAAAAGCCAATAAAACTTCAAGAGGAAAGTATGATGGCACAATCACGTTAACAAACGGGGATAGCTAAAAAGACATCATTTTTTACCAATTAGATACCTTAATCATTACTTTTAAGTAGGTCAAGTGTTTTTTATTTGTTGGAATTACAATGTTTTCCGGAAAAAACAGATATGATTGGTTAAGAATATTTGACTTTTATTTATAGATGTATATTATGTGTCTATTTAGTAGCACCCTAACAAATAACACCACGTTTTCTTTTTCTAGAAAAATTCAAGTCTTTACACATAGTTTGTTATTTAAGAGTTATCCTTCAACTTAAGAGTTAAAGAAAAAAAATAATACCTACGTTTTGAGTAACTTGTGTATTAGACCTATCGAAATACTCATTACGGCCTCCCGCGTGATGCCATATTTAACTTTAGTTCTATTATATATCTTACCACAGTTTCCACCAATTTACTTTAATCCAAAAATTCAATTATTTTGGCCATTACAAATCTATTAAACTTGTTTTCATCATTAAAAACAAAATCCAAAGATCTAAGGGACATGACGGTACTCTGCATATGGAATGGAAATAGACTTTAGATGTTAGAAAACTTATAATACCGCAAATCCTCGGAATCACCCGATTTGTTAGAAGAACCTTTTAATTCCAGCTCTCTACAGCCCGACACACACTCAAAAACATCAATCATTTTTTAATCAATAGATAGAAACATACCACCACTATCATACTTATCTTCTTGAATCGTTTATATGTTTTCCCTCTTTTTCCTAAATCGTTCATATGTTACTTGATAGATCCAAAATCAGTTGCTTTATAAACCCAACTGATGGCTCCTAGCATATCTCCACGTAGGGAATAAGAGGTGGTTGTAGGATTCCTGTCATTATTTGTGCCTAATAGCACATAAGGAAAAGAGAAACAAAGATCAACAATTATATAGAACCCTAAACACGTTGATTTATTGACAAAAAATAAAAAACCCATGAACATGTCTGAATCATAAGAATAAAAAAACAAAAGAACCAATGATCATCATCATAAGTAGAAGCGCTAACTCGAATAATAATTCAGAAAGTATCAGTGACCGTTTCTTTACACACGATTCTTCTTCTATGCTATGAAAACAGTTAAGAGAGATGGAGATAAATCTGAGGGAGAATTTTTGGCAGGTTACGCCCACCCCCAATAATGGTGTCCGACTATATCGATAGTTCTCTGGATATGGTACCAGTACGATTGCCGTATGAAACTTCGTCTCCTTTCCAATCGATCAAATAAAAACCCTTGATTGAGTAGATGTAAGGCAAGGAATCAATATTGGGGAACTGATATTTCAAAAATCGAATCTTATTGGCTTCTTTAATTTGCATTAACAGTTTGGTTTTTGAAGGAAGGGAGCAAGATTGCATAGATAGAGGATGGAGATGAGTCGGGTTATCATATAATCAGCATAAATACAAATCAATTAGGCATTCAAATCAGCAAAAATAAAGGAATCAACGTGGGGCGATAATAGTAACAGGAGAGAGGAATGGAAAAATTAGTTGGCTCTTTCCATTTAAAACCGATGATGGACCTAATTTTATGCGATGCTGTTTAGGAAGATGGGTAAATAAGGAATTCTAACTCATACAATGAATTTTAGCAGTTACAATGGCCAGAATTAATAAGGAGCGTAACATATAAAAGAGTTGGAGATGAAGAGCGGGAAAATGAAGCCGAGGGTTGATAAGAGGATGCCATGTGGCATTTCTACTACTGATTTATTAGAGTAGGAAGAGAAGATTGTACTTTCTCTATTTTAAGATATTATATTTCAAGCTATAAGTTTGCATTCAACTCTATATTTAAAGTTAGACCCAACTTTAATAACAACTTAAGATACGTGATTGTTTAGTATGGATTAATATACTTAACATATTATTGTAATATCCTAAAGCATTTTCTTAACTCCTTAACACTACAAGCATAGGTCGAAAAAGACACACACAAGCAGTACATAACAAACAACAAACTAGGCAAAAGGCATCCTTATGATGCAGACCAATTCTATCATGCAATTTCTTGAGTGGATCCTTACTCTAATTCTAGCATACATCACATTATCCAGCACATAATATCATGAATATTTTAGGAATTAAACCAGTTACTCGAGCTCCGACCGACTTTACACATCGCATCTCGTCCTTTTTTTAAAACCCATTTATCCATTTAAAATCATAAGTCATGTATTCATACCATGTTTCAAACTCCCAAGCAACAATCAAACAAGAACATGCAAGAGAATCTTCCACATGATATTCTACCTAACCCTTCTTAAATTTATTTAAAGACAGTTTTTCCTTTGAAAGTCGTTTTTAGAAAATCCTCAAATCCCTAGTTTGAGTTTGGAATCACATTCAAGTTCATCAAAATCCATGGAATCGCATTCATATTCATCTAAATTCCTCAAACCAAGACTCTGATACCAACTTGTAACGCCCCACAATCCAGAGTAAAACTTTCGTCTTAAAAACGGTTCAAATACATAAAACATGTTATAAAATAGAAACCATACAATTAAAACTTAACATTTAAAACATATAAAATTGTGTTTATCAAAAACGTTTGCAAACATTATCTACCGAAAGGGTTGATTACCAAAACCTCAAATGCGATACAGTCCCCCATGCTCCAAGCTCAAGCCAGCAAATACATAAAAACCAGTTAGGGTAAAAGAGTAAGCACAAAGCTTAGTGAGTTCCCCAAATACCATGCGATCCATCACAATCAAACGGGTCATGGTCTCCGGGTTCACACCGAACAACCTGGCTCTCGGGCTCACCCTGATCCGCCCCGACTAAAACTCGCAGGCTCAACCCTTTCCACTCATTGTCGGCTCAATGTGTGGACTCTCGAGCTCACCCCAACCCATCCAGCTCTCAGGCTCACCCCGATACACCATCGCATGACAACCCCCTCCTAAAATAGTATCGATACTAAAATACATATCAATCACAGAAGCCTAAGCATTCTGATTGACCCATCGGGTCCCTACCCAGTCACACGATCACATAGATAGGGCACGAACACCCTAGCATACAACACTGCACATCGTGAACTAAAGCTACAACACATGTAACATCACCCGAAGTATAGCGAGAAAACTCACCTGATCCGCAAAGCCAAACAGCAATCCACACGCACATCCTCAGATCCCGACAACGCGAACCTCCTATTAAGAATAAGCCTCAATTAGAATGACCTAAACCCCAAACAAGATAATTCTCTAAGACTAGTACCTCGAACCATCAAATTTGACCAAAAGTCAACCGGGTAAAAAATTCAACAGTCAAAGTCAAAGTCAACGGTCAACAGCCAGTTAGTGCTGCTATCTCCCCAAGATAGCGTCGCTAACTAAGAACAGTCTCAAACTTCATCTCAAACCAAGACTAAGTTAGAGTCGCTAATTACAGAGTTAACGTCGCTAAATCCTCTGTTTAGTCAAAATCCTCCAAAAGCTCTTAATCCTTTAAGTCATGGTCTTAATCCTTCTAGGACCCTTCCAAACAGCCCTTATGTCGATAAAAATATTAACTTTATAATTTAATCATAGTCATGCAAGCTCATGAACAAGATCCAAGTCCAAAATGGTCAAAAACTCAACAAGACAACCAAAGAGAGTTCAACTCACTCTCTACACTAACTTAATAGCTCCACAAGAAAACTTAATGGTACAAAGTTCTAAACTTTATCCTTCCCAACCATGGATAACCCTAAGAAGAGACCATTACTCCATTTAATCCATAAAATGTCACTTGAATCACAAGAAAAACCTTAATAATGTTAAAATGTGGGAACTTTACTCACAATGGTCCAGAAACAAGGAGCTTTAACTGATTTCCAGTTGAAAAATGCCTTCTAGCAACGTCATGCATCCTCTAAATGAGTGAATGACGGCTGCCCCTAGGGTTTCCCTTCTTATATATGGCCCATAGCTCAAAATCTAGGGGTTTGACTAAAAAACAACAGTTAGCGTTGCTAACTGTGCATCGTGCAAACCCACCACTAGACCCCGCATAGCATCACTATTAACAACCATAATAACCTTAAGATGATAGCGATGCTATGCCTCACTAGCGTCGCTACCAGCCTTTTTCCCACATTTTTCAATCTTTGAACCTTTTATGCATTGAACTTGTACTTTCCGGGTTAAGTGTAACGTCCCAGTTTTTAAGGAAACATTTTCATTTAATAAACATTAATTTATCCAATATTTAACATTATGTAGACGTTCAAAAACATTTTACATCGATTCACAGCATAAAATTTTCAACAGACAGCAACAGTGTGTACCCGTCATGCCTGATCGTCGCTTCCACTTGTACAAACCTGAAATAGTAATTTAATAGGGAAAGGTTAAGCACATAGCTTAGTGAGTTCCAACACCTATACAGCATGTTAGTTACACATACCCAACCCTTATAAGGTAAAATACAACCATACATCACAGTAAAATAAACATATAATCCGCTCTACCTAGTACATTGAGTTATACTCTCCTACTCAGTATTTCGAGCCGCGCATACTCTGTTCGTCGAGCCATGCGTATCTGCTCAATAGACAATTCAACACTCAGAGCCGCGCATACTCTGTACGTCGAGTCATGCGTATCTGCTCAATAAATCAAACCCCACCGCTCAGCACTCAGAGTCGCGCATACTCTGTTCATCGAGTCATGCGTATCTGCTCAGTGCATCTTGCGGATATTTCTATATTGCTCAGTACGTCGAGCCACCCTATATTGCTTAGTTCGTCGATCCCGTATTTTCTACACACTAGACCTAGACACGTCTAGCACTAACCACACACCATACCCCAACCCATACAACTATAACAGGAAGTTATATATCAATAAAATACACACAACTTGGTACTGTCCACAAACATCTTATAAGCATACAAAATAAAAGTAAAGCACATATAACGTCCACACAATGTAGTGAGAAACTCACCTCGATTCTTGAAGTAGGTTGTTAATTCCCAAGTGAAACTTGAACACCTCTTAATATGTCACAAGTAACCGTAAAAGTATAAGTCCACACACAAAGTCACTGAGTCATAAAGGTATCCCACTTCACTCCTTCTTGCCTAAAATAGCAATTCCCATAATCAATATAATAACAGTGTACAATTACTACTCTAAAAGATTAACAACTTCAGATTCAACTTTTTCCCAGATTTTGTGTTCTGATTGTGACCATATTTATATAATCAAATAAAGGAATTAAGACAAGCTACTTTACAGGGGTAAACTATATTGTCTTAGGATTCCAGGGACATAAGCCTCAAATCTAGATCATTTACCAATTCACTTTTATGGCTGAAATGGTACAGGCTATACAGAATTACAGTTTTCTGACCAACCCTTAAAACGTACCAGAATAAAGTAGCTACACAAGGAATTAGGTTCTGAAATTTTACAGGAAGATTATAGACTCAATATTTCAACTATGGGCACTGGTCTTGCATTTTTATGATTTTTATACGTTTTTATATGAGTTTTACAATAACACATATCACTGCAGTCCCCGAAATGGCATACATGTAAGGTTAGCCAATTCCACCCAATTTTCGTATGGAACCAGACCCTAGGAACAATCATGAGTGCAATAGACTCAATAATAGAGGTCTGAGAGTTGGAACCAACTCAAAATACATTTTCGAACTCAAGATATAAAATTCACAATACAGAACAAATCAGAAACGATAGTGCTGATGAGAAAACACTGGTCTATGATATTGTCCAATTCCCATAAACTTGGGAATGGAATCAGACATCCATATTTTCCAGATATCAAATTTACTTAAATACAATGATTCTAGGAGGCGGAATCATGTAAAAAGCTTTCTCCAAACTCCTTTTATAAAATAAACAAAACAGCATGACTAATCTGAACGGAATTAGAGCAGTACGTAAAGATGAGTAATTACCCCATACCTCTGGTCTTCAACACGGATAATGGTCTACTGTAGAAAGTTGCTCAACTCAATTTGTGAACCGTGTGCACCGGTACTAACCTTATTTGACCTCTGGAACTCCAGATATGATTTTCTCAAGAAGGGAGACTCAGCAGAGGAATCTGTCAGAAACCCTAAGTCATGTTGCGAAATCCATAACTCCACTTCTAGACATTGAAATCGAAAACCCTTCTATCAGGACCTTCATTTATGTCTTGGAACCCTTCGGTTAAAGTTTCGTGGCGATCCAACATCTGAATCTACGGGAAATGATCGAACACTGGGGTTGGGTCTTCAAAAACGGGAATAGAGAGGGTTAGGGTTTCCATGAGAGCCAAGAGGCTCTTGACCTTTCTTTTCCCCATCCAAAAACGCAGCAGCCCCCAAAAGAAAAAAGAATTATATGTACTATGGTTTAATTGCAAAAATGGTCCCTCTATTTTGGTCCTATAATTTTAGTTAACCCAAAACCCCCAAATACAACTTATTAAGTATACAAATATGACATAATCCTCCTCTCAACTTATAAATTATATTAGAGTTATTATTTCGTCATTATTATTATTATTAGTCGTAATAATCAGTGTTTGATTCCACGATTCGCTTCCAATATAAAATCTATTTCCTTTATTTTAAAATACGATACTAAATAATTGGAAATATTTATAATCGCTAACGCCAAAAATGATGTGTTACATTAAGGGTCTTACATAATCCCTTTTATATTTCCTTTTATATTTCACAATGTTCATTTATTACCAATGATCTGTTATGAATGTTGATATGTGTTCAATATTGAACATGTACGCATGTTCATAAATATATTCTACAATGTTCATTTATGAACAATTATAAGTTATGATTGCTCATATGTTTAATCCATGAACATATGTTCACAAGTAACTAATTTCTTAATTTTTTTGAAAAACATGTTCGTTCATGAACATATGTTCAAAAGTGAACATTAGAAAATGTATATATGTAACGCCAAAAATGTATTTATTATATAATTATAATAAAAGGGCAAAATGGTCATTTTACCTCAAAAAGGTAATTTGGTAATTTTGACAAAAAAGGACTTGTTATGTAATAATATTTTAAGTCTTGGACTTAAAATGTTATAAAAGTTGATTATTTGTCATAAATTGTGTTATTTGTGGCAATTATTCAAGAAATGCAAATTCAAGGACCAAAGTGCAATTTCTGGAAGTATATAGGAGAGACTTGTGTGCAGAATTTTGGGAGTTACGGGAACTTCTTGTGGCTGATTTTCTGCAGAGAATTGGAAGGTTTCTTGAAGGTTTGAAGCTTGGATTGTGATCCTTGGCTAAAAAGGGCATAATTGGAAGAATTTGAGGTAAGTTTCTTCATGTTCTTGATTGTTCATCTTGAAGAGTTGAGTAGGACTCGCAAACTGAAATTACAGCCATGATCATGGGGTTAAAATGATGAAATACTTCCATTAAGTCCTTATAACAAAGAAATAACTCAATCAAATGAAAGTAGGATGTTATATTTGATGAAATTGAAGATTTGGGGTTGTTAGAAATAAGAACCCTAATTCTTTGTGTGATTGATTTAGGGTGTTTTGGGGGTTAAAAACCTTGTTAAAATGTAAGGTTTTAGCCTAGGAACAAACCCCAAACAACTAAAAACGAAATTAAGGACTTAAGGGACGAAATCTGCAAGCTATAGTGCAAAAATCGCGACTGGCCAGGGGGCCTGCCCAGGCGTCAGGCGCGGTGCGCCCAGGAGACAGGCGGGGTGCGCCCAGGCGCAGTGCGCCCTGACCCTGGCGCAGTGCGCCTCCAAGGCAGTGGCCAGGCAGGAACTTTGAAACGCTAACTTTTGCGTTGCTTGTCCGATTAAGCTCAAATTTGGACCATAGGTGTATTATGGTCTGAAAAGTTTGGGAAAATTTTTAGATTGAGTTTCCGACCCCTCGGGGGCACTGTAGACCGATCCGAATGTCCCGGTGAATAGTAAAATTCACATAAAGTTAGTAAACGGGAAGTTTATTAAATAGGCATTGTTTGTAACAATGTTTTATTGAACTCTAGTGTATTAGAGTTACTTGCGATGGTTATTAACCTATAATCATGTTGAAAATGATTGAATTATAGGTGCAGGACGAAATTCTACGGATCATATCGGAAAGCAAGGAACGGCAAAAGCTAGTTGTAATAATATTTCAGGTGAGTAATCTTGACTATATCTAGTATGATATATGGTGATTACAGTGGCACTACTTAAAGTAGTTGAATACGGTACAAGGGTAGAGTACCCGAGTAATATACGGACATGACATTTGAATTGTAATTCTAAATGGTGTAGTCTTGTTAGCAAAGATTATTATTATCTTTGATATTAAATGGTACGGCCTTGTTGGCTATGACTCCGGTGCGGCCTTGTTGGCTATGTCTCCGATGCGGCCTTGTTGGCTATGACTCCGGTGCGGCCTTCGGGCTATGTCTCCGATGTGGCCTTCGGGCTATGATATTATATGCAGCCTGTATGGCTATGATTACGTGCGGTTAATGATGACCATGAGTTTTGGGACAGAAATTGTTTAAGAGTTTATTTGTTATTATACTCTTGTATATGTTTATCTGTTTGTTTGATTACTCATTGGGCTTGTAGCTCACGTTTTGTTTGATATGTCCCTGCAGGTGAGCGTGACCCTGCTAAGGGAAAAGATAAAGTCCGTGACTGAGGACTTAGCGTTGAAGTAATACCCGGCTTGAAGAATGTATAATATTTATGTATTGTACTTCGTGATACACTTGTCCTCGTATTTGTTAACTAATACCCCTAATTATGGTTTTTGTTGTAAGATGTTTGGTTTGAAAAATGAAAAATTTTTGGGGTGTTTTTGTTAATAAGTCGGGTGTTACAAGTTGGTATCAGAGCCGAGGTTTAAGTGAACTAGGTGTCTTAGATTAGATCCCTGGACTTAAACCTGAGAGAAACACAGATAATGGGACTGTTAGATATATATAAGTTTGTCATTATATATGTAATCTAACGGTTTGTTGAAATCTTGAAGTATGAGAAATACACGAAGCAATCCTACTGGTGTGAATTCACGTGGAACTGCAAGAAGCGGACCAGCTAGGTCACGTGGAACTGCAAGAAGCGGACCAGCTAGGTCACGAGGCTCTGTTGGGCGAAGGGCACCAGCAAGGGAACCGGTGGGACAAAATCCACCGGATATACGAGCCATTGTGGAAGAAGTGGTAAGGCAGATGATGCCTGTATTATCAAACAATCCTCACCCGAGTGGCAATCCCAACCCAAGTGCAAATCCGGATCCTACTGAGGAGGCCGCAAAAAGTGTGCATGACAGGCAGCCAGAAAATGAAAGCCAAGGAGAAAGTAGAGCCCGGGCAGTAAAGGAAACACAAGGTGGGGAAGCCTCTGCAAGGAAAGTCGGGTGTACATATAAATCGTTTCTTGGTTGTAAACCAAAAGAATTTTCAGGGACAGATGATCCAGTCAAGGCTATGGAATGGATCATGCATATGGAAAAAGTGTTCCGAGTAAGCAAATGTGCGGATGAAGATAAAGTGGAATTTGCCACGAACCAACTTACGAGTGGCGCACTACATTGGTGGCAAACCTATTATAGATCACTAGAACTTGATTCGTCCCAATCGATACTTTGGGAGCAATTCAAGACAAAGTTCAATGAAGAATATTGCTCGGAGGTAGCCATTCAGAAGTTAGAAGATGAATTCCTGCATTTGGAACAGGGTTCCCGATCTGTACAGGAATATACTCTTAGCTTTCTGGAGAAAGCTAGGTTTGCGGAGCACCATATCTACACTGAAAAGAGAAAAATTGACAAGTACGTTCGGGGACTGACAACCCGAATTAGAGAGGTTGTGCAACCGTTGAAATTAACTAATTTTCGACAAGTGGTGGATCGAGCTACGGAACGAGAAACAGAACTGAAGAGACAGGAAGATGAAAAGAAAGTCTTGGAAACAAAACGAAAGGCGGAAGACCAAGGTTGGACGCCTCAGAAGAAGTCACAGCAATCCGGGTCTAAGGGTAAAAGTCAAAGGGACGATAGAAAATGGTGTGAAAAATGTCGAAAATGGCACTCCGGGAGTTGTCGGGTCAACACTACATCCACAAGTTGTCGAAATTGTGGAAAACCGGGGCATGATGTATACAACTGTCGGGCGGAACGTAGGTGTTTCCAGTGTGGAGCTACGGATCATCTTCGCCTGAATTGTCCCGAACTGAAGTCTATAGCGATTAGTGACAGACCCAGGATTGAACAGGGCGGGAAGAAAGAAGAGCCGAAGAACAGGGGACGACCGATAGCCTCGCGAGCTTTCCAGATGACTGTGGAAGAAGCCCGTGAGAAGACCGATGTGGTGACAGGTATTTTCACTCTTAATACCATACCTGTATATGTTATCTTTGATCCGGGAGCCACCCACTGTTTTGTATCGGAATCTTTATTGCCTCGCCTGAATGTACCTTTAACACCGATGGATGAAAGCTTAGAAGTAGCTATAGCAGACGGCCGGTATGTCTGGGTTTCTGAACATGTGGAAGGTTGTCAGCTTAAAATCTACGGGACCGTTTTCCCTATAGATTTGAAGCCGATGACTACCAACGAGTTTGGTGTAATTGTGGGAATGGATTGGTTAGCGACAAATTATGCTAACGTGGATTGCAGAAATAAAAGTGTTACAGTGTTATCACCGGAAGGGGAATGGATGAAAATTCAAGGTGAACGACCTCGGTTGAGAATGCCAGTCATCTCCTTTGCTCAAGCCCGAAGCTGTGTCAGTAAAGGAGGGATGTCCTATCTAGCTTATGTGTCGGTGGCTCAACCGATTAAAGTGGGAGTAGCAAATGTAAATGTGGTGAATGAGTTCCCAGATGTGTTTCCAGATGAACTTCCAGGGTTACCACCAGATCGACAGGTTGAGTTCACGATTGAACTGATTCCGGGAGCTGCACCTGTTGCCCGAGCTCCATACCGTTTAGCACCTTCAGAGATGGTGGAACTGCGGAAGCAGCTGGAAGAATTGTTAGACAGGGGTTTCATTAGACCGAGTACATCGCCTTGGGGAGCCCCTATTCTGTTTGTCAAGAAGAAAGATGGGTCAATGCGAATGTGTATTGACTATCGGGAACTAAACAAGATCACAGTAAAGAACAAGTACCCGCTACCCAGAATAGATGACTTGTTTGACCAGCTGCAAGGAGCGTCATATTTTTCCAAGATTGACCTGAGGTCGGGTTATCACCAGTTAAAGATAAGGGAGTCAGACATTCCGAAGACGGCGTTCCGAACGAGATACGGTCATTATGAGTTTTTGGTGATGCCTTTTGGGTTAACCAATGCTCCAGCCGTATTCATGGATCTTATGAACCGGGTGTGTCGACCGTTCCTTGATACCTCGGTGATAGTGTTTATCGATGACATCTTGGTGTATTCGCGAAGCCAAGCCGAACATGAAGTGCATTTGCGACAAGTATTGGAGTTGCTTCGCCGAGAAAAGCTGTATGCTAAGTTCTCGAAGTGTGAATTTTGGTTAAGGGAAGTCCAATTCCTTGGCCATGTAATCAATGCTGAAGGGGTGAAGGTAGATCCAGCAAAGATTGAAGCCGTGATGAAATGGGAACCGCCCCGAAGTCCAACTGAAGTAAGAAGTTTTCTTGGTTTGGCAGGCTATTACAGAAGATTTGTCGAGAATTTCTCCTCGATAGCTGTCCCGTTGACCAAGTTGACTAAGAAAGGTGAAAAATTTACGTGGGCTGCTGAGCAGCAAGAAGCATTCCAGAAACTGAAGCAAGCCTTATGTGAAGCGCCAGTGTTGGTACTACCTCAAAGCGGAGAAGAGTATGTGATCTACAGTGATGCTTCTAGAATTGGTCTTGGTTGTGTTCTGATGCAGAAAGGTCGGGTCATAGCTTATGCGTCCCGCCAATTGAAAGATGCCGAAAAGAAGTATCCCGTCCATGATCTGGAATTAGCTGCAGTGGTTTTAGCATTGAAGCTGTGGAGGCATTATTTATACGGTGTAAAATTTGTCATTTACACTGATCATAAGAGCCTGAAGTATCTTTTTGACCAGAAAGAGCTCAGCATGAGACAGCAAAGATGGATGGACCTGTTGAAAGACTTTGATTGTGAAATTCAGTACCACCCTGGCAAGGCAAATGTAGTGGCAGATGCTTTAAGCCGAAAAGAAACTCCTTTGAAAGTTACATCCGCGTGTATGGGTGTAGTGAGCCGGTTACCGGGATTGATTCGTTTGGCACAAGAGGAAGCGTGTAAGCCAGAGAATGTAAAAAGTGAAAGAATGGTAGGATACTTGAAGCATCTGGAAGAAAATGCTCAGAAATTGAAGACATTCAGAGGCAGAATATGGGTCCCAAAACAAGGAGAAGCGCGGAATTTACTTCTAGAAGATAGCCATTATAGCCGATATGCAGTTCATCCGGGCAGTACCAAGATGTATCGGACGTTAAAACCGATGTATTGGTGGCCTGGAATGAAAAGGGACATTGGAAGATATGTGGAAAGATGTTTGACTTGTCTGCAAGTTAAGTCAAACCATCAGAAACCGTATGGGGAAATACAGCCATTGCCGATTCCAGAGAAGAAATGGGACCATATTACCATGGATTTTGTAACAAAGTTGCCGCGGACACCGCGAGGTTATGATTCTATATGGGTGATTGTGGATCGATTGACCAAATCGGCACAATTTATACCATATAAGGAAAAGTACAGAGTAGATCAACTGGCGAAAATCTACATTGATGAAGTATTTTGTCGACATGGAGTACCAGCATCGATTGTGTCGGATAGAGACAGCAGATTTACTTCCCATTTTTGGCAAAGTCTTCAAGAGCAACTGGGCACGAAAGTACTTATGAGTACCGCATATCACCCGCAGACTGATGGCCAAAGTGAAAGAACGATCCGAACTTTGGAAGATATGTTGAGGACTTGTGTCATAGACTTCGGTGGAAGCTGGGAAGATCATTTACCTTTAGTGGAATTCGCGTACAATAACAGCTATCATTCCAGCATTCAGATGGCCCCATATGAAGCCTTGTATGGAGCACCGTGCCGTACTCCAACCTGCTGGACTGAAGTTGGGGAAAAGCCGTTGGCTGGACCCGAAATTGTTGCCCAGACTGAAGAAAAGATCAAATTGATACGTGAAAACTTGAAGGTAGCTCAGAATAGACAGAAACAGTATGCAGATAAGCGGGTGAAACCGATAAAATTCCAAGTGGGAGATATGGTTATGCTCAAAGTATCCCCTTGGAAAGGCTTAATTCGTTTTGGGAAGAAAGGAAAGTTGAGTCCTCGTTTCATAGGACCTTTCCGTATATCCCAACGAGTTGGAGCCGTGGCGTATAGATTAGATTTACCTGATGAACTTCATGGTATACACGATGTATTCCATGTGTCCCATTTGAGGAAGACGTTATTTGATAAGTCACAACAAGTACCACTTGCTGATATTGAAGTGAATGACAAGTTGAGATACCCGGAACAACCCGAGAGGGTGCTAGACCGCAAAATAAGACAGCTTAGAAACAAGAAGATCAGTATGGTGAAAGTCCTTTGGCGTCATCACAAAGGTTCCGACATGACGTGGGAGACCGAAAGTGAGATGAGGGAGAAATATCCTCAACTTTTGTATGATTTCGGGGACGAAATCTCTTAAAGGAGGGGAGAATTTGTAACGCCAAAAATGTATTTATTATATAATTATAATAAAAGGGCAAAATGGTCATTTTACCTCAAAAGGGTAATTTGGTAATTTTGACAAAAAAGGACTTGTTATGTAATAATATTTTAAGTCTTGGACTTAAAATGTTATAAAAGTTGATTATTTGTCATAAATTGTGTTATTTGTGGCAATTATTCAAGAAATGCAAATTCAAGGACCAAAGTGCAATTTCTGGAAGTATATAGGAGAGACTTGTGTGCAGAATTTTGGGAGTTACGGGAACTTCTTGTGGCTGATTTTCTGCAGAGAATTGGAAGGTTTCTTGAAGGTTTGAAGCTTGGATTGTGATCCTTGGCTAAAAAAGGGCATAATTGGAAGAATTTGAGGTAAGTTTCTTCATGTTCTTGATTGTTCATCTTGAAGAGTTGAGTAGGACTCGCAAACTGAAATTACAGCCATGATCATGGGGTTAAAATGATGAAATACTTCCATTAAGTCCTTATAACAAAGAAATAACTCAATCAAATGAAAGTAGGATGTTATATTTGATGAAATTGAAGATTTGGGGTTGTTAGAAATAAGAACCCTAATTCTTTGTGTGATTGATTTAGGGTGTTTTGGGGGTTAAAAACCTTGTTAAAATGTAAGGTTTTAGCCTAGGAACAAACCCCAAACAACTAAAAACGAAATTAAGGACTTAAGGGACGAAATCTGCAAGCTATAGTGCAAAAATCGCGACTGGCCAGGGGGCCTGCCCAGGCGTCAGGCGCGGTGCGCCCAGGAGACAGGCGGGGTGCGCCCAGGCGCAGTGCGCCCTGACCCTGGCGCAGTGCGCCTCCAAGGCAGTGGCCAGGCAGGAACTTTGAAACGCTAACTTTTGCGTTGCTTGTCCGATTAAGCTCAAATTTGGACCATAGGTGTATTATGGTCTGAAAAGTTTGGGAAAATTTTTAGATTGAGTTTCCGACCCCTCGGGGGCACTGTAGACCGATCCGAATGTCCCGGTGAATAGTAAAATTCACATAAAGTTAGTAAACGGGAAGTTTATTAAATAGGCATTGTTTGTAACAATGTTTTATTGAACTCTAGTGTATTAGAGTTACTTGCGATGGTTATTAACCTATAATCATGTTGAAAATGATTGAATTATAGGTGCAGGACGAAATTCTACGGATCATATCGGAAAGCAAGGAACGGCAAAAGCTAGTTGTAATAATATTTCAGGTGAGTAATCTTGACTATATCTAGTATGATATATGGTGATTACAGTGGCACTACTTAAAGTAGTTGAATACGGTACAAGGGTAGAGTACCCGAGTAATATACGGACATGACATTTGAATTGTAATTCTAAATGGTGTAGTCTTGTTAGCAAAGATTATTATTATCTTTGATATTAAATGGTACGGCCTTGTTGGCTATGACTCCGGTGCGGCCTTGTTGGCTATGTCTCCGATGCGGCCTTGTTGGCTATGACTCCGGTGCGGCCTTCGGGCTATGTCTCCGATGTGGCCTTCGGGCTATGATATTATATGCAGCCTGTATGGCTATGATTACGTGCGGTTAATGATGACCATGAGTTTTGGGACAGAAATTGTTTAAGAGTTTATTTGTTATTATACTCTTGTATATGTTTATCTGTTTGTTTGATTACTCATTGGGCTTGTAGCTCACGTTTTGTTTGATATGTCCCTGCAGGTGAGCGTGACCCTGCTAAGGGAAAAGATAAAGTCCGTGACTGAGGACTTAGCGTTGAAGTAATACCCGGCTTGAAGAATGTATAATATTTATGTATTGTACTTCGTGATACACTTGTCCTCGTATTTGTTAACTAATACCCCTAATTATGGTTTTTGTTGTAAGATGTTTGGTTTGAAAAATGAAAAATTTTTGGGGTGTTTTTGTTAATAAGTCGGGTGTTACAATATAGTTGTTATTTATGTTCGTCCATGAACATATGTTCACAAATGAACATGACCAATTTCTAGGATTTTGACGACAATGTTCATCCACTAACATATGTTCATTTATGAACATGTGTCAATGTTCGTATATTTCATAAATGTCTGTCAATGTTCATTTATAAACATGTTGTATGTTACTATATTTCGTGAATGATCATCAATATTCATTTTCGACCATGTGTGTATGTTTGTATATTTCATCAATGTTTGTCAATGCTCATTTCTGAACATGTGTGTATGTTTGTATATTACATCAATGCTCATTTAAGAACATGTTGTATATTACTATATTTCGTGAATGATCATCAATATTCAATTCTGAACATGAGTGTATGTTTGTATATTTCATCAATGGTTATCAATGTTTATTTCTGAAAATGTGTGTATGTTTCTATATTACATCAATGTTCGTCAATGTTCATTTCTGAACATGTTTTTTGTTACTATATTTCATCAATGGTCATCAGTGTTCGTCAATATTCATTTATGTACATGTGTGTATGTTAGTTTATTTCATCAATGTTCATTTATGAAGATTAATTGGTTATGCATGTTAATTTTTGATAAATGCAACAAGAATATAATATTTGAGTGTCTTAATAGGTAGTTTATGAATGTCGGTGTTCATTTATGAACATAACTGATGTAAATTAGGAATATAATTAATAAATTATTGTTTCATTTTTTATAAAAGTGTTATTTTACCATCATATTCTTATCATCCAAATTTGATCTAACGGTCCAGAAGATTGTTCTATGGTTTTATGTCTAATTTTGATTCTATGTTGATCTCATCCTTAATTATTAATGATGATATCGTGTGTGTGTGTGTCTATATATATATATATATATATATATATATATATATATATATATATATATATATATATATATATATATATATATATATATATATATATATATATATATGTGTGTGTATGAGGGCTTCTGTATGTAGAATTCGTGAATGTAATAGAATGTTAATGAAGCATTCTCAAAGAAAACCTTATGGTTTTGATAATTATAGTACACAGCCTTCACATTCTTAAATAATATGTAAAATATTCTCTAAGAATGAAATGATTACAGAGGACTGGGAAGATAATTATGAGAATGTTAATCAAGCATTCTCAAAAAATATTAATGAAGCATTCTCAAAGAATACCTTATGATTTTAATAATTGTAGTATACAGCCTTGAAAACTGTTATATGGAAAGCCCCATTAGCTGAGAATTCCCTATTCTCAAAAAACTGTTATACACATGTCTCATTCTCTGAGAATGTCTTGCCTTTGATAAATGTGATACGCATGCCCTGTAAACTGTTATACGCATGCCCCATTCTCTGAGAATGCCTTTGAGCGGAGATCGATTTTTTTTTACAAAAGGTTGACGACGGCAAAGAAAAAGGCGCATATAATATCCTGCTTGAAAAAGCCATATATCAAGATCAGTAGCATCAAACACCGATATCCCCCGCAGGCCACCATGAGCCGCTGCCTGCCAACTTCACCGTGACAGCGGCAATCTTCATCCCACAGCTAGAGATGGCAAAAATAACCGCACCCGATGGATACCCGAAACCCGAAACCAAATTTAACGGATAAATCCCCGAGTTGATCGGGGATGGGGACGGGGACGGATAATACCCGATATGAAAATCAGGGATGGAGGCGGGGATGGTTCTACCTATCGGATACCCATAACCGTAACCGAAACCGACCCCGTCGGATACCCTATATATATATATATATATATATATATATATATATATATATATATATATATATATATATATATATATATATATATATATATATATGACGTCATGCGTTTTAGCCGTAAATTTGAAGTCTTGAATGTTATTATTTGTATATGAAGACTTTTTTATAGTTGCAATTTGGAAATTTGGAGTTAGCTACATAAAATTTCAAAACTTGTAATGGGGAAAAAATACCTGATTACCCGTTGGGGATCTCCGTTCCCCGTTGGGGATGGGGATGGGGACGGATTTTTAATACCCGATGGTTATGGGGGCGGTTATGGGGATGGGGGCGGGGATACGGTTATGGGGATGGGGAATGCAATCCCCGGTATACCCGTCCCCGTTGCCATCTCTACCCACAGCAGCAGATCGCTGCGGGCATCTCTCTCTACCTCGTTGTTCTCTCACCACCTTTATGGCGAAGGCTGTCGTTGATTTTTTAAGGGATACAACGGTGCCCGTCGATCTCCGCTGCCTCCGCCTCCACCACCGACCACCACCGATCTCCGCTGCCTCCGCCTCCATCCGTTGCTATTTCAATGTTCGATTCCGGAGACGTGATTTTGAGTTAGGGCACGCTCGAAGATATTAATTATAGACAATTTGTTGCCGTATTTTTAGGGATTGATTGTTATATAAAATATTAAAATTTAATCTAATTAATAAAATTCTCAAATTGCCCTATCGAATAATTGGTACAGAATTAATCTTACAATCACACACACACGATATTTAGAAAATATACTTAAACATATATATATATATATATATATATATATATATATATATATATATATATATATATATATATATATAAAATGTATAATATTTTATGTATATTTATATTTTATGCGTATTTATGATTGTATATATTGACACATGTATATATACATGTCATGGTTTGTAAATTTTTTATTAGTATTTATTTGTTTCGGTGCTCTTAAAAGTCGATCTACCATTCTACCTTCCTTCCTAACTCCTACCATCGAAGTAATCAATCGTATTTTGATGTCGGTATAATCCAAATTTTTTAATTTGTCCTTATAAGTATTCCACCTTGTGCATATAAAGTTAAAAAAGAACTCAATTCAAAGACGATCTTCTCTCTTTCTCTCTCTAAAACGCTCTCTCTCGCTCTCATGACCGACATTTGTCTTTAGAGCTTGACGATCGAAAAGCAAGTTCATACACAGTCAATGAACTCTTGGTGTGATCAGAATCTATTCTTCAGTATATAATATTTTTTTGTTATATATTAGGTACAGAAACTCAAACCCAAAAAGCTTTTTACTTGTGTACAAAAGGTGGTGCTGGTGGTCGTACAAAATCGCTGTAGCAATGGCGGCGATTCATGTTGTTTAGAGAGTATAAATCACAATCTCTAATCCTCAAGTATTTCCTTGATAGTAACCCCTGAAAAGGGTTTGTTGAAGATAGGGAAATCATCTGTTATTTCATGTGCTTTACAAAGGTGGCGAACTCGAGGGATTCCGGCGACTATGCCAGCTTTGATCGTGACACAGATGATGGGGAAGGAGGATCAGCTCCACAACCACCGCAATCGCCCCCACCGGATATGTTTTCTTCAGAGTATAGTATGTCGGGAGAGTTGTCTGCTATGGTGACTGCTTTGACTCATGTTGTTTCTGGACATCGGTCCGGTGTCGGAGGTGCTAGTGTTGCACCGTCGTTTCCTGGTGGCGGCGGGTATTACTCGATGGATTCACCTTCTTCAGCTTATTCGTCGTCGAGTTCTGGTTCGTTTGCCGGACAGAAAAGGGTTCGTGATCAAGAAGAAAGTGTAAATCAAATTCCAGAACAATTCCATCAAAGATTTTATGGTGGTTATGCAGATGTTCGAGGTGGCGAGTCTTCATCTTCTAAGGGTTGGTTTTTTTTGTATACTATTTCGTAATATCGAAAATATGTATTTTAAATGTGTTGAAATATGTTCACATGGATTATTATAATATTTAAATTTAGAAAATCGAAAATTTAATTGTTTTCGAATTAAAATATAAGCAATCGTGAATACATATGCCTTTATTATATTTTTTAAATTTAATGCTTTTGCAACAGTGAAAGAAGAAGTAACACCTCCAACCACCACGGCCGCGCTAGCTTTAACTACCACCGCCGCTACCTTACCGCAGATTCCGGCGATGGAAATTAACCAATACGAACAAACAGGGGAGAGGAGGAGGAAATACAGAGGAGTACGACAAAGGCCATGGGGGAAATGGGCGGCGGAGATACGAGACCCACATAAAGCCGCTCGGGTATGGTTAGGTACATTTGACACGGCGGAGGCCGCCGCTAGAGCCTACGACGAAGCTGCTCTCAGATTCCGGGGAAACAGAGCAAAACTCAACTTTCCAGAAAATGTCCGACTATTACCACCTCAACAAAACCTGCCAGCAACCCAACTCGCTATTTCAACTTCTCCGGCGACCCAATTCACCCTCCGCCAACAACCACCACCGCTGCAGCCGCAACACTTTCAACCACCGGACACCTCCGTTGCCCGGGATTACTGGCAATACTCTCAACTGCTACAAACTTCTGATTTCCGCGTACAACAACCACAAAGTAATTTACTACAGCAAATGTTTAGTGCATCAACAATGGCTTCTTTACATTCACAAACATCAAATTTGTCGTCGTCTTCATCTGCAAATAATTATCCCTTGTTATTTCCAAATCAGCCGTCTGGTTATTTGGATTTCCGGCAGCCAGGCGGCCAAAATCAGGAGGACCAATCAGATTTTCCGGAAACACCGCCGTCGTGGCCCGGCCGTGACCAATTTCCACCTCCACCTAATTGATTTATTTATTTCTTTGTAGCATCTTTGCAGTTTATACATATATTTAATGGGGCGGAGTCGTACATATCATTACACAAGATGTGATATCTTCGTATAAATCCTGTTATATATCTTCGTAAAGAACATTTGACAAAAATATAAATATTTACAGATTTTGTCAGATAAAATTATTTTACGATGGTATTTATCATTATTTATCGGAGGGCACGTCGTTACCTTTCCATTTGTACAACAGGCTGCGGTCCATAAAATATATGCAGAACATGGTTTTTCCTCTCAATTTTATTTTATACAAACACAATAGTTTTATTCCATTACATCATCTTTTTGATTATTCGTTTAATCCAGGTTTCTTTTCGTTTTCTATTATCTTGAAAGTAGTTGTAAATCAAAACCAAGAATCTTGAGGATACAAAAAGTATATATATATATATATATATATATATATATATATATATATATATATATATATATATATATATATATATATATATATATATATATATATATATATATATATATATATATATATATATATATATATATATTATTGGATTTTAGGTTAAGTTTGGTACGCTCGATTTGATTTTTATCTGAAATATCCGAAAGAAGACTGTAGAAAGCAAGAGCATGTTTGTCTTCTTGTGTTCGATGGTTTTTGTAGCTTCCGTTTGGTATAAATCAATCGGGATTGTTTTATATTCGCTAATTATACGAGATGAGGATGATTTACATCTTCATATATAAAAGTAATGGTTCTTGATGAGTTATGAATATGTTGATGTGATGTTTTGGATAGATTTTCAACAGATCCATTCGTGATGAGTTCATCAATTCAATGATAAATAATTAATATTCTTTGGATAATGTGTCATAACTAATTCATTTTAAGTCGAAGGATAATTAACCGAGAACTACTACTTTTTTTTTTTTTTTAGATCTAGTATGAAGTTCAATGACAGAAATAAGTATCCTTCCCTCCCAAAATTTGGTAAAAACGGAGGGGAAGTTCATTGGATATATCCAATGTAGTTTTGTTTTTAAAATTTACACTCACTTGGGTTATGAAATATACACAGATAGATATAGAGATTGCCCCCAAATTTGTTAAGAATAGGGGAGTTCATGTTGCACCTCCTTTTGACGGTCTCTACGATAAAAGTATAGTTGGTTGAAGTATAAATTTCATACAGAATGTTCAGTATTCAACATTAACAAGCCTAAAATATCGTTAGTGTTCCATGATTGATTACTCACGCGGGCATTGAGACAGGTTTGATGCAGAACGAAAACAAAAATGGAAAAATATCCAAAATGAATTGTTATTGAAATTCAAAATCTTTCAAAGGTTACCATGATCCCTTTATATGAGGAGCTGTTAAATTTGGCGATAAGCTAAATTTTGAAAAACTAAAATTGACAGAAAATTCTACTAATTAAGCATCTAACTAAAGACAAAAATTAAGGAAACTGATAATCAGTCATTGAAACTGAATAAAAATAAACTAGGGAACTGAGAGAAATTTGGGGGGAACTTCAAATCGGGGGTCAAAACAGTGGAATTTCGGGGTTAATGAAGGGCCTTGCCAAGAGATTCAGCCCAACGATAGCTTTCTGACACCATATCACACGCCCCCTAACTCCTGACGGATCAAAAGTTACATCCGTTTTAAGGTGGGTCTCTTTTGGTCATGTTTATCCTTCTCTTATTTCTGTATGTACGCATCTGTCAAGTCGTCTATATGCTTCGCATTAGGGTTGACGTAGATGACGTAGTTTTCCATATTTTTGTAGATCGTGAAGAAAATAAGGAACACGCAAGCTATAATATCGTTCGAATAATCGAGGTAATAAGGTACATCCACATGAAAATTATATATATTTATATTAATTTTCATATGATTCTACCTTTATATATAAACATATTTCGTTTCATTCAAAATATATATTATATGTTCCAAAAGTAACTATAAATGAATTCTATACGCTTTAAAAAAGTTCAAATAAATAAAGTTAAAACATCATGAAATTTTAAAATATAATTGTAATAAAAATATTTTTATTTACTTATTTTAAAATAAAATAAATTGTTTAATTGAAATCTAAATTTTTTTTAACAAGATTAATATTCATTAAAGAGTATATGAATGAAACTAATTTACAATTATATTATGTCATTCCATTCTTAAAAAACACCGCTCCATCATTGATGATGCTTAATTCTATTCCTCATAAATTATTGCATACCAAAAGCTAGAAGAAGAAAGAAGAATGAATGATTCTAAAACCCAAGTACAACCAAGAGAACAGCGTAAGGGCCTTGAACCTCTGCAAACTTCTATGAATAATATTTCTGAACCGGTTTGGAGACCGACCTTCTAAAATCTCCTTAATGGAAACTACCTTTTAGGAGTATCTATTGCTATGTATCGATGGCAGCAATAACGTTAAAGGCGGATAAGACTCCACAATTTAATAATATAAAATCAATTAATGAAGAATCGTTGCTCAAATGTAATTTCAATGCTCAACTTGCAATAAATTTTATAAAAAAGAAGTATATGAGAAGAAGTGTTTGAAACAACCACATGCATGAAACGGTCAACAAAAGTTTTAAATATATTAAATGTTAGAAAACTCTAGACATAAAATCATCATTCCCTCGTTCATTTTTCTTATTAAAGTGGTGAGTCAACGTCTCTAATTAAAGATCTTGAATATAACAACCTAGTATGTAGTTTAATAGGACCATGGTATATTAGGAATTAGTCACTATTTGGAAGGTCATCTTTGGACGTCTCAACAAGTTAACCAGTCTTACAATTAATCAATGGGATACCTAAATCGCAGTTTCTTTAGATCAAGGAAGGAAATGTTAGCCTATAACCCGATCTTACTTATGAATTTTACCTTCTTACAACTAAAGCAAACAGAAAATGGCTATATATATAAGAAATATAAAAAAGTTAATTTCTAAATGGCTACCGGGAATAAACAAGAAAGTTCATCTCTAAAGTATGTTTTAATTTTTATGCGATGTCGGTAAAACTAATTAGTAGTTAGGCTGTTAGGGTACGATCTTTAGTAGTCACTCTATCACCTAGATTAGCCGATTAGAGTAGCGGTAAATGGTGGCGAATGAGTGAAGGTGCGGAATTTTCTTAATATTGTAGCAAACGTGTAAATCTCCAAGCATATACACATAAATGTTTTCTAATGGCTGACAAATACTCAAGTTTCTACACATTTACAACTCTGGCCCACTAAAAAGTTTTCTTAATTAGAGTATCGAAGCTTATGATTTAGATAATAAAAAAAAAGGTTAAGCATTATTTATAGACGTCCTTATCAACGGTTTTTACAAAGGGAAGATAAACTTAAATATTGTTAAAGAAATATGGTAAATATCTTCAACTTGAAAACTCTATCATAGATTCTCATCCCTTATCATAAGCGCAAATTAACATATATGGCGACGTTTAATAGTACAAGGATGTATGAGATATTTAAAACCTTGATTATTCTACTTATTAGTTGAAATGAATCACAATAGTTGTATCTTGTTTGAATTTAACCGATGCTAATTCATTTTTTATAAAAGCTATTACGCCTGTAACAAAAATTAATCATGGTTTAATTGGTTGAGATTGTTGTTTTTGTGATACACAATGCTTCGAGCGAGGCCGCGATGGAAGAGATCAAACACGGGTGTATTCACAACCGTTAGGGAAATTTGATCATTGTCGAAGAAGAAAAATTGCTCTAATAGTTGATCTAGCAGTAGTGAACTAGCATTAAGCTGATCAAAACACTTCTGCTACTTCGTCTGTTGGATATATACTAGTTCGATTTAGCAATTTGGCACTTCTAGACTACTTGTTTTGCAACTTGAACTAGCACTAAGTTGTTGTTTGGCCAATTTAATGCATTATTTGGGTTATTTTTTACCTAGTTCTCGGCCTTCTTTCTCATTGGCGATATTTTTGAAGATTAAGAGTTTTGTGTCTTCATTTGGTCACTTGTAAGTGATTTGTAACCCCTATTTGATTACTAATTAATAATATAAGTCGTTCGTTTCTCCCTTGGATTTACACAATCACCCCGATTGTGGAACCACGTTAAATGCTTGTGTTTCAAAGTTTAATTGTTTGTCATTTAAATTTGTGTTATCTTGGTATGTGTTACTCTCACTATTAGACATTTTATCATGCTTCTGCATCCTAGTTAGTTGTCCATTTAGTTGTTGGGTTTTACATTTGTTTTTGAGACTAAGTGCTTGATATTTATTTCAGTGTGTTTTGTATCGATTGCAATATGTTTGGATTACTTAGGTAATCATTTGGATCTGTCATAGGAGCCCAACAAGTGGTATCATAGATCTAGGTTCTTGTTGGAGTACATTTGGGGATTTCCTTATTTCTAGGTTTGATAATTTGTGATGCACATCAAGAGTTCGATAAAGTGTTTGACTTGTCTAAGAGTGATATTTTGGCTACCAAATTATTATCATCATATATTTGGGGCTCTTATGCTATTTCGGGCTCCACTATTCATAATGAAAAGTGGAATAAGGATGGTGATTTGTGGTATATGGTAATGGGAGATAACACTATGGGCTTTTAAGTGGCTATGGTTAGTCGTACAAAAAAACATGATTTGCAAGATTTGTGAAGAGACTACTACCGAGGATATTTGTGACAAGCTCGGGGAGCCTTATTTAAAGATGATATTAACTAACAAGCTAGATTCTATAAAGGTGTTTCTCACCGTCTCACGTAAAACTTGAGGGAGAAATCGAGCATAAAAAATCATTTGAAGGTATTTGTTGATCTAATTATGAGGTTGAAGGCAATAGCTTTGAAGCTCGATGAGGAGCTTTTGGTTATGGTGTTGTTACTTTCTCTTCTTGATAGATATACATGTTCGGGTAGTAGCTTGATATATGGTCATGAGATCATTACACTATTTGATGTGAATACTAGCATCCTCAGTATGTATTTAAAGATGCAAATGTGTCTATTTAACGACTATGACTGGGGGAGAAAACACAAGACTCACGGGGTTTCAGATTCTTGGAAGCTTGCTAAGGGAAGTTCCTCCAAGAGTAAAGGTGCATGTTATTTTCGTTAGGATTTTGGTCATTCAGATTGCTATTTTACGGAGCTTTGAAAACGTATTATTCAACCAACAACCCGACTACGATCATATGAGGGTTTTCGGTGGTCTAACGTATATAGAAGCACCGAAACGAATGGTGACAAGTTCGAAGTGAGGGGGAGGCCAGGGATTTTTTTGGGTTACCAACAAGGAACGAAAGGGTATAAAATCTTAACATAGAGAAAAGAAAAATCATTGTGTCAAGAGATACCAAATTCCATGAAGATGTTTTTCTTTTTCTCGCCAATTCACTACAAGGCAGAGGAGAATTAGATGATAATTTTGATGTTGGTCCAACCCACTTTATTCAAGAAGAAGAACATGAAAGACGACATGAAGAAGTTGAAAATACCTCCCCTAGCTCACATCATCTGAGCCCACAACTTCAAGATGAAGACATCGGTCCACAACTAGAGGATGATGTAGCCAGCCCACAAAAGTTAGATCATCTTCCTTAATTCGAAGGTCCATATATTGAAGCTGCAACCACTAGACCCCAAAGACATCGAGTTCCACCAAAACGCCTAGATAACTACATCGTAAAGCTCCCCCTTCGGTCGATCATGCACAAACCGCACCAAATCAAGGGTCCTCGACGGTACACCCAGTTGCAAACTATATCTCTTACGATAAATTCTCTAATACTCATAAAATATTTTTAGTTGCCATCACCTCGAAAGATGAGCCGACTTGTTTTAAACAAGCCATGCAGGATCCAAAGTGGTTTGAAGCCATGTAGAAAGAGATACAAGATCTTGTACAAAACGAGACATGGACCCTAGAGACCCTCCCAAAAGGAAAACGAGCCATTGACTCAAAATGGGTCTACAAAATAAAGTACAAGCCAAATGGGGAAATCAAACGATACAAGGCGAGGCTTGTGGCCAAAGGCTTCACATAAACTGAGGGAATCGATTTTCATGACACATTCACCCCCGTTGCAAAGATGGTAACCATTCGCACTCTGCTAGCCGTCGCCACTAAAAAGGATTGGATTATTCACCAACTCGACGTCAACAATGCCTTTTTGCATGGAAACTTGGATGAAGAAGTTTACATGAATATCCCTCAAGGTTTTTCTATAGAAAACAGGACTAGAGTATGTCTCTTGCGAAAGTTACTTTACGGTCTATAACAAGCCTCACAGAATTGGTATAGAAAGTTCACCACTGCTCTTCTTGGCTTCGGCTTCAATCAATCCAAATCGAATCATTCGCTTTTCACTTATAAAACGATGGTCTTTTCATTGCTATCCTTATTTATGTAGACGACATGATAATTATGGGAAATAACCTCGATAAAATCCAAGAGATAAAGAAATTTCTACATGCAAAGTTTAGCATCAAGGATCTCGGGGTCTTGAAATACTTTCTTGGCATTGAGGTTGCAAAAACCTCTAACGGATTAGTTCTCAGTCAACAAAAATTTACACTCGACATTTTGAAAGATAGTGGTATGTTGGGCTCGCGGCCTAGTTCGTTTCCTATTGAACAAAACCTTAAAGTTGATAAAGATGAAAGCCAACCAAAAGTTGATGCTAATCAATATCGACGAATGATTGGTAGACTCCTTTACCTACAAGCAACTAGACCAGATATAGCCTACTCGGTCAACATCCTTAGCCAGTTCGTTTTTGACCCTCGACAACATCATCTGAACGCTCTTATTCGAGTCCTTCGATACCTCAAGGCTACCCCTAGTCAAGGGATCCTCTTACCGTATTCAGGCGGGATACATCTCTCAGCTTACTCAGATTCTGACTGGCTCGATTGTCCTATGACCATGCGGTCCAGAACAGGCTACTTACTACTCCTTGGAGGAGCCCCGGTCTCATGGAAAACAAATAAACAACCAGTAGTATCACGATCTTCCGCTGAAGCAGAATATCGAGCTTGTTAGTGTATCCCACATTGGTGTGACACGGTCTTATAAGTTTGTATATATGTTGGAGTCTTCCCTCTCTCCACAAGGGCTCTTTTGGAGAGACACTATTTGGCTCCACATATATTTACATGGTATCAGAGCCGGTGTCCCACATTGGTGCGACACGGTCTTATAAGTTTGTATATATGTTGGAGTCTTCCCTCTCTCCACAAGGGCTCTTTTGGAGAGACACTATTGGGCTCCACATATATTTACAGAGCTATGGCAACCACTGTAAGCGAAGTCATTTGGATGCGTTGGTTACTGAAAGAGCTAGACGCTGAGCAACGTTGTTCTACTACTCTTTTTTGCGATAATCAAGTTGCTTGTCACATTGCCAATAATCCAGTCTTTCATGAACGAACTAAGCATGTGGAGATGGATTGTTATTTTGTTCGCGAACGAGTCGAGTCTAAAGAAATCCAGCCCATGTACGTTGATACAAAGTTGCAGCTTGCCGATCTATTTACAAAAGGATTAGGTGCTCAACATCTTCGTTTCCTTTTGGACAACTTGGGCATTTGTAACCTTCATGCTCCAGCTTGAGGGGGAGTATTAGATTTGATCTTATCGTCTATAGCTAGTTTGTTATCTTATCTCCTACTTTTCCTTGTTATCTCTTAGTTAGCTTACAGTGTTTCTCTCTTCTTTTGTTACCTATTTAAAGGCTCCGTTGTTATCAATAAAAGAATTAAGAGAGATTACGAAATTATCACATTTATGACAGTGGTCTAATTGATTTTTGTAAATGGTGTTGGTGCAGATGGGAAGAGGAAGGAGTTGAGATCTGATTTGGATGGAAATTTGGTGTAGATGGTTGGAAAGACTTTTTGTTGGAAACATTTTGAGATTTATATGGGACGTGTTCAATTTATTGTATATATAGATGGAAAGTAGGTGAATCACTTGAGCTGGATTTTTTCTCTTGATTTTAATTTTCCCGGATATAATTTTTTCCAGTCCATCTTCGGTTCATTTTCAATTTTGTTTAATTGGTTTGGTTTTATTTTTCAAATTGATTTTGGATTAGATTTGGTAAATGTGTTCGGATTTTGAAATAAATTTGGTAAATGTGTTTATCTTGGCCTTTTCTTTTGTTCAAGGGTGGAGGTCAAAGATAGAGTTATTAAATACTTTTTTGAAGTTTTTGGGTTGGGTTCGATTTGTAGATGATGGATGGTGGATGGCGGAAGAACAAATTCAAGATTTATTAAATCTCGAAAAATTAAAATGATAAATAACAATAATAACTAAAAAATCCAGTATACAAGTTTTACGTTCAAATATAATCATAATTCATTAGAAAACCACATGGACGTCATGTCAACATCACATAGACTACAATTATTGACCAAACTGCTTACATGGCATGCTATGTAGACATGGTACCGTAATTACACATTCTATCCCATAAAAATGACTCTTTTATAAAATTTCGAAAACTTAATGACTTAGAATACTAAAAAACGATTAAGGATCAAGCAAGTACAAATATGTGTTGGTTAGGTTGTTATAACGTTACCAAATCTGTAACGACTAAAAGGGACCGGGTATTAAAAACATACTATATGTTATTTATGCATGCGGAGTGAATTAATAAATAGAAAATTGTAGTATATTAGAATAAAGCAATAAAAGACAATGTTTATTAGAGATGTGAACGGGTTTTCAAAGCTACCAACCTACCTCTTTTTGGTTCAATCTCTCACGTGTCCAAAAGTTAATTTTTAACATGAATCCGTTATAAACAAAAAATAATGAGATGTTCTATTTTATACAATGGATGATCCATAAAAAATCGAAATTCTATTTTATAAATATCTCTTACGTTGTCTTCAACTAACGCTAAACATGGCGACAACGTTTAGGTTCTCTAGCATTACTGAAAAGCTCGATAAATATCTTCATTCTGTTTCAAAATCCCAATGCAATTATCTAAAATAGAATTTAGGCCAATATTAAGTTCATTGAATCTCAAATGAAAGAATCATATGCCCCGACAAATACAAAGTCAGGTTCTTTACTTTTTTTCCTAAACAATGAGCCAAACCAAACATTAGTCGCGGTGGGTAAGATGTGTATAGTTTGTTTTCATTATGTAATCTTTTTCCTTTTTTAGTAATTCTTGTTAAATATGCAAAAATAATATTTATAACAGAACATTTGTATTCATCCGAATCGAATAGGAATAAGTTAAACAAAAAGAAATCACATTAATTAAACTTGTGTTTTATTTAAACCCTACGTTGTACGACATATGAATGGTTTCATGTTAATCCCAAGTCCCTTTAGCATCGAGCTAAATCCATAACAACACCCCATTACATAAATTCACCAAGAAACTCATCAAATTTAAACCCATAAAGTGTATAAAGTTTCTGTTACTCCAACTCTTGCCATCATCGGTAAAATGAACGTTACACACAAAAAAATGACTAAAACTCCCTTACAAATAGAAATAAAACACGTTGTCCTCATAAACACGACAAAGCCCACTTCTCGCATAAACTTGCTCAAACCACGGTTGTGAAATGTCATCGGTATCCTTGCCTTTGCGCAACATAGTTTCTGCTCTCATGTAAATTCGAGTTCATAGCATGCCTATCTGAACCTAAAACAGAGTCGAATTCTGAAGGATTATGGTGGCGGGAGTTTATTATGTCTTTAACATCATGGCGCTGAGAGATCTTTAAAAGGTCTCCACCAAAATCCATATCGTCTTCAACCTTTATGCGGCGGTCCTCCGGGCCGGAGTCCTCGGCACCAGATTCCCGAGAGGTGGCCGGAGGTGGCGGCCGGTGGACTTCTTGCATAAAAGCTCGGAACTTGTTTCTTGATGGCTTTATCTTTGTGCAGAATATTTCTTTGAAATTGCCCGCGCAACCTTGATCGTAAACATTGATCCTGTTGTCTGCTCGGTACCGGAAGTTTTCGTAGGTAGTCTGAAATGCAGAAAAAAACTAATTAAGATTCAGCAGTTGACTTTTAAGAGTCAAAATTACATTATTTGAACTTCAAAAGTAATTTGATTTGATTAACGAGTGAGAAGATCCAGTAGCTAATTATAAATGGTAATCTGAGTTTATCAAACAAAAAAGTTCCGGACTTAGAAGCAACAAGAAATCATATTAAATTTAAGGTTTGAAAAGTTCAACGTTTGACTTTAAAAAGTTAAAATCAGACAGTAATTTACTAACCTGGTTTGAGCTAATGAGATACAGATGAAAACCCGTAAGCCCACCAACGAACCAAAGCGCGATGAAACAATAAGCCATCAACACCACTGCCAGAGGAGATTCTCTAATCCCGGTCCAAACAGTGCCATCATAATTCCTCATCAAAATCTTGATGTACAAAGCCGACATACAAAATACATAGATACAAAGAAGCGTCGAAGAAGAAACAAACAAAAAGAAGAATCGGTAATTACGCTGCAAGAAAACATAAAAATCGAAGCTTGGGTTAGAGTCGAATCGATCTTTAATCGATTAACTAGAAAAGACAAAGATAATATAGATCAATTATAACGTTCACTCTGGAACTAATAATTCTAGGAACGGTGAAAGTACGAGTGCTAATTCTATATTTTACCCTACTTCGAAATTTGATAAGCAACCGAAAATAAGATAGAAGGCGTACCAATCCAATGCACTGGCCGACCCACGGGCAATGGTGATCGAACCGCTCAACACAATTGTTACAAACAGAACAATGAGAGCAACGAGGAGGTCGATAAAGCATGCACGTGTCGCAATACTTCACTCTAACAGACACTCCGTTAACAATAACTTCTTTTGTTCGAGGAAACTGAAGGCTCGGTGTCTTATTTCCACCGCCTTCATTTGATACCGAATTTTCGTACCGGAATTCTTCCTCTGGCGGATGTGTGTTACGGGGAACGATTCCAGGGTCACGGGATGAAGTAAGAAGAAGAAGTATTAATACCTGTCATGGTAAGCTAAAGGATCATCATGAGCCATAAAATAATGAAAGAACAATTCAACTGTCTACAATACCATTCAATTATGATCGAATAGAAGGAAAAATGATGTTAGTGGTAATATACTAATATGTAACGATGAACATGGGTAAATAGGTCATTGTACCTTGACATATTTTGACAAAAAAGAACGGTCCAATAAAATTTGGCACTTCTTATGAAAACAGTTGCAATTTTCTAGGGACGGAGGGAGTATAACTTTCCACAATTTGCATCAAAACATTTAACATCAAGAAGTGGTACCAAAAATTATTGGGCTAAAATGCAACGAAATACGACCTGAAGTATTTGACACCATTATAAACATGGTTTTATAGCAATTTTTGGACAACCATAGTGTCCACCATAGGTGGCAAAATGGGTGGATCAGGCACGTTAGGTAATAGACTAATAGGTCAAAACAGGTAAAATTTTAGGATGGATTAGAGCCGTTTTCTTTTGAGCTAAATTTTAAATTTAGCAGCTTGGCCCGTTATCAATAAATTAAGGTTAAATGCAAAAAAATATAGCAAAATACTTTCATAGATTTGTTTATTATAGCATTGTAATCTCATTTCTTCTTATTACAGCATTGTACTTTGAAAAACCTACCCAATTACAGCAATGTCATTAAAATTCAAAGCAATTTTCACTGTTATAATGGGGTAGATTTTTCAAAGTATAATTTCCTAAAAAGAAAAAAAAGATTGCCCAAAGTATAATGTTAGCAGTTGAAGCATAATAAGACGAGGTAATTGCGTAGGATTAAGAGAACTAACATAAATTGTGAAAAGAAACGGTGCCACAACAATCATATATCCTGCATTATATGAAGGAAACTCATGGACAAGATGTCTTCCAATGAAATTACAGAAAATAATAACCGGAACAATGATCATTGATGCAGAAACAAGTATCGACCCAGCATCAGGACCAAATATCAACCTTCCTCCAAGAAGGAACTTCTGAAAAACCAAACAATTTGAAAAAGTTAACATGAGTAATTAAGAAATAATTTCCAAAAGAAGATATATAATAAAAGTCATCACCCAAAAGAAGAAAGTGAATACAAAGTCAGTAGAATTGTAACATGGAGTTCAACAGACAAATAAGATCCAAACAATCAACTGTTAGAATTTTTTTTTTTTTTTTGGAATTCAATGAAGAAAATGAATATTAATTAACTAACCACAATCAAGCTGGTTAAAATGGCAAACTCGTAAATGGAAACACTTAAGAGGAACACAATCGTAAATTTATTCAGCAAGATTCAAACTTTAACTGTGAGTGAAACTAGTAAGCTTTCACTTTTTCACTAGAATCCAAAAAATTAGATTTCCTTCTAATAAATCGACCCTCATAGTACAAGAAAAGACATCAAGAAAGGTTATGAAATACCAAGGATCCTTGTAATTTTTGAAATATATAACATAACCCAAAATTTCATTAAATTTATAGCATACTTTTCTTTTAAGCTGAGACCTTCCATACAAAGAATTATGACTTTGTAGACAACAATAATGCCCAAACTTACAGGTTTAAGTTTCTATATCAGATAAAGGGCCAAAAAAGCAATGATGAAGCACAAGTTAACTTCAATAGAATAAGATCTTTATAGATTTTCAAGCTTCGCCACTGTCTGAAAGCATTTTTACTGAATATGTGTACTATATGTTTGTCACAAACCTTATACTGTGAAGTGCCCCTACCCGCTACAAACATATACATCTGCAATTTATATTAGTATATAATCCAAATCAAATAGTTTACTTAAATAAGGTTCTATGATCCGATTCAGTTAACAGAATAATGAAAGAAGCTCTTGAAACATCAAGACTGAACCGAAGATTGATTAAAGAAAGAACCAAAAGTTCAGGCATAATATATCACACTAAGCAACCGTACATGATCAATCAAAGAAACAACTACATTAGACTGACACGCTGCGAATCTAAAGCTGACCCAGATGATAATAAGTCAAAGTAGAAGTTCAAAATCTAACATTTCTGCCTTTCCAGGCTTCGTATATTCTCTTCTCCATGTGAAGCGAAAACCCAACTGTTGAAAGCAGATTCAAATGTCTGAAACTTATTGCAGCTCATAAGTCAGCAATTCGTCTTCGGCAAAACCCATAGAAGAAGAAGAAAACTGAGTGAAGAGGAATGACTGACGGAAAATAGAGGTAAAGGGTTTTGTTAGAACGAGAAGCGCGCTATTATGTCCCAATCAATCTGCAAATCAAATTATGAGTCAAGATTTGTCTTTGCTCTTTTTCTTTTTCAGCCATAGTGGAAGTGATTTGGGGATGTTCTTGAATGTTGCTTTTTTCTTTTTTTTCACTTTCCATTACTATAAATTCTATTACTTTTTTGTTTTTTCTTGAATAAAGATTTGCACAATCCACACCCAAGGTTTATGTAAAATTTAGAGTATCTTCAACCCATAGTTTTATACTATTTTTTGAATTTTTTTTTTCTTTAATCCACGTCTATAATCTTATATATATATATATATATATATATATATATATATATATATATATATATATATATATATATATATATATATATATATATATATATATATATATATATATATATATATATATATATATATATATATATATATATATATATATATGGAAGAGTTCAAATAAGAACCACTAAAATGTTGAAAACCGTGAGAACCACTAATTCACAGTTTAATAAAAAATTTGCGTTATAGTATTCACAGTTTAATAACTAGAAATTTTATTATATTGTGAATATTGTAAAACATATTAAAAAATAAGGAAATTTATTAAGTTTGATGCATTTTCACATAATAAACAAGTGTGAGAAAACAAAAAAACAGAAAAAAACATAATTATTGATGTGTGAATATCGGTTCTCACGGTTCTTAACATTTTAGTGGTTCTCATTTGAACCTATTCCTATATATATATATATATATATATATATATATATATATATATATATATATATATATATATATATATATATATATATATATATATATATATATATATATATATATATATATATATATATGGTATTAATCCAAATATAAAATAATATTATTTATCCACATCAAAAATAGAATTAATATTTCGTTTGTTAATTTTAGTTCTTTATTTTTTATATTTATACATTTCTATTTTAATTTAAATGTAATAACAAATATTTATAATAATGTTATATATTAAATGATATTAATTAGTTATAATTATCAAATTTGAATATTTATACATCGAATTCATATAAAAGTTTACGTATATTTAAAAAATTAAAGCATGATAACATATTATATAAAAAAGTACAAAATGTATATACTATACAATATGGATTTCTAGTAGAACGATAAAAAGATATATTAGTTATATGTTAAAAGCTAATAAATAGATGAGAAGATTTTGACAATTTATGTAAATGAAAGAAAAAGAATATACTAGGAATATACATTTTGAAGTAAAAATTGTATGAAAAAATGATGTCGGTTGGAGATTGTCTACTTTTTACACCATTTTTACTCCAAAAATAGAGGTGGGCTGGAGATAGTCTTAGGACCTATTTGATATACTCTTAATTGAAAAATTAAAAGATGAACTCTTAATTTTTCAGATTCAGTGTGTTTTGCACCATCTGAGTAAAAGCCTTTTAATTTATCAAAAGCCTCTTAAAAATTAAGAGATGGAACCATATCTGAAAAAATTAAGCGTTATCCACACCCACCGCACCGCACCCCACCCCAACACCACCTACCCAGCTCCACCCTCATCCTACCATCTACCTGATGTACTTTTAATACGCAAACCTAAAAACATTTGTAACAAAGGTTGTGGATTTGGAAAATACTTAAAAGGAAAAAAGAGAAATTGCATTGAAAAACATGGATAAGGATGCAAGAACATGTGTATTTTGTAACAATAAGATATCACCAAACAAAAGACATGATAGAAGAAATAGTCAATTGAGAAAAGATATGGCAAAAAGGAAGGAGGTTGAAAATTAGAAGAATGATTGTTGATAAGGTTATATCTTGAGATTTAGTACATTTGTTTTTATAAATAAAGTATTTGGTTGTGTTCATAGACTATACATGGATTTGTATTGTTAACAAACATCAATTATGCATATGTATATAAAGAAGTCAAAAAAATTTGCATTGTGTATTTAATATGTATAAACAAGTGGATATACATTTTGGTATATGTGTATGTTGTTATTTGTGCATATATTTGCATTCTTTAATGACTTTGAATGCATACGGATGGGTGAATATATTTATGCATTTGTGTATATATATATGTGTATGTGGATTATTGTGTGTGCATATTTGGATAAGCAAATGTTCATATATGCATATTACAATATAATTACATTCATATACAATATACATGTATATAAAGAAACATGCATGTGTACACATATGTGAAAAAATGATATTTACTTTGAATACATATATGCACTTTCATAAAATATATGACAATGCACATGTGCACACATAAAACATGATATTTAAATATAACAATGCATATGTACACACATCAAACATGACATTTACATAGAACATGGTTACATATATGTTCATCAAATCAAAATTGAACGTGTGCAAATATGTGAAAACATTGATACTTACTTTGAATGCATATATGCACATTCATAACAAAAAAAAATGAAAATGCATATGTGCACACATATGCAATGACATTTAAATATAACAATGTATATGTACACACGTAAAACATGACATCCACATATATAATGAATGCATATGTGTACATCAAAGAATCTTAAACATTGTTATTGTAACATTTGAAGTTGATATTGATAAATAAAATTATCATGGGATTGAGCTAGAATTTATACAAAAAACTACTTGGAAAACAAAGAACAAGAGTCTTCAAATTTGCGGAATGTCTCACTGGCTAATATGGAAAACTAATTATTTTTTAGGGACATAATACTCATTATAAAATAATCAAATCTTGTAACATGTTTAAGAAGCTCAAAACCAAAAAAAAACATGTGATTCTACAAAGAAACAGTTGGAAAACCCACTTTAGTGTATTCTTGATAAAAAAACACGTTTTTTATTTTAAGCTTTTTAAGCCTATCACAAAATTTTATTCTTTTATTATGCATAATATTATGTCATCATAAAAAACGCTTAAACATCTACTCTAAAAACTCATATTAATTGCAGGAATCAAATATTTATTATATTTAAAAGTACCATTTAGCTCAATGCTTAAAAACTCATAACTATTGATTATAAGAAATCGATAACCTCGTTTTTTATTTATGGAGTATACCCCTAATCATAAAGATGCATATACACATTAGTTTACATTTATGTTAATATGTATATGAATATATATATATATATATATATATATATATATATATATATATATATATATATATATATATATATATATATATATATATATATATATATATATATATATATATATATATATATATATATATATATATATATATATATATATATATATATATATATAATATACATATATACATATGAACATGTACATATAAACAAGTTATACATGTTAAATATAAACACATATTATATAAATATAAATATTTTAATTATAGATATGTTCATATATATATATATATATATATATATATATATATATATATATATATATATATATATATATATATATAAAATACGCATATACTTATGTAAATATACAAAATATGTGCATATACAAATATGTTGTGCATATATACATAAGAACATGTACCCAACATTTACATAATATTAGTGTATGTGTGTGTGTCTCTATATGTGTGTTTATATATATATATATATATATATATATATATATATATATATATATATATATATATATATATATATATATATATATATATATATATATATATATATATATATATATACATACAGGGTCCCGATCCAGTGAGGTTTCCAATTTTAGTGAGAACTTCGAGAACAATTCTCGTTCAATCATGACGTCAATGACAATAATGTCAAACGTAATTATTGTATTTGACATAATCACATGCGGCGTTGGTCCACTGAACGTAATACGGACTCGGGTATA
>CM042013.1:3859581-4074581 GCA_023525715.1 Cichorium intybus
TTTGTGGAAGATTCATGACCGTTCCGTCATTTATAATCTAGGATTTGTAGCTGTGTCACTTGCATCATAAGACTATAGGGTTTCTCAACATTTTTCTATGTTCTTTATTCTTTATTCTGATACTTTTTGCATGATTTTCGGTTTTTGTTTATCAGAAAGTCGCAAAAGGATCCTAATTGTGCGTACATTAAATATCTTTTCTGGAAATTTAATTAACTTCCTTTGTTCACCATAAAAATATTGGTTTTTATATTACAAATTCTCTTGGAAAGAAACGTACTAATGAATGATGTTGGTCTCTCGACTGAATGGGCTCCGGATGAAGAGTCCTTACGGGAAGAGTTGCTTGCAAAGTATGCAATCCTTTATTGTGTAAATCGTTGCTAAAATTCGAGCTATCATGAGTTAATTGTTGTCTAGGTGCTTTGTAGGTATGATGATTGGGGTTAATTTGTTTTTGACTTGAAGGGTTAAGAGCCATGTGAAGCTGTATATAATATTTTATATCCAACTTTTAATTTATTATAATTCTAACTTGCATTTTGATTTATTAGCTTTTGATGAATGGTCATCAAGTCTTTTTCAGGTATAGAAATAATAAACATTCAATGTTGTTATAGGATGCACATCCCTTAGTTCATATATTTTCCATCATAGTGCATAAATGACCATCAGTATAGTGGGAGATAACATTAGTTCATCCATTTTTCCATCAGTTTTCCCCTTGTAAAAGTGGTAAAGGTCAGGTGTTGTGTAAATAGCAACATGGACTATTTTACCCTTGATCTTAAACTCATAACCTAAGTCAGATCTGTCTCAGAGGAGCTGTACCAAATTCTCAGGAGGTATCTTATTTGTGTTGATCTAAAGTACATTGCCATTCTTAGAAGCCCATATCTCTTTTCAGTTGTATTTTTATCAAAAGATATGGAATATGAAAAGCGATAAACCATATAAGTGCCCTTCATTAACTTTTTGACTGCAAAACGTTTAAATATATTTTTGAAAATAATTAAATTGCCTATTTAGTTTAAAATAACTTCCATTTGAAATTCCGTTATCCATATTGGTGTTTCTTTCTTTGATTCGAGAAGATTGTCATTTGATAACTACAAATCTAGCAACTTTTAGCAATTAAACATTAATATATCATATTGATAGCCGATATTTTTTATGTACACAACATATTATGACCATTGTTATTACACCATGTGAAATAAAAAAGATTATTGAATCAGATTACCCATGTGGAGTTGCTTTTAGTTGGGAACATTTATACTTTCTTTATTTATCTGATATGAAATTACAAAATATAGAAATTATACTTTTCTTTATTTATCTTAATTCATGGTTCTAGCATTTTACACCATCTCCATAATAGAAAAAACGAATCTATTGCAACCACTTTAAGGAAACTAATCGACGGAAAGAAATTATTCACAGTCCTTATGTTTGGTTTTCCGGTTAGACCAATTTCAGGTTAGGATAAATCCGTTTTTATAAAACCGGTTTTGGTTTAACCAAAAACAACAACTATTTTTAAAAATAAAAAATATCTCCAAAATCAAATAGAAATTGATTTAAAACTACCGGACTTGTAGATACTAAACATCGACAATAAAATTATTGCTTCCATAAAACTTACAATAAATTGGTATTATAAACCGAAAAAATTGTTAATCGAAGATAAAAAAGACAACTATGTGAAAAGACTAAGGGTGCGTTTAGTTGCGGAAAACTGTTTTCCGTTTTCCATTTTTCATTTTCAGGAAAACGAAATGAGTTTTCATTTTCAGTTTTCTATTGAAAATTTAGAAAACGCGTTTAGATAAAACTGATTCCGTTTTCATTTTCTATTTTAGAAAAACAGAAAACGTGTTTAGATATCTATTTTCTATCAATTTTCATTTTCCAATATTTGATTTGGGGTTGTGCGGGTAAGTGGGTAGGGTGGGTGTATGGGTGTGGGGTGGGGTAGGGTGGGGTGGGGGTAGGTGGAGGTGGAGGTGGAGTGAGGTGGGGGTGGGTGGTTGGTGGGTGAGGTTTGGGTGGAGGTGGGGTGGGGTGGAGGTAGGGGTGTTCAAATTCGGATATCCGGAAATTCGGATATCCGAATTTCGGATATCCGAAAATTTCGGATAGTGAATATTAATATCCGAATCCGTATCCGAAATTTCGGATATCCGAAATTCGGATATCCGAAATTTCGGATACGGATTCGGATATCAATTCGGATATCCGATTTTAATAAAAAAAAAATTCAAATTTAATTAAATTAGCCTAAAAAATTCATTTATCCAATAAATATATTAAAATAAACATATTCGATATTACATTATGATATTCAAAACCAAACGAAGGAAAAAAAGTATGAGATTAATCGACGAAACATAGTAATATATATAAAAAAAGAAAATATATTTTTTCGAATTCGGATATCGGATATCCGAAATATCCGAAATTTTGTAAAATCACTATCCGAATCCGAATCCGAAAATTCGGATATCCGAATTTCGGATATCCGAAAATTCGGATATCCGATTTTTCGGATAATTTAGCATCGGATTTTCGGATTTTCGGATCGGATATTCGGATACGGATATTTTTGAACACCCCTAGGTGGAGGTGGGTGGGGTGGGGGGTAGGTGGAGGTGGAGTGAGGTGGTGGTGGGTGAGGGTTGGGTAGGGTGGGTGGTGGGTGGGGTTAGGTGGAGGTGGGTAGGGTGGGGTGGGGTGGGGGTGCGTGGTGGTGGGGTAGGTGGAGGTGGGGTGGGGTGGCTGGGGTGGGGGTGGGGGTAGGAGGTGGAGGTGGAGTGAAGTTGGGGTGGGTGGTGGTGAGTGAGGGTTGGGTAGGGTGGGTGGTGGGTGGGGGTGGGTGGAGGTGGGTGGGGTTGGAGTGAGGTGGAGGTGGGTAGGGTGGGGGTAGGAGGTGGAAGTGGAGTGAGGTTGGGTGGGTGGTGGTGAGTGAGGGTTGGGTAGGGTTGGTGGTGGGTGGGGGTAGGCGGAGGTGGGTGGGTGGGAGTGAGGTGGAGGTGGGTGGGGTGGGGGTAAGAGGTCGAGGTGGAGTGAGGTGGTGGTGGGTGAGGGTTGGGTGGGGTGGGGGTGGTGGGGGGTAGGTGGAGATGGGTTGGGTGGGGGTAGGGTGGGAGGTGGGTGTGGGTGGAGGTGGGTGGTGGTAGGTGGGGTGGGGGGTGCGTGGGTGTAGGGTAGGGTGGGGTAGGTGGTGGTGTGGGGGTGGGTGTAGATGTAATTTTAGGGGTGTAGGTGAGAATGAGTGTGTGTGTGTGTGTTTTTGTATAGTTTAGAAAAATTTTGGAAATAGAAAAATTTAGAAAACAATAAATTTGGGTTTTCCAAAATTTTCCAAATTCTTTGTAATTTTTGGAAAATGAAAAATTTTCATTTTCTTGGAAAACTTTGGAAAAATTGACGAACTAAACGCGTTTTTTCGATTTCTCATTTTTCTTGGAAAATTTTTCCGGAAAACAGAGCAGTTTTCCGCAACTAAACGCACCCTAAAAGTTTCAAAATACATACGATGAAACATATAAATTGATAAATGGTTTCTTAGAACTTAAAACGAACTCTTTTTTTGATTTTGTTAAGAATGTAAAAAAGCTCTTTTTGTGTAGTTTTTCCAAAATCAAACACACTACCAGCAACCAAGCCACACCATCTTGGAATATGAAATGTTTATGGAATAAACTAATCACCAAAAAAGCTATTCACCTTCCACCACAAATATACTATTCAACGTATGCAACATCAAAATGTAAGTTGCTAAAAAGAACAGTTTCTAGGTTTCTAAACAAACCAATTTTTTAAAAGTAGGTAGCTAGAAGAACCATTTTTGCTAAAAAAAAACCATGGTCTGGGAACTCAGTTTGGCTAACCAAGTAATAATGTATTTTTATTTGTATCTCTAAACAATGTACTTCTATATTTAACTCAAAATCACAACACAATTTCGTTTTTACTCTAAATGACGTACTTCGATGTTTAACTGAAAAATGTGCCGAAAGATAACTACATGCTTTTACTTTTAACCAAAAAACGACCCCCCTCCCATTAGCCCCCGCCGCATTGCGCGGGTACACGACTAGTATATATATATATATATATATATATATATATATATATATATATATATATATATATATATATATATATATATATATATATATATATATATATATATATATATATATATATAGAGAGAGAGAGAGAGAGAGAGAGAGCAAGAGAGAGAGAGAGAGAGAAAAAGAATTAGTATCGGGTGAGGACTCCAATTTCGGTGAGGACTGTGAAGACAAATATGAACATCTAATATTGAAAAATGGGTGGCTAAAATTCATTGTGAAAAAATTGACATATCTTAAAAGCTTGGGGGGCTAGTTGTCTAAAAATTAAAACTAATGGATGGATAAGACAAATTAAGAAGGGTAATATAATAATCTGATCGAGTACCTCACCCCTTCTTGCGACACTTGTCACAATCTCATTTGTTGGGTTTTTTTATTCCACTAACTTTGTTTTTGTGTCATAACTTTTTTTTCTTTGTAAAAAAAATTCTGAAAAAGTCAAAGTTCTTAAAATTTAATTCTCTACGAAACAAGCACCATCATGAAAATTTGAAAAAAGAAATTATTTTTTATTTTTATAAAAAATCAAAAATTAAAAAAAATCTCCAAAACTTATGAAAATTTAAGGGATCATTGTAGATAATATATTAGTAAGTTTGCAAAAATATTTTTTGAAACAAAAAAGGTTTTTTAAGTGTTCATTTTTATATTTTTAAGTAAAAACTCATCAAAATAGCAAAAAAATTATACATCATCCAAAAATATTAAGAACCAAAATATACTTTATGATTCAAACTGTTATAAACTAATTATTTTATGAATCAAAACTTATCAAAATAGCAAAAAATATACATGATCCAAAAACATTAAAACCAAAATATGTTTTATGATCCAAGATTCAAAATTCGTGATGATCCAAGATCCAAAACTCGTTATGATCCAAAACGAGTTAAAAAAAACATACAACTGAAAAAAAAACGAAAAAAAACTGAAAAAAAAACTGAAAAAAATCTAAAATAAAAACAAAAAATTGAAAAAAAACAAAAAATTATATTTAAAAAAATAACAATAACGAAAAAAATAAAAAGCCCGGCTAAATTATATTGTACGGACGTGAGTGACATATGATTATATTCTCGAGTCTGTATTACGTTCCATGGACGAGCGCCACATGCAATTACGTCAAATCCTTTGACGTTATTGCCCTTAAGGAAATTAGTGGACGGGAATTGTTATCGTAGTCCTCACCAAAATTGAAGTTATCATCAGATCCGAACCCTATCTATACATCTATACATCTATACATACTAATAAACTAAGATTTTTAACTGGCAAGTGGCATCTACATGTCATTTTCTTCATAATTGTGATTTTATCATAATTTATTAAAATCAAATTAAATCCCATAAATAAGAAACGAGAAATCAGGGATTCGTTTGCGAGGATTTTGATTTGATTAGCATTGTGAAGGATATTTGTTCCGGATAATTTCTTAATTTTTGTATTTATTCAAATTTCTTGATCTAGAAACCCTAAGCCGCACCACCATCACCTCCTTATATTTCATGTTTTGGTGATTTTAAAGGTTGTAAAAATCGGTGATTTTTATCGATCTATTTTTGTAATTCGCAATTTTGGATTGTTTTTGGTGTTCCAGGGCTTCGAGCTTCTCCTTGGTGTACTGGTTCGTCTCCAATCCATCACTCACCCTGAAACACAACTAATCGCCACCGTCATCAACATCCGAATCTTTCACGACCATCCACTGCACCACCATCATCACTCACCATCTTTAGCTCTCTGTGTGGACTCACACGCCACCAAACCACGGTCGTTGGCGTAGAATTTCAACGGTGGATACGAAGGTCCCATTTAAGGGGCTGATTCAATAATGATTTTAATTTTGTATTCAAAATATTGTTTATAGTTTTGATTTTTACTCGGTTGCTTTCAAAGGCCGGGGTTTCTTTTCTATTAATTGTATTTGTGATAGATACTTAAGTTTGTATGTTTGTTTGTCTCTTTTATTTTGATCCAGTTGTTTCTTATCGTTGCCGCCACCAACACCTTCCCACCAGGCCATCACTCACATCTGCTGCAATCGTGTCCTTTATATATCTATCTAAAACCCAGCAGCACTACACATCCTCAAATGTCACCATCTACTAGATCGATTCTGTCAAAGTTCATGGGTTTTGTGAAACCTACAAATTAGTTTCATAAACTGAAGATTTTATAGTATTTACATATCACCGACATTCTTTTGAGTATTTCTTTCATTTAAAATGGTATTTAGTCTATTCCCTTCTTTACCCTTATCAAGCACCTAACCTGATATCACTTCTTAACACCATTATTCTACAGTCTCCATGGATTAATACGTGGTGAAAACATGGAACTTGGTCTCGATTCTGATACAGGCGGTCAGGTAACTTTGAACAATTATAGTCTACTTCTTTTGTTTCTTTTTTTCTGATTTTTTTAGATTTTTTAGGTTAAGTACGTTCGGTTTAAATTATTGGACCTTCCGTACAATCATGTGATGCGTAGTACTGTGCAGCTGCAGGTGGTGGGTCGTAACTGGGGTTGGTAAGTTACATTTTTCATTACTGATTTTGTATAAAATACCTTTATTAGTACATACTTGAATGGGCTAAATGCAAAAATTGCTCAAGTATTTTCATTTATCTACATATTATTGCATCCTACTTCCATTTTACTTGTTACTACATTGTTCTTTAAAATAAATTCTTAATTAAGGCATTGTACTTTAAAAAGTTTACCAGATCAAAACGTTGTACTTTCATACCATTATATATTTTTTACATTTTTTCTTGTATTTTGGAAAATGTAATATATTAGTGGTAAAAAAAAGAGTGCAATGCTTATACAGGGAAAAATAGAAAAGTATGTTGCTTTTTTTGGTGAATGGAGTAAAATTTGGTCTTTCTGAATTACCCACTAAATGTAAGTTTCTTGTGCATATCGACATTCATGAGTGTTAGCCTGTGGATTTGAATGGCGATATCAAGGAGAAGTGTGTTTGTGTCTGCATTTTTGGAAGGTCATAGGGGGAAGAAACTAGCTTTTCAATAAACCAGGTGATACAAACATTTTTAGATAAATGTTTCTGTTATCGCATGTGATCCCACGTGCATGAATTGAGGAACAAGTCAATTATTAGCTGCACTTAGTTTAGTTATTTCTAGTAATCCATTAGGCCACGTTTCCATGCTTTTCTCCTGCTTATTTGTTAGTTAATGCATGTAGGTTAATTTAGAATCATATTTATTATCTTATAATCGTAGTTCCAATTTATGCAGAAGAAAATTGTTCATTTATTATTATTTGTTCTCTATTATTTTGAAGGAGACTCACCATCTCGAATCAGGTGCTATCACCAGGCTAAGTCAATGATCAAAAGAATGCCATAGAAGGTCAAAGGTGGAAGTGATTGACCTTTTAGTTCTGGTGTTGAGCTTGATCTCTAGATACAGACTTTTGTATTACAAGTTTGGTTGGTTTGAAATAGTTCCTAAATGTGATTATTTTAACTTCAAAAATCAAAATCTAATGATCAAATATTGTTACCATAAATGTAGTGATATACCTTTATGGCTTTCTTAATTTGGGTTGACGTTTCATCTGATTGTGTGGTTGTGTTTGCATTTTGTAAATAAAGTTTCATTGTTGCTTCCTTCAATTGAGTTAATGAATTTAACTTGACCATTAAATAGTTGAACATCTAAATTATAAAAGAAATATTTTTGAAAAAAAAAAGAGTGTGAAAAAGTCATTGTGGCGTGAAATTTGACATCTAATGAATCCATACCAACATTCCAAATGTATATATTAACGAATAAATCCATACATAATATTTTAGAGTGAAGTACATAATACACATATAAAGTCTTCCATGAATAACATTAATAAGGGTAACATCGCAACAATATTTTTTTAATTAATGAGAGGGGTACAAGAAGGGTCTATATTTAACATCACCAACTTAGAAGTTTTATAATGGGGTTTAGAGTTGGGTTCAACTTAAGCCTTAATTTCTACCGAACAAATACAAACAATACTTATCAGTTTAATTTCTTTTTTGAAAGGTATCAGTTTAATTTCTTACTATTTTGTATGGATAAAACTCAAATAATTTGACATATATCGAAAAAAAGTTATTTGTCACCTGCCAACAGGTTACTATTTGTCCAAATGAATAGTTTTATATTAGCTTAATTTATTAAAATATATAACAAAAACCAAATATCGGCTATAAAAATCCATCCATTGCATGTTTTTTGAAATATGACATGTTTTCAAGAGTATACTTATCGTACAAAGGAAATCATTCGTTGCCCACCACAAAGAAATTAATAGTAAAAAAAGATGGAAAGTCACTCTAAAACATTAAGTTATAACACTTGAGAATCATCAAATATTAGAATATATTGTTTTTATGTATTTTAAGTTGTAAATCCGTGTAACACACGGGTTATAACCTAGTATATATATATATATATATATATATATATATATATATATATATATATATATATATATATATATATATATATATATATATATATATATATATATATATATATATATATATATATATATATAGGGTCGAGATCATGAGAGAACCTAAAAAACCCTAAGAACCTAGGAACTTTTTTTCTACACAATATTTTTCAAAAAAAATAGCACCCAATTTTTTTAATATATGCGATTAAGAGATTTTCAAAAAAAAATTCAAAAAAATGCATATTTTATTTTTTATATGCATATTTATATAAAATTCATGGTATATGCATATGCATATATATAAACTTTTTTTCAAATTTTTTTTTTTAAAATGACGGAATAGGACCGTATAAGAGATTTAAACAAAAATTTTTTAAAAAAAAAACATTTTTTTTCATATGCATATTTATATGTATATGCATATAAATGTGCATATGAAAAAGAAATAAAAAAAATGATTTTTTTTGAAATTTTTTTTTTAAATATTCTAGTCGCACAATAAGGGTTTTTTTGGTATTTTTTTTTTTTGAAAAATATTGTGTAGAAAAAAAATGCATAAAATGGATTCTTAGGTTCCTAGGCTTTTTTAGGTTCTCAATTGAACTTTACCCTATATATATATATATATATATATATATATATATATATATATATATATATATATATATATATATATATATATATATATATATACTAGTTGTAAAACCCGTGTATTACACGGGATGATACAAAAAAATTATTAATTAATAATATCTAAACATTAATAATTTTACATAAAAAATTTGTTTGTGTATCGTGACATCTTGCTTTTGATTTTTACTATTACGACTTTGTATTTTGATAAATATAATTTATTATTAGAATGTCACCGGTACTAAAATCAAATTCACTATTATGATTGGAATCGTTCTTCAAAATATTATGACGTCAATTGTCTCTCTATTGTCTCCCAAATCATTCTACACATTAAAAAAATAATATGATATTAAAAAACAATTATTATTGAAATTAAATGATAAACATTAATTTTGAAATTGAATGATAATTAAACCGATCATTAATGAGTTAGAAACATTTCAAACAAATAGCTTTTTTTTAAATTTAAAATTATGAAAAAATGACATGTGGCAAAATGAATGTGGTGATGACATGTGGCTTTGAGTTACTTATTTATTAGGATATGATATATATATATATATATATATATATATATATATATATATATATATATATATATATATATATATATATATATATATATATATATATATATATATATATATATATATATATATATATATATATATATATATATATAGGGCTAGGTTATAATAAGAATGACAATTATTGTGTTACCTTGTAACCAAATCCTGACCATCGGATTTCATTCTCGTAACAATGAAAAAAAACACATTCTAAACAGAATAAGTTTTTGGCATAATGAGTTCTTACCATTCTTAAAAGAATGAACTAAATTTTGTACATTCTTAAAAGAATGTGTTTTAAATGAGTGGTCCAGATTGAGTTTCAAGGTTACACAATACTTGTATACATATATTTGATCCTAACCCTATATATATATATATATATATATATATATATATATATATATATATATATATATATATATATATATATATATATATATATATATATATATATATATATATATATATATATATATATATATATATATATATATAACTGTTTTAAAAACATCATCGTCTCAAAAATGTAATAAATTCCGTACAATAAAAGTCGTGTTACATACGGCATTTGATGGCTCAACATGAAAAAATGTACTTTTTTTTTGTCTACTTTCATAATTTCATGATATCTTTGTCTTTTATTATATACTTTGTAAAATTAATTTCATAACAATATGAAATATGATAAAAAGTCAAAGAAAATTTAAAAGGTTATGTGGAAACATAACTTCGAAAAATAAAGTTAGGCCAAGTCTTTGGAGTGCACATGACACTTCAATGTTATAACGCGTTAAGGTTGCCAAGGCCCAAGGTGATGGGGAAGTTTTTTCTATTGTTTACTTGCTTATTTATTTATTTGATATTAGGGTAATAAAAGTTGTTTTATTGGTATTATCAAAGTCTTACGACCGTAATAATAAAAATGATCGAAATAGATAGACTATTTTACAAAATGATTAATATTTTAATGAGTAAATGAAAATGACCATATATTTCGAACTATTTAGGCTGAAAGGAGTGGTGCCGGAGGCACCACCACCACATCAGCTGTTTTACCCTCAAAACCGACTTCACCGGCGATAAGAGAAGGGTGAGGAGTGGTGCCGGTGACAAAGAGAAGAGAGAGTGCGTTGAATGAGAGGGAGAAGAGAGACAGAGACGGAGGAGAGAGAAGACGGCAAGAAGATGCCGCTGCACCTTTGCCGCTGAGCCTTGCCGCACTTGAGGGGCGGTGTTTGCCGCAGGCAAGGTGCTCCACATCAGATGCCGCCGGCAATTTTTCAAGATTACAGTGTGTAAAAACAAAAGGTATAATCAAACTAGCTCTTTGATTAATTGGAAAAATCACTCAAAAACCTTTGATTACAATTTTGTCTCTCTTGAACATAAACTCGATCAGGAGAATTGTATTTATAGCTAACCTAAGACCAACTTGTATTAGATTACAATTAGGAGAAGATAATGATCAACTTGTAATTATCTCTTTATGGTGATAAGGAACCTCGTGACTTTAGGATTCCAACAATTTTTACTCCCACTCCCTTCTGCCTTACAATTGCGAACTACAAAATGGCATATATGTGTTTCTCGGTTTCTCCTATTAAAGGCGTCATTATATAATCTTGCACTCCATTTCACAATTCCGTGTCAATATCTCATATCTATCACCACCGCAATATCATTATTTTGCTCTTAGATTGACATCGGAACAATCTTCGTTGCTAATGACATCATACTTGATTTATTTATTTAATTCTTAGTTTTTGAAAGCTATATTTTGTTTCTAAAACCTATATATCTCACACGATATTATTATCTTACATATTTTGTTTTCATGTGACATGTATTACAAGTTCAAAATGAATTATAGAGGACTTGGTTTCCTACACAAGACTTTTATGATGACCAAAAAACTTGAGATTTTGGCAATTAACATGAGACCATCCCCAATGGGGATTTAATGGAATGAATATGATGAGGTGGCGATTTAATGGATTGAACATTGCATTGTGGAGACCATTTAATGAATGAGAGTTCAATCCCTATTGAACGGTGATATGAGAGATTTTATATATATATATATATATATATATATATATATATATATATATATATATATATATATATATATAATTATTAAAAATAAAATACTTACATGGTAATCTATTAAACTTGGAAAGAATTTAATGGAGTGTAGAATTTAATAGGTAACATAAAATATTGACTGGAATGTTGATGTGACAAACCATTAAACTTTATGAGTTTAATGGATTGAAGGTGGCATGAAAGAAACATTCAATATGCCTTATTTATGATAATTTACATATTGTAAAGCTTGTTTACCGTTTGGAATTTATGTTTTTGTAATCCATATTTTAGACAAGTCTCTATTTATAATGTACTAGATAAAATATCGCGCGTTGCGCAGGTTAGAGTTTTGTAAGAAAAACTTTGTCATTAACATTATCTATGAAATAATAATTCTTCCACAAAGTTGATATATAAACTTGTAACTACTTTCAACAATAAACATATATTACAATCACAATATCCAATGGCCGTTACCCGTGACTTGCGCTTGAATAAAGTTAATATAATTCTTAATGTAGTGTTACTTTTTCTATTGTGATTATTAACTAATTTAAATATTACTTCTTTTACCATCTTTTTTATTTCTATCATAATAATTGTTTAAAATAACAATCATTCTTTAAGAAAATGTAATATAAATTATATTTTATGTTACTAAATATTATTATTATCGTTAATTAAGTTTAAAACCAGTTATTATTATTAAGTTGTTGTAGAAGAAATTTAAAAACCACTTATTATTTATTTGTAATTATATTACATTAATAAATGAACTTTGAATCATTACAAAAAGAACAATTAAAAAGTTGTGTGTGTTTCAAATCAATATAGTTTCAAAATAATAATATACATCTCCAATAAATTTTTAGTTCAATGCATTGAATTTTTATTAATGTTACAACCCTTCAAAATCCAAATAAGAGTTATTTTGCATTAAAATAGTACAATGAATAGGTTTTTTCTACTTATGGTGTTCATATTATTATGTTATATTTGAACATTTACATTTGAATATTTCTAACGTCAATAAAACTAATAATATGTTAGTTCTACATTTTTGAGTTTTTTATTATAGATCATTTTTATATAATTGTTTCAAAGTAAAGTTTCAAACAATGTGTTCTAGAATTTGATTATCGAATGAATGTGTGAGAAGTTATTTGATAGTAAGTAATTTATAGGTCTTTAATGTATTTCATTGTAGGAAATATGTTTATATTTTATTTATTAATATATAATTAATCATCAATTTAAAAAAATATCATATCAATTTTAAAAAATATTGAAACTAATTGATCATATAAAAACCTACAAACTCATTATCATAAACTTAATTATAATACTTATAAGTGTACATGTATTTGTTTATTGAAATATGCATCAATAAAATATTTATACTTTTCTAATTATATTAGTTACATCTGACTACGAAATCCAATCAAACAATTATATAGGATATTACAAAATAAGAACATACATCTTCAAATAATATATTGTAACAAACAAATTGAAATAGAATCATTTTTTTCTCTTGGATATAAATTTATAACATACACATTTTATTGAAATCTAACGAACGTAGAAGGAAAAAAGAAGTTAATACAGATTGAACAAAAAAATAACTAAAATAACTTATAGCATTTTAAAATCTTGATTGTCATACTGTCTTTAGTGCCTCACAATACACAACTCTTTCTTTAAGATATTAGATGACTATAGATCTCTTGCACCTTCTTTTCCATCTTCATACAGTTTACATAACAATAACAATAATATGAGAAGAAAATACATGCAACAAAACATGAAAATAATGTTCTTATATAGGGAAAAAAATAAAATATTTCATTAACTAAGCAATTAATTAGAAAATGTTGAAAATGTGGAAGTTTCAAATGAATATGGTGCAAGAATGAGACCTTTCTTGAACCATATTCATTTGGATGGCCTCTATTATAAGAGTTATACTTATATAGATATAGATATAGATATAGATATAAATATGTTGGACCAAAGTTCCATTTTGGACTTGATATTGTTGAAAATAATTTCCTATTATCAATGTTAATCCATAATGGTAAGAAAATTGTGTTACATGCATGATCAAGGTCCACCACTTCAACAATTTATCTCATAAAATATCCACACATTGTAAAATTTGTTATGGGATAATTACATAAAATGAAACATATAAGTATTGTAAGATTAAGTATTATGAACACCAAAATCGTAGCTCCTAAAGACATGTTGTTTAATCATAAACTTTGTATTTTCCATGACTAATAATTAATCACAAAGACACATTCAAATCATATAGACAATATAATATCACATATAATGTTCAGGAATAATTGAAGTGCTTATATACATAATGTTAATCGTACATTGTAAGATTTATGAAACATGTTTGGTTTGTTGAATAATAGCTTGTGTAATTACATAAACTAGAATTATCTAAGCTTCGATATCATATATGAATGATCTTCCTTCGAGTCACTTGTTGAAATAAGGATAAAGGAGCCATTCCTTATCTAGTAGAGTTATCTTACAAACAAGATTTTAAGGCAGAGTGAAAAGCTTAAAGCATATTAATTGTGGCTTAAATACAGATAACTATGTAATATTCATATTTTAGTGCTTGATTTTTTTGTCCTTTTTGGATAAAAATAAATTTCTTGAAAATAAATCAAACTAATTAGAAAAATTAATATTAATGAAATATAAAGTTTCAATGTAAGTGAAAAGTTAAATAAATGTTAAAAATGAATTCTAGTATTGAGAGACTAAATTTGACAACCTTGATAAACTTAGGTATGACCTTTATTTAGCTAATAATAAAGAATCAAATATTATGAAAGTTATTAGTTAGAAATTTAAGTTGAAATTCTTAAGTTGGAAATGTTAATAAAAGTCATTTCGGGAAATTTAAGTACTAGGACCAAACTTGCCAAATTTACTAAACTCGAGATTGACTTTATCTCGGCTAATATTAGAGTTTAAAATGTTAAGAACTTAGTTAGAAAATATTTGTTTTCAGTGATGCTATAACTGGAATAATTATCGGGACAAATATTGGGTTAAATTGTGGAAAGTTTAGGTTGAAGGACTAAAAGCATCAATTCGGTGAAACTAGACCTTGTATAGTGTTAACATAATATTAGCACCAAAATGGAATCATATTATTGTTTGGGATTATTTTAGACATTGGAGGTGTTGACTAGTTGTTAGACTCAAAATAGTGACCGTTTTGAATGAAAAAAAAAACATTAAGGGTGTTAGTTGTCAATATATCATAGATATAATAACCAATTTTCAACTTCTTTCCCTTCATTTGATTCGAAATGCATTCTTGAAAGGGACAAAAGGAACTCAATGCGATTTCAAGCATTTGATGGATTTTTGAAGTGATGTTTGAAGTATTAGTGTTAGAACTAATAGTAAGGCATCTAGCTTGTATAACTACTTTTTCTTCCTCCTTATTTTTCGAAGCTAGGGTTTAGGAAATTCACTAAATTGAAAATGAAACATGTTAGGATTGTTTCATTGAAGTTTTAAGTTAGTTCTGATCATTAGATTGCTCGTCTACTTCCATTTTTATCATTCATGACTTGATCTTGAGCATAAATAAGTTTTTGAAAACGTTGAAACCTTAACAATTGTGAAATCTATATTTGAACATGATCTTATAAAATTTATGTTGTTTATAAACTTACTTTTATATTTCTAAACTTATTCAATTAATGGATTCAACATTTGTTAATAATTATGCTTAATGGTCCAATGAAGCCTTTCAAATTGACTTATGCTTTCGATGGAGTTCTTCAAATGTATTTCATGACTTATCTACTTAATGAATCATTAGAACTCATTGAAATGTTTTGATCTTAAGTCATTAACTGAAACTCTAATGTTGATGATCTATAGTTATTAAGAGCTTTTGGTGTCACATTGGAACTTATGAAACTTCTATTTTAATATAAACAACTTTTGAATGTTTGAAATTATATAGATCATCACTTTTGATACATTGGATCTTGGCATAACTATGTTGTTGAAAGAATTGGATCAAGTAATAAGATATTGGTTATGATCTAGTGTTATACTAAGTCATAACTCAATTTGATATCCATGTCTTCAAATGGATCATGACTGGTTTTTGAGCTTGAATGAAGATGATACATTCATTTGATGCTTTAGACCTAGTCTTTTTATTTGAAATGGATTGGATAATTTGGAGATAAATCTTTGAAAACAAACTAGTTTAAAGCTATCAAATGAAACTAATAAACAGAGAGTTAAAAGAGTTTTGGTGGTTTGAACATTTAAGCAGAAATGAAATGTAATTTAAGAATGTTGAACTTGAACTCATGATCTTCTAGTTTAATGATGGGTTAGATTGAACCCCATGATGATTATTTTGAGAGTTTAAAAAAAAAAAAAAAAAAAAAAAAAAAGTGTTCGGGTTTCAGAATACTTTGATTTTCTTACTTTCACACATTCGAAAATGACTTCACCCGTTCACCGTGTGTTACAATCCCAAAATATTCAATCAGCAATTCTCAATCATTTGTCTTCCTTCTCACCCGTTGACTCCTTCTTCTTTCCTCTCTTCCCGTTAATGGCGGCTCACTTTCTGTTCCTCCCTCTTCCCACTAAAAACCCTTTCTCTCTCTCTCTAAAATCCCCCAAATTTCTCTCTCTAAATGACCATGAATGCAACCCTCCAAGCCGTGCTCGCCGCCATGGCCAGCTTCGCTGTCATCTCCCTCCTCATCTGCTTCTTCTACTTCATCTGCCGGACCGCCTCCAGAAATCGCCGCCGTGACCCGGAATCCCGACCCCGGACCAGAGCAATCCGAACCGTACCCAATCTCGATACATCAACCTCCTTCATCAGCGTTGCCGAAAGCCAGTTGTTTGACCCGTCGTTGATTCGGATCGAGATGTCTGACCTGGTCAACGCGACTCGAAATTTCTCCACAGATCTCATCATCGGCGACGGAGGCTTTGGGCTAGTCTACAAAGCCACCCTCCCTTCCGGCGTGACCGTCGCCGTGAAGAAGCTCGGAGCCGACGCCTTCCAAGGGTACCGAGAGTTTCGGGCTGAGATGGAGACACTCGGCAAAATCCGACACGAAAACATCGTTCAGTTTTTCGGGTACTGCGCGACGGGTATAGATCGGATTTTGATTTATGAGTTTATCGAGAAAGGGAGCCTCGACCAATGGCTCTATGACATGTCATCAGCTAACAATGAAACATCAAGTTTAAGGTTTCCGTTATCTTGGAGCACTAGAATCAAGATCATTAGAGGAGTTGCAAAAGGACTAGCATTTATGCATAATTTGGATACACCCATAATTCATAGGGACATCAAAGCCAGTAATGTTTTATTAGATGCGGATTTCGAAGCCCATATTGCGGATTTTGGGCTAGCGCGAAGGATTGATGGCTCCCATTCCCATGTCTCGACTCAAGTAGCCGGGACGATGGGATACATGCCACCGGAGTATTTCTATGGGGCCGCTTTAGCCACTGTTACCGGAGATGTATACAGTTTTGGGACACTGATGTTTGAGGTCGCCACTTCTAGGCGTCCCAGTTGGCCAATAATAGTAGAAGAAGAAGAAGAAGATAAAGAAAAAAAACGTACAAAAGAGATTCGATTGGTTGAATGGGCTACAAAAAAGGTGTCGCAGAACCAGGAAATGAAAATAGTGGATGCTAGAATGCCGAAAGAAGACTTAAAAGAAAATGAAGTTTTGGAGTTCTTCAAGATTGCTACGTTTTGTACTACCGAAATGCCCAAGTTACGACCTACTATGAATGAAGTTGTCCAGTTGTTGAACCGAATTCAAGATGAAGCTACAAGTTAAGGAATTTTCGTGACTTTTGATTTGAAATTTTCTTTCTTTCGATTTCAAGATTTTTAGGGGTGTGTTATTTTTTGGGCACTTTAATTGTAGGTTCATCATGAAACGGATGTATGTAAGTAACATATATTGTAAAACTACAAGAAAAATGCCCCAACTCAAATTATATAATAATACCAATATTAATATATGGTATGTGTTGCTTTTTTTGGAAACGGCAAACGAGTATATAGATAAAGGCCAAGACTAGCAAGTAGCTAGCCGGCGGGAATACAAGAAAAAAGTAAAGTTTTTTAGAGAGATTACAAACATAAAAAAGGAGAGACCCCCCAATCCACCGATTTTATCTCCTTATTTTTCCCTCGATGCTTTATCCAAATAAAGACCATTGATTTGATGTTTTCCGCCACCACCGTTGAAGAGCTGCGTTTGTTATTGAACACTCGATCATTCCTCGCCTTCCAAGTCACCCAAATAGTGCCATATATAATTGCGGTGAATATCTTCCTCCTCTTTTTGCAATTCCCCCATGAGAACACGAAATCTAGTAGCTCATTAACATTTTGAAAATTTACCAAACTTACTCCACACCACCTGAATATCCACTCAAGCGTACTTTTTACGAAGCTACATCTTGTGAACATATGATCCGTATCCTCCGGTTCACTGTTACAATGACCACAAAGTAACGAAATATTTGGTATACCACGTTGGTTGAGAGCGAAAGCCGACGGAATGCGTCCAATTTTTGCCCGCCAAATAAACGTCAATACCTTCAAAGGAACCGTCTTGCTCCACCAGATTCGATTATGTGGATACCCCACTTTAGCTTCCGTCAATTTGATGCACACCGCCCTTGTAGTGAATCGCCCTGTCGAATCCAATCCACACTTCCACGTATCAAGAGCCGCTGTAGGAGTGAACAGGCCCACCACACCAATTATTTGGGCTAATTCACTAGATAAGCCAGCTTCATGTAAATTGCACATCCAGTCCCACTCTAGCCCATAGACTTTAACTCGATCTGCCACTGTACATCTTTTATTGCCCTCCAGCTCATATAGTAAGGGGAATTGCTGTTTCAGGGTGCCACCATTGATCCAAATGTCATGCCAGAAAAGGGTAGTTGTACCTGAACTCACCACTTTCTGTAGTATGTCGTAGAATCCCAATCCCAAGCCTTCTAGTTCATCTTTAACACTTGTTATGTCCTTCCAGACTCCACACCTTGTTTTCTTGGACAAGCAATCAGCCGGTTTATCTTGCAAATTATGTATGCCAGTGATAATTCGAGACCACAACGACATGTTATCAAGCTTATGTCTCCACCACCACTTCGTCATAAGAGCTCTGTTAAGAGCGTGTAATGAACCAACACCGAGTCCCCCTTGTTTCTTTGGTGCTATAATCTTATCCCATGACACCCAATTAATGCATCTCTTTTCATCTCCTGCCCCCCATAAAAATTTCCTTCTAATCGATTCTAGAGAATTTAGAACTCCACTAGGCGCTTTGAAAAGAGATAAGTAATACGTTGGTAGGTTGCCAAGCACCGATTGAATAAGAGTCAATCTCCCGCCAAATGACAAAGTTTTTGCCTTCCACAATGATAATTTTGATTTGAACCGTTCTATGATTGGCTGCCAATTTTTGATATGTTTCATGTTGGCAGCTACAGGTACCCCAAGGTACATAAATGGTAGTGTTCCAGCTTCACATCTTAACAATGATGCCCTACTTTTTGTATCTTCCTGAGTCACTCCAATACCAAAGACTTTGGATTTGTGAAAGTTAACTTTCAATCCAGAAGTCACATGAAAACAACGCAGAATACGAGCCAAATTCATTACATTCTGTCTAGACCATTCCCCCACAAAAATTGTGTCATCCGCATAAAATAAGTGAGACACAGTTGGACCTACTTTTTGTATGTGTTGCTAAATTGCTTTTGGAAATTCATATTCAATTTAATGTGGATTCATCATGGTTTTGTTTTTTATTTCATATATAACAAAAGTTTATGGGAATTTGTTTGTTGGACCATCTGTTTGTTACAGATGGAGGATGGTATGCTTATGCTTATGCAATTAAATATTGAGCACTTATACTTTGGTTAAAATATTTAATTGCTAGAATAGAATGTTTCGTATATTTTTTATAATTGTTGCCTTGGGTAAAGATAAAATTGTTTGGGGTATAATGACTTGTAAGGGTAACGAACTTCTGAAATTGTTCATATTTGGTCACTGAATTTATTTTTGTGTTTGATTTACCCATAAACTTTTCAAAATTTTTCATATTATACCATTATAACCTGTGATAGCAGATTTATGCTGATTTGGAATCCTACGTGGCATTCTAGAAGAGTTGGAAGGGTAACGAACTTCTAAAATTGTTCACATTTGGTCACTGAACTTACTTTTGTGCTTGATTTACCTATGAATTTTTTAAAATTGTTCATATTATACCCTTATGACCGATGATAGAAGGTTTATGCTGATTTGACATCCGACATGGTATCGAAACGTGAGAATAGGGTGGCAATTGGGTCGGGTTCGGGTTGGCAGGTCACGGGTTGGCGGGTCTTACTCCAACCCGGACACGACCCATATAATTATTCGTGTCAAGTTTTTCAACCCTAACCCATATATGGCTAACCCGGACACAACCCGCGTAACCCATTTAATTATATGGGTGGGTCAAATTCGGGTTTGTGGGCCAGATTCGCCTACCTGAGTTCTTTTCTATGGTTGATGTTCGAATTCGTAAAGGATAACCACAATTACAACGATAGATAATTCATACTAGAATACTTGTGAACTTGAGAGAAGGTTGAGGAGGAGGAACACATTGCAAGATTGAACTACCGTTCCTTGTAGATTACGGCATAAAAAGCAAACCCCAATTAAAGACCACCGACCCTTATTTATGTCTCAAATTTTCGATGTCCCGTTGGATGTCAAATAAACATAAATATTCTATTACCGGTCATAAGGGTATAATGTGAACAATGTAAAAAAGTTTATGGGTAAATCAAACACAAAAATAAGTCCAGTGACCAAATGTAAACAATTTTAGAAGTTTGTTACCCTTCCAATTCTTTTAGGATGACACGTAGGATGTCAAATCGGCATAAACCTTCTATCACCCGTCATAATGGTATAATATGAACAATTTTAAAAAGTTCATGGGTAAATCAAGCACAAAAATAAATTCAGTGAGCAGATATGAACAATTTCAGAAGTTCGTTACCCTTACAAGTCATTATGGTATGATTATGACAATTAAATATTGAACATTTTAGGGTAGAGGGAGTTCATCTCCTTTGACTCTTCTAATCCATACGTCATATCAGTTTTTCATTTTCTAACTTTCATCTTTTATCAACCAACAACACTGGTAACCCATCTTTTCCTACAATCAATCTCATATAAGATTTTCTATATTAAATTATTTAAATAAATCAAAAAATAGAATACATTTAATTTAGAATTTAAATAATTTAAAATTTTAATAAATAAAATTAAAAAGAAAAATAACATTTAATTAAAAAAGCACACGATTACAAAATAAAATAAAAATCCTAAATATGATAATTTAAATCCTAAATACGGGAAATTAAAACCTAAATATGATAATTTAAATAAACTATCGATCCAAAGAAGGTATGCGGGTATGCTCAATGTGATCAACAAGATTCGAGAGAAATCGTTGGTGAATTATTGCGTCGTGCAATTCCAGAATCATATCATCATTAATTTCTACCTCTGTGGAGAGATCGATATCATATATCGGAATTCGGACATATAACAACATCTTCATATTGTAATATCATGTTGTGTAATATAAGGCAAGCCTACATGATATCTTTACACTGATCAATATATGTGGACTGTGCAAGCTATCTGATAATGACTCATCTTTGTTTTAGTACGCCAAACGTTTATTCTACGTCATTTCTTACTGCTTCTTGGCTCGCCTTGAAACGTTTCTTTTTTGGGGTTACTAAATGTGAAAATGATTTCACAAAAGTGGCACAGTTTGGGTATATCCCATCTGCAAGATAGTACGCATGCTTGTATTATTCTCCGTTCAAAATAAATGAACATTTTTGTGCTTTTCCAAGAACAATATCATTGAATAGTGGTGATTTGTAGAGAACGTTTAGATCGTTGTTGTCACTGACGACACCCAAAATATGGATATCATATCCATAAATCTTGAGACGCTACTGCTTCAAGTATCAATGTAGGGTACATGTGATCACCTCTCATGTACTGGTCTTGTAAAGTCATTGGACAACTCATCCAATCTCAATGTGTATAATCAATGTTACCCAGCATAGCAGGAAATCTATGTTTGAATTCGTATGCAGCATACAACAATTGAATGTCGTTAGATAATTTGATGATTCAGAAGACGACGATGAGTACGCGGTATGTGTATCAACTATTTTGTTGCACACATACGAATTGGAGTTATCAGAAGAGGATATTTCAATTTAAAAATTAAATTGAAATTTGGATTATAAAGGTAATGGATAAAATATTTATTAAAGGGAAGTTATAAAAAGAGTGAATATTGAGAGAAAGATTGAAGAAAGAAAGTGTGATTTTTGAAGTGGTAGAGAGAAGTATTTATAGGAGTAGTAGGGTAAAAAAATTATATTGAAAATCAAAAAAACTCACGAGTTCAAGAAACCGTTCTCAACCTATCGTCCTCCATCTATCGGTTGCGATGTTGTAAACCCGACGATGCCGGCGGCTCCACAACCAACCCACAACAATTCCTCCCGGCTTTAGCTCAGTTAGAATAGTGCATTGCTAGATAAGTATGTTTAGTGTATTTTATTATAAATGTTGCCTTGGGTGAAGATGCACATTTTATCTAGAACATGGTCTAAATAAAAAGGTTTTAATAAAGTTTTAATTTCTATTAGAAGTATTTTTGTACTCGTCATAGGTCTAAAATCTTAGACACGAGTATATTCGGTAAAAAGATAGTTAGGTTTTATTAGTTAAAGTTAAAAGAATAGCCCATCTTTTATATATAGAAGTGTTTGGTAAATTAATTATAAAATTTTAAAGTATGTAAAACTAAATAACAGCTAAAAGCTTTTAAAAAGAGTTTTTAAACCGCATTATCTAGCGGTTTACGTCAATCTATCTCAAAATCTACGTGCGTGTTTAATCGCAGAACACTAACGATATTTCGACGTGTCAATGTTTGTGTAAGACCCGTTCCGCCGAGTCGCGGCACGAAGGAATCCGCGGCGCGGCTTTAGGAAGAATCTAGAATCGCGAAGGATTTGTACGCGCGGCGCGGATCTAAAGATCCCGCGACGCGGTGCGCCTCTAAAGTGAAAAACCCTAATTCGGATTTAAACGCCTATATAAAGGGACCCAGCCCTAGGGTTCGTGTTTTTGGGAAGTTTCTAGAGTAGAGGTGTCTGGTTTCGGCAGATACTCTTTGGTCTCGAGGCGTTGAAGGTTTTGGGAGATTAGAAGAAGGAGATCCAACGCGGGAGAAGGTTTAGGACGGATCGTGGGCATCACTCCATCCTTCAGAAGTAAGGTAAGAAGATTTACTCTACTGACTTTCCTTTTTATCCCGTCATATGATATTACCAGTTGGTTTGTAGCTTTAGACGATTTGTAGCACTTAGGGTTTGAACCAAGGACATTCATGGACTTGCATGTCCATAAGGAAGTGACCTTAGGGTAGTTTTTGATCCCAGGAAGGGTGTAGAAAGGAACCCTAACCGATTGATGTACTGTTAATCGCTGAAAAATATTTTGGAATGTTACTAGCCGCGACGCGGACTGGCTATGTCAGCGGCGCGGACTCGGCTGAAACCCCATAATTGTGCAATGGTAGCCGCGGCGCGTAGGGCGAGGAGCCACGCCGCGGCGAGCGACTGTTTGACTAGGAATTTAGTTTTGACCATGGTTTGATGGCAAATAGTGAGTCTAACCTTTAGGCAGGTCTGTAAGAGCCTAGTCAGTAATTGATATGTTGTATGTGTGTGGGATTTAGGTGTGCGGACGAGCTAAGTGGGGATATTAGAGAATATCTACACGGTTTCGAACCAGGTGAGTATCCTCACCTTACTATATGATGTTGCATGTTAGGCAGCTTGTGTGTTATTTACAGTTATATGACTTTCTCTATATCTGTGGTTATTTGTTGTTGGGCTCAGTACTGATGCGTGTCCCCTCGTAGCTGTTGTATGGCGAGTTGGACTATTGCCTTGTCCCATAGCTGTTGTATGATGGGCTAGGCCACAACCGGGAACCCATAGTTGTTGTATGATGGGTAGAACCTTCCCGTGTCCATAGCTGTTGTATGATGGACGCCCGTAGCTGTTGTATGGCGGGTAGGGTCGGGTCGTTCTCGAGGACGGGTTGTTTAATGTGTGGGCATGTATGGTAATTTGTGGACTCACTAAGCTTTAAGCTTACCCGTTGATTTTATAACATTTCAGGTATTTCAAATGACAAAGGGAAGGGCAAGGCGTGACGGCAGCGCATCGCATTTAAGAGATTTATTTTAATGAATTATGTTATGATTTTCAATTGTTTCCGCGGTTGGTTTAATAAATACGTCGAACAGATTTACTTTTTGGAATAAATATTTTATTGGAACCTTGATAATAAATAAATTTTAGAAATTTTGAAATTGGGGCTTTACAGTTTGAATAATAAAACTCCTGAGTGTAATTTCGCTCGGGTTCTAAATAACGCGTCATGGCGGCGCTAAGGGGTGCCATGGCGGCGAGGCGTGAGGTAGTCGTCCCGAAAACATCCAAGGCGTCTTTGCTAGGCGTAGCGCGTGCCAAAGCGAGCCATGACGCGAGTTTAGACTGTTTGAGACCTGTTTTTTCTTCTTTGTCTTGCATTTTTTATTGGACATAAAACATTTGAGTTTTTGTTAATATTTTGTTATTAATTATTGATAAAACACTTCTAAAAACCTAATATTTATTATACGAATCTATATTTATATATAATATAAATATATATCCATATAAAATTGCCGTCTTACATGACGCCTTGAAAAACATCATGACTCGCCAAGGCTCGGAAAACTTGAGGCTTGACATTGCCGCCAAGTCACGCCTCACGCCATTTACAACATTGAATTTCGCACATCAAACCAATTAAGCTCTCATCGTTGGGGAAAAACTAAAAACTCTTAAATGTTACTTGAAATATGTTTTAGATTAATTCTAAAATAAAAGTTTTAAACTTGGACTCATAAACAAAATATGTTTTTTTAAATTCGAGTTTTCTTAAAAGTTAAAAGCTGTCAAGGGACTTATAACAATTTTCACATGCTTAAATTTATAACTTTCAAGAAAAGTTTGAATTAAAGAAAAAGTTTTATTCAGAGTACTTAGCTTGAAAATTTTATTCAGAATAAAAAACTCACAATTCAAAAGTGGTAATTGGAGCGTGTTGACATCAACAACACAGGTGCAATTTACCATTTATCATATAGATAACCATTAGCAGATCCATGCATTTTTCTTGTTAGGAGCACTGGCGATTAATTATATAATCGGTCTGGTCAAAGTTGTCAAAACAATGGGATCAGTCAAAATGATATAATTTTCCATTCCAATTTGAAGGAAAATTTTTAAAAGTGTTTTAAAAACGTTCAACTACATGCTACATTGTTGTTTGATAAACTGAAAGGAGAAATTACATCTATTGATCGCAACGATCGAATGCTAGAGAAGGTTCGTTCAAGATTTGTTTTCCTTTTAAATTTTTTTTTCCATATTTTGGGCAAAGCCACAAAATTTATAAATTTATAACCTACTTACTTCAACGTTCATAGTTTAAAAAATTCACAATTTTAACAAAATCACATATTAACTTTAAAGTTAGACAATCCACAAAATCTATCAAGAACACATACAATAAGGAAACATCTTTACTAATTTGAATCAAACAAATAAACAACAAAAACTAAGCTTTTGACGGATGGACAGAAGCTTTTGGGGAAGGGGGAAGGTGTTCCGCCATATCCAGACTAATTCTATTGTTGCATATTCAAACAAATTGACGCCGTAAAAATTTTAGTATATCACATTTCTAATAAAGCATACCTAAATGGCATACATTTAAATACCTAAATGGCATACATTTAAATAAGTGCTAATGGGTTTCATGTTCACGGCAATAAACACCTTAGCAGAAAAAATGGAGGTTCAAAATTAACGATGTATCAGTATAGTCTCACATCATCAAAGTAGTAAACTATATAAAATTGGAGATATGGGATAGCTAAATATCTTATTGAATATGCGGTAATGTATAAACAAATGGACTATGCTAAATTGTGTGTTGCTTGGGTCGTTGAGGACGCATAATAAAGCCCATTTAATACCTACTTACCAAGAAATTTCCCCATGACATTGGTTTGGGGCCTCACCCCCACCCCAACAAAACTGAATCTGTCCCTACATAGATATCGATTATCGAAGTGTCATTTAAGTTGGCTTGTTCTTTTTTACTTCTTCCAAGTATTTGTGTTGGTTTCTCCCTCAATGCCCTATTTCACCGTAGGCCTGTCGAAAATAACTGATACACGAATAAACCGACTAACCCGTTCGGGTTACGGGTAGGGAAAATAGATTATTTGGGTTCTATAATTTCATCCTTCTCAAGAAACCACCATTCACAAATCTTTATAATGCATCCACCGCTCTCCATTTAGCCCAAGGATGTCACATTGAATAGATGAACAAGTTTTTATATGAACTTCTTGGGTTTGTGGATCTATGCAATATCAACTCTACGATCTATATAGTATCACTAAGGACTATTAGTTACAGATTAAACTTAAAATATTTACATACCACCAACTTTTTTGTTCTATTGCTTCCTGTATGGTAAATATGGGTTTTATTTGTTAATTATTAGGGTTAATCCAATTATCATAATTTATTTATCTTTGTCATCAATTACATCTCTAATTAAATTTCTTTCCAAGGTTTTAATTTAAGTAAAATATTGTTAGATTTATAAGTTTAGTAAAATTACGATTGCTTTGATGTGACGTCTCAATGTAATCTCTAATAAAAATAATTGTTAGATTTATGGGTTTAAGTCACCACAATCAATAATCAGATTTTGCAGTGTTTTATTTACTGTTATTCTGTATGAGTTTGTTTTGTTGTAGTTGCAATTGGAATGGTGGTGGTTGGTGATTGTGTTTTACTGATGGTGGAGTTGCGGAGTGGTGAACGTATATGGAGAGAGCCAAAGAGGGAGAGATGAAGAAGATGAAGTTGGGGTGGCTGTGGGGGCAGTGTAGTTTCATATGCAGTGTTTTCTTTGTTGATCCTTTTACATATTGAAGTTGATTTGTTTTTAAAGAATAATTTCAACGGGTTTGTTTGATATTTAAATAAAAATATATGAGAAAAAAGATGGTGGCGGTGAGATGTGGTTACAACCGAAGGAGGAGGGAAGGGGGTGGTCGTGAGGTCGGATAAGGAGACAAACCTGAATGCGTGATGTTGGGTTTGGGGGCGGGGGAAGGTGGGTTGTGTGAGTCTTTTGAATATTTATTTAATGAAACATTAAAAAGAAATTTAAAAAATGTTTAAAATGTAAAAAACAAACTAAAAGGGTGAAACATTTTTTTCAAATTTGACAGAGATCGAATCTACAATGAAAGTAGGTAATTATCCACAATTTTGAAAGTCACTAGCTCTAATTAAAGATACCAACAAACCATGGAGAAAATTCTACACTTTTATCTTATTTTTATGTATATTATCCAAATAATATGTTTGGCAAAACCAATTAATACTTGGAAACTGGAACCTTTAATTTTTACTTATGTAGAGGTACTAAGCAAAAATACTTGCATACTATTAAAATATATAAAATTATATAAAAACTAAATGTCAAAAACTCTTAAAAACTAAAAGCTGCTTCAAGTGGTTTTTAGGAGAGTTTAACGTTTAGCTTTTGAATTTTATATTATTTTACACTTGTAAAAGCTAACAACTACTTTTTCCGAACACTTTTGCACTAATAAAAACTATATTTAATAGCTAGTTTTGTCAAGCACGCCCTAAGATATAAGTTCTACTTCTGAACAAAAAAAATCTTCAATCAAAATTTTTCTCTAAAAAGTTAAAAATATAAAATTTCCTGAATATTCGTTCGGACCTGAATACAGGTTGTTAAATAAGACTAAACTTCATAAATGGTCATTATGGTTTCACAGAATATCAAGTTTTGTCCTTAACTTTTAAAAATCTCAAGGATAGTCCCTATGGTTTGAAAACTTTTCATAAATAGTCCATCTGACAATTTTTGGCTATTAAGTACTTAACAGATGAGGTGAAAATGGTATTTTCCATAACAACGACCATTTACGAATATTACTCTTTTAGTTTTTTCCCTTTTCTTTTTAATACATTTTTAATGATTTATTCTAAAATAAAAAAAAACACAACCCATCCCCTTATCCGGTTTTCTCTCTCTCTCTCTCTATCCCTCTCCCTCTTCCTCTCCCTCTTTGTCTTCTCTCTCTCTCTCTCTCTCTCTCTCTCTCTCTCTCTTTATTTCTCTATCTCACACATACACACACATAAATTGTCGGGTACCCCTTAATAGCCACCCTTCCTAGCAACCGCTGGCTAAGCCATCCGTGTTCACCATCGACAGCGGTAACCAACACCTTGCCGACCACCAGCACCTTGTTGCATTCACGTTTCGAAAATTGAGAAGAAAACAAGCATCGGTGTTAGTGGTGCTATTAGGGGAAGTTCCAATAGATCTGAAGAAGATTCCTTTTCAGATGCTGTTACAAACCCAAGATATTTATGAAGCCGAATCAGAAAATGGTCAAACGAACAAACCCATGAAGTTGTTGAAGAACCCGAATCGGTTTTAACCAAAAAGAAGGATCTTGGTGAACACAGTTTAAAAAATACTCAAAAGAACAGATTCAGGAAGTTTGTCGATGAACCTGTTGCAATTTTGAAGTACTTACATCCCTCCTTATCTGATTAAGACTAACATAGCAATCCACACAAATATATCCATTACTCTCTACTGGCAGAGCTGCATCATTTCAGTGTATTTAAATATATTAAAAGTTGTTAAATGACGAGAGATCTAAAAGGAATCGAGAATCGATAAGGAAAACAAACTAACCAGTCAAATGTCCTTGAAGCCACCATTTACAAGGACTCCATTTTAGAATTCGTTTAGCACTCCATATATCGGATTCGCGACTGCAATGTCAATGTCCTTGAAGCCACCAATTGCAAAGAGTCTTAACATCTTATATATATACATAAGCATCAAGGTCTAGCAATCATGAAGCGATTTGAGGTTTTAATGCCGAAAATGGTGTTGAGGAAAGAGAGATGAATGGACCTGGGTGTTTGGTGATTGTGCTCTCATTTGGAAGTCCGAGGTTTGGGAGCTGTGATTGTGTGCGTGTGCTAAGGGTGTGCAGAAAAAACCAATCCAATTAAAAACCGACCAATTAAATTGGATATCCACTCTCAATTGGATTGGATTGGTTTCAGAATTTCTTAATCCAATTGGATTGGATCATTTTTTGGATGATAATAAAAATCCAGTGGATAACCAACTAAACAGATTCAATTGGATATCCAGTTAATAACCAACCTACTTATCCAATTAATAACCTTGGTCATTGAAGTATCGTTTGTTGGTCTCAATTAGCATTGTGTGCAATTTAGTTTTGTTTATCATAATTATATTTCGTTGTTTAATTGGTTAGAAATCGGATCAAAATTTGATGGATAATGTATATCCAATTATATGTATCCAACGGATAAAACCAATCAAATCCAACATCCATCTGGATTGGATCAGTTCGGTTTACAAAATGAATTGGATTGGATTGGTTGACAAAATCAAAAATCCAATATATAATTGGTTTAGATCGGTTCTATAAAAAATTATTGGATTTCTTCCAATAAACACTCCTAATGTGTGTGTGTGTGTGTGTATGTATATAAGAGAGAGAGAGAGAGAGAACCGAAGGGTGGGGAAGGGGGAATGGGATGAGTTTTTTTAATTTTAGACTAAATCATTAAATATGTATTAAACCGGAGGGTGGGGAAGGGGGGGATGGTTTTTTTTATTTTAGACTAAATCATTAAAAAATGTATTAAGAAGAAAAAAGAAAAAAAAACTAAAATAATAATATTCATAAATGATCATTGTTATAGAAAAATATCATTTTGTCCTCATCCATTAAGTATTTAATAGTCAAAAGTTTTCAAACCATATAGACTATCTTTAAGGTTTTTAAAAATTAAGGACGAAACTTGATATTATATTGAACCAGAAAACATTTACCAAGTTAGTCTTTAAATAATATTTCATCATGGACCATCATTCATATCCCAGTGAACTTTTTTATATGTATGAGCGAATTTCAAAATGGTCCTTAAACTTTTTACCCACCTATAATTATAATCTATAAAGAAAGTTTATTACATATCTAGTTTAGTTATAAGCAAGGAAGAACCTGGGATGAGGATAAGGTAGTAGCTTATCTCATTGAAAATTTTTAGCCTTAAGATTAATGTAAAAGATATAATAACATTTCTAATATTGTGCTCATCCAAAAAAGAAAATAATAAGCAATTGTTTATCTCTCTATGTTGTAGTGACACATGGTCACCGGTTTAGTGCTCATCAACGAGACCAATATTTGCTGCCTTGCAACACGCCAACACCCCAGCCAAATGTCTCGTTCATTCTCAAATATTTGCATGACAAAAGTTTATAATGTTTTTGATTGATGTTAGTCATTTGATATTAGTTACCTTTTAATTTTGATGAATTGATTTTTAAAAAGAATACGAGTTTAATGTATTTCACCTTATATTATCTTTTATTAGTGATAGATAAACAACAATAACAAAATAATAAACTTGATAATCGTAAAATGCAACGAAGTCTCTTAAAAAGTGAAGTTGCAAATTTAGAAATAGTCCACGGACTTGTAGTTAATTCAGTCGATTTAGCATAAAGCAGCCTCTACTTTTTAAAAGCGTTTCATTTTTCACCTAATCCATATTAGTTAGTATTTAAAATTCGTTTTTTAAAATATTACCAATTGCATGGTAACATGCAATCTATTGATTCTGTAGTATTTAAGTACACACAAACAAACATATATATATATATATATATATATATATATATATATATATATATATATATATATATATATATATATATATATATATATATATATATATATATATATATATATATATATATATATATATATATATATATATATATATATATATATATATATATATATATATATATATATATATATATATATATATATATATATATATATATATATATATATATATATATATATATATACACTAGTGGTGTACCCACGCAATGCGGCGGGCGCTAAGGGAATGACAGGATACAAATTGTTAGGGGCAAGAACCACGTTTTTCGGTTTGGTGTTTTGCTAAAACAAACAAAAAACCGTAGATCTTAATAAGTTGTATGAGATGTATTGGCGGTGGACCGGTGGTGAAGGCTGTTGGTGAACATCTGCATGTACATATAAAATATAAAATATTAATATTAATCGTTAGTAGTAAATATAATACAGTCCATGTTATTGTGATAAATGGAAAACAAATGGTCACGTGAGTATATATCACAGAAATATATTGGAATTGGATGTTAAGGTCGTGTAGATCTATTAAAGATTCTTAGTTATGTGGTTATGTTTTCAAACCAATTATTTTTTCAGTTTCAAAGTGGACTTAAAAAATTCAAAATCTAATTTATGTGTTTTGGTGTTTATACCCAATCCCCCATTCTTATAATGTCGTTCGGTAAGTATTCTTATATGAAGTTTTTTTTTGTTGTCATGAAAAAAGAACCATGTACGGTCCAATTCAACAAAGTTAATTATTGATTTACACATCTTGAAACTATAAACAATTATTAAGACTTGGAGAGCATTTTACTAAACGATTTATGAGTGATGAGAATTTAAAAACTATAAGGTCTGTTGTGCAGAATACATAAGTTTGTGAAGAACGCCTATCACCTAAAACAATATTTATGTCCTAATTAAAGACAATTAAAAAAACAAACTCTTCATTCAAATAATAAACAAAGGAACGCCATGAAACTAAAAGCAATTTTCATATTAATGCTTGCAATTAAAACAAAATTATAAATCAGTAACAATTTGCTTATTAAAAAATTCAATAAAAACTAAGGTTCTGCAGTCCTTCCCCAGTTGGGTGGGTTTTGACAAAATACAAACAACTTTTAGTTGCACATCACTAAACCACAATTGACAAAACAATCTCAATTTGTTTGTAGCATTGATTCCAAATAGTATTTCTCCAAATCAGCATCAAGGTCGCAGATATCATCTCTGCACCTCCACACCCTCCTCTTCCTCCTCTTCCACGTCCACCACGGCCCTTTCCAAATCCTCCACGTCCTCCACCGGACCTTACAAATCCACCACTCCTTCCTTGTCCACTGTTTCATAAAAAAAGTAAGACATCTGATATTCAGCTAAAACCTGCTTATAATGACAATGAAATACATACCCTCTAGGAAAACCATTCGTGTTTCCAAAAGACTTGTTCACCAATGGAATTGAAGACCACCAAAAGGAGCTACTATGTTTAATCCCACAATCTCTATTTTCATTGGCTTCCCACGCTGGACATTCTTATACCTCTTCACTGCTGCTAAAGTATCATTCCGCCTTGAAAACACAATCTCAGCAGTTCCCTACAACAAAGTTTAATTAATACAAATATTCTTCATCACAAATACCCAATCTTTGAAACTTACCTTTGATCTCCACTTCTATCATAATGTATACAATACTTTTTCAAGTCACCAACTTCTGCAAAAAGCTCCTGCACGCATTCAAGCCAAATCATCCATGTAAAGATTGACCAACAATTTCTATTTTTTATTCAACTCAAGATAAATAATGTGCACAAAATAGAAATTTGGTGTACTGGAAGTGAATTATTAAATTTGTTTTCTACCAAACTTTTACGTACAAAGATTTCAATTTCGCTTCTATTAGATCCATCAACAAATAAGCAAAAATCAAATAAGGTAAATTGATTTTAAAACATTCAAATCCTATATCAAAAACTAAATACAAACAATGAAGCACGCTATCCAGATCTAGCCACCATTAGCTATCACGAGTAAATAAAGTAGCAATCACCTTAATATTGTGATTTTTTTGTAATTTTCCGACAACCTGCAAGGGAATGGGCTGTCTGGAAGAAAAAGGGGAGGTGATCGGTGATTTTATTGCTCTTGGGCACTGTCTTCTTTCCTTATAAAATACCTAAAATGTCAGGAAATTAATCAAAACAGAACATTTGATCCCTTATAGATAATATCATTTGAAATTTTCAACGAACCTTCACTATTGAAAATTCAATTCCTTATAGATTATATCAAGGAACACATGCTCTAGTCCATGCTAATCTGAATCATTATACGAAGAAGGTCCCTTTAAGGGTTGGTATTTACCTGCAAGTAGCAAATGAAAAATCCAAGATGAAATCTGTAATGGCAAGTGTATTGTTAGTTATTTACCTTTATTCAAGTGAGAATCTGGAAAATCAAGATTGTTCAAGTGAGAATCTGGAAAGTGATACTTGTAAATTTGTTAAACAATTATCAAGATTATTTAAGTGAGAATTTGTAAAATCAAACCTGTATGGACATACCTTTGTTCCCATGCTGCATGTGTCAATTCCCGAAATCAGCAACAAAAATCTAGAACAGAGGAAAACATTACTTAATATACAAAATTTGTAAACTCATGTTGAATCGAATTGATTAAATAAAACCAATTGTCGATCATGTGTCGACAAATATATGAATTGGGAGTCAAATAAAACCACAAAAAGATCATCGCTAAATGATATGAATTGAAATTCAGAATCTTACCTAGAAAGCAGGTCGGATTGTCGATCTGTATATCGATCCTAAGGCGAATATTGCAGTTACAGGCTGAATCGGAAGCAGATGCGGAGAAGAGATGAAGAAGGAGAAGTGAGAGGAGATGAATCATCGATTTGTTCTCCTGGTTAGGTTAATCTGCTAAAAAATTGGGAAGGGTCAAAAAAAGAAACCATAAGTACAGAAAATAATACCTTAACATAAAGGAATTAGGGATCTTGTCGTCATTCTCCACCATGAATAATTGGGGAGATGGGGGGGTACCCGCAAAAATCATCCTTAACTCAGCCCTTATTGCACACACCTTGTAAGTCGTCGTTGTTGCAACCGAAAGAGAGAGGCGGTTCTGAGGGTACAATCATAGATGGAAGGATATACAGAGGAGAGATGATGTGGTGTTGTTGATGGTTATCACGGCGGTGGTGGCTTATGCTCGTGGTAGCAGCGAGTAACTGATGCTCATGGTAGCGGTGAGTGACTGAACCCGTGGTGCGTCTGGTCTGGTTGGTAGCGCCAGGTCGTAGTTGTGGTGGTTGCTGACTGGTGTGGTAATTGCCGGTCGTTATGGTGGCGGCGTCCGGTGAGTTTAGGGTTATGAGATATGAGTCGTAGCTAACGGAGAGGTGGGGAAGCAGTGGGTGGATGGCTGAAGGCGATGCCGGTGGTGGAACGGTGGTGGCTGGTGGGAGTTTTAATGGATTTAGATAGATCGTAAATTCAAATGAGGCAAATGGCTATGTATTTAATTGGGTTGTAATTAGTTGGAGTAAATCACGTAGCTAGCTTATTATCAGGGATTTTTTATCTTTAATTCAAATAGTAACGGATTATCAGGGTTTAGTGGAACTTGTATCGATTATCTTTAGTTGTAGTGGATTAGAACTTGTACACTATGCATAATCATGTGTATCTCTTAAATTTAAGAGTTTCCATAATTGGAAACCATTTTGTGGATCATTGTTTCATTATAAAAAAAATAATGATCCAAAAGTTTTTTTTCGAATCTTTTTTTTCCAATATAATACTATGATCCATTTTATTATTTATATAATTTTTTTTCAATTTTTTAAGGTGTCCTCACGAGTCCTCACTTTAAGAAGAGTCCTCACCCGATCGGTTATATATATATATATATATATATATATATATATATATATATATATATATATATATATATATATATATATATATATATATATATATATATATATATATATATATATATATATATATATATATATATATATATATATATATATATATATATATATATATATATCTATACATACATACTAATAAAGCAAGCCACTTAATGCCACATGACATCTTTTTAAGTCATACTTGACACATGGTATTTTCTCATATTTTCTGATTTTTCAAAAAAAAAATTCTGAAATTTGAATTCTTTTAGTCGGTTTCAACGATTTCAATTTTGAATTCCTAATTATCCGCCCCTAAATCTCGTAGCTTTCCATCGCATCTCGCTCTATTGTACATAACGACTCATCCGATTCCTGATTCAAATTGGAAGAGGAGATGGAGATCGAAAGAGTCACCACCACCGCCTCTTTGAATCTCTCGATTGTTCACGGTTGAAATCGTGATTTTGATATCTCCGCCTATAAGAATCTCCATATAAACGACTTCAAGGCATCGGTTTGAAGAGTAAACATGAAGGCTGGGTTCAATCAACATCTCCTCCCACTTATGATTTTTAGTACCACTAAAAACCTCTGATTCTCGATTCTCCTCTTCAAAACCCTAGCTGCCACACCACCGCTCCCTCTATTCTTTTATTTATTGATAGATTTATTGTTTTTCTGTTTTAATTTGCTAGATGATGGCTCAATTTTCGTGCAGAGTTCGATCAATTGGGGATTATGTTGTCGGCAAACAGCTCGGCTGTTAGGTGAATGTGAATATTTTGAAGATTTATTCAAAGGTTGGTGTATGGTTGGTAGCCTAATAAGTTTGGTAGCCTCATTCCATGTTCTTCATTTCACATTAACTTCTTACATGTATAAATAGGTCATTAGTTGAAGAACAACATGCACCACAACACACAATACATGCAAAGATTGAGTGTGTATCTCTTGTAATCTCTTCATTCAAATAAAATCTAGTTGTGCCCGTGGATGTAGGATTGACATCGAATCCGAACCACGTAAAATCCTTGTGTTCTTAATTTGTGAGCTGAGTGTGTGAGTTTCGTGTTAGTATGCTAAGTGTCTCGATCCTAACAAGTGGTATAAGAGCCTTGGTTTAGCTCCAGAGGGTGATTTTCTGTTTTTTGGTCGAAAATTTTTTGTCTCAAAAACGATTTTGGTGTACGCCGTTGGAAATGTCTCGTTCCGTAGATTCCGAAAATATATTTTTTGGATTTTTTCGACCACCGGAAGACCTCCAAATCGCCGGCCAAACGTTCGCCGGAATAGTGACCGGAGAAACCAGATCGCCGGAGAAGACGACACTGTAGCGCCGGAGTCCGCCGGAGAAGACGATACTGTAGCAGTTCACTGTAGCGTTCCTGTAGCAATACTGTAGCAGATTTTCAGAAAATTGCAAAACAGGTCCTTGAAGTTCCATAAAATTGCAAAACAAGTCCCTGAACTTCCAGGAAATTGCAAGACAGGTCCCTGAAGTCTCAGAAAAATTGCAAAATTGTCTCGAGTTGTTTCTTGTTTGTCGTAATGGCTGAAGACAAGATTGTAATCAAGAAGTTCAACGGTTCTGACTTTAGCTGGTGGAAAATGCAATTAGAAGCATTGCTATGTCATAAAGATTTGGACGTGGTACTTGGAGACAAACCGGAGAAAATGGAAAAAGCTGCTGAAGATGCGTGGAACTCAAAGGACAAGAAAGCTAAGGCGGTTATTACGTTGTCGTTGGAAAGGAGCGTTGCTTTCAACATCATGAAGGAAACCACGACACGTGGTATGATGGATGCTCTGACGAACATGTATGAGAAACCGTCGGCGGCTAACAAGGTGTTCTTGATGAGGGAGCTGTTCACTACAAGGATGAATGAGGAAGGCTCAGTTACGGTTCACATTAACAATCTAAATTTAATTCTGTCCAGATTGTCATCTGTGGGAATTAAATTTGATAACGAGACTCAAGCTTCACTGCTACTAGCTTCACTACCTGATAGCTGGTCTGGAACAGTAACCGCTGTTACAAGTTCAGTGGGGACCAGTGGTATGACTTTTGAAGGGGTTAGAGATTTGGTTCTTGGCGAGGATTTCAGACGCAAGAATCAAGGTGGATCTTCTTCTTCTGAGTTATTAAACATCGGAAGAGGTAGAGGGAATAGCAGGAATAGTGGGAGCAGTGGGAGTCGGGGAAGAAGTTCATCTAGAACTTGGAAGAATGTGAAGTGCTGGAACTGCCAAGAGGTGGGACATGTTAAGAGTCAATGTCCAAAGAAAGAATTAAACAGTGTTGGTGCTGAGAATGTTTATCAGGAAGATGCATTGATACTCAGTATGGAAAACTGTGTAGACTCTTGGGTCATGGATTCAGGGGCTTCGTTTCACGCCATGGACAACGGAGAAACGATGGTGAATCTAAAAGAAGGAGATTTTGGGAAGGTACGATTAGCAAATGACGAGATGCTTCAAGTAACGGGCATAGGAGATATTGATCTGGTTACTTTATTGGGAACTACATGGAACCTGAAGAATGTCAGGGTGATTCCGGAGCTGAAGAAGAAATTGATTTCTGTTGGTCAGCTGGATAAACAATGACTGGAAGTAAGGTTTGGTGGTGGCAAATGGAGGGTGGTCAATGGTAATTCGGTGATTGCTCAAGGTATGAAGCGTGGGTTATTGTATATGGTTGAGGTACCTGCTGAGGGATGTATGACCGTCCCGGTTAAGCATGGCAAAATCTGGTTTGCTAAATCTAGTGCTAAGAGAGTTCATTTTGCAAACATGAATTCTGGAGCCAAGGGGATGTTAGTTGAACGAGTCGGAAAGTCTAAACCATTCAGGGGATTTTGTGACAGTGGGAGCACGGGTTGTATTCCTGGTACAGTTACAAAGAGCCGTTGGGTTTTGAAGACTAAGACTGAAAAATTCTCTCCTGTTGGAAGTTTGCAAAGTTTGGAGAGTGTTAGTGGTCCTCGGTGTATCTCTGGAGCTGGTGGAGTGTCCAAACCGGTTGAGACAGAGGATGAGTCGATGGTGGGATTAGCCACGGCTGAGTTGGAGCTAGTGAGAGTTTCAACTGGCCCTTCTAGTACTTGAAGATGAGGGGCGGCTACAACTAAGGGAATTTGACTAAGTCTTAGCTTGTTCTTGGGAACTGGAAGCTTGGAAGACTTGTTATGTTAGGATATTAATGAGAGATGTTCAAAATCTTCAAGTGGGAGATTGTTAGGTGAATGTGAATATTTTGAAGATTTATTCAAAGGTTGGTGTATGGTTGGTAGCCTAATAAGTTTGGTAGCCTCATTCCATGTTCTTCATTTCACATTAACTTCTTACATGTATAAATAGGTCATTAGTTGAAGAACAACATGCACCACAACACACAATACATGCAAAGATTGAGTGTGTATCTCTTGTAATCTCCTCATTCAAATAAAATCTAGTTGTGCCTGTGGATGTGGGATTGACACCGAATCCGAACCACGTAAAATCCTTGTGTTCTTAATTTGTGAGCTGAGTGTGTGAGTTTCGTGTTCGTATGCTAAGTGTCTCGATCCTAACATCGGCTCCGGTTCATTTTCTGTGGTCTGGAAAGCGAGGCATATGGTTCATTATTTGACTGCACGACATGATCAAGGTGCTCTATATGTTATATTTTGGCGACTACTTTTTTCTTTCTGACCAGTTGCCATTGTGATTTTATTTGAACATTGGATTTCTCTCAACTGGTCAAAACCTAATCTCTTGGTTGGTAAATATATGTCCGTTTTGAAGTTTTCAAGCGAAGGTATTTGATCTGCTTCTTCTGCGATCCTCTCAATCGGCTGATTATTGAAAGAAGGTAATTTAGATTGTTTCTTTTTCCTCCCTCTTAAGCGACTATTGTTGTGTGTGCGTCTCGCTACCTCTCTTTTAGAATCGCAAATTTGTGGACTCTGTATACATTGTGTTGAAATTCAAGAAGAATAACCAATTGTTTTCGCTGTCAAAGCCTAAACCAAAAATCTATTCCAGTATGTAATGGCGATGGAGGTTATATGGGTTATATATAAAATAGGTAAGTTCCTTCCATGTTTCTCTTCTACTTACGAAATTTATGAGTCTGCGTTCAAAATTCTAATTTTGGGTTCTTCAGCAACTTTCATTAGAAGAACGTTAAAGGAATTGTTTCAATCATATTGATTTCTAATATTCGTAATATCGTTTTTGCAGGTTTTTTGGTTAATTGAAGGTTTTAAATAAAAAAATTATATTCCCTCTTACATGCCAATAAGCGGCGACTTTGTTGGTGACTGCAGTTTTAAGCATGGTAGAGTTTAGTTGGAGTTCTGATACTAAACAGGCATTTAAAAGTCTTTTCTTTTTGTAAATAACACAAAAATTGGTTTTACGTATGATTTGAGTTCAATTTTAGGTTTATCCCTTTGGTTACGGTCAAATCAAACTATCTTGGAGGATATTTGACCACCGGCCTACTACTTAAACCTGACATATACGAGAGTTTTTTCTTCCATTTAATCCTAAAGCACTTCAGCAACAAATGGGACTTTTTGGCATGAGATATAACAATCGAACATGATGAAGTATTGATTGGAAAATCAAACCAGGTATACACCCTTTCTTCTTTTTCTTAGTTACAATGGACTTGTAGGGTTCTAAATCAAATTCAGTTAATTGGACCTTGATGAATGTCATTACTAGAAAAATAAGTTTTCTCTATGGTATTTATACATAGCTCAACTTCATGGAGCTAAAAGACTAGAACATCATGTGAATTCCTCCAGCCGAGTTTGCAACGGTAAATTCTTCATTCAGTATGCTTCATTCCTATATGTTTCAGGGAAATTTCTTTTGTGTTGTTAATGATACTTGAGCTATATTATATGTACATGCATAGATGTGTATTAGTCTTTGAGTCATTTAACATGACTATAAACTATAAATCTTGATAAATAGTAAGACATGAACTTGAAAGCCAAATTTACACTCATATATGGAAATTATTTTTCTGATAAGACGAGTTGCTGACTTTTTTTGGGTAAATCTTCTATCAGAATCTTCAGATATTGTCCTGTTATTCTCATTCTTTCCAATTAGAAATAGATGAGTTTGCTTCCGGGATTAAAGGCATTCATTTTTTTTTGCTCTAGAACCATTAGGAGGAAGAGGATTCATGAAGTCATTAGGGAGAGCATCATCAAGTAATGTGGAAGTTTGAACAACCAGTATTGTCACTGAAATATTTCAAGAGAGATAAAAATACAATCCCAAGCACCGCCACTCCTTCCCATTTTGAAATTAATCTCACTATAGACATGGATTTGAACTGGATGTGTTATCTGATTTATCTGTTGCTCTTCCGTTTAATTCCGATTCGGCTCTGAATTCCCGTTTCATTGATAGGGAAAAATCCATTATGGCAGCAATGCATGGCCATTCTATTTTCTTTACAACTTGATATTGCTGACTCACTAGAGGCATATGATCTAAGGAAGTACTGTGAGGCAATTGTGATACGTAGTAACCTTGACTATATTATTAATGTGTCCATGTATGTGATTGCAAACAAAATACATATTATTCTATTACTAACTCACTATTCATTGCTTTTATGATGGCTAATGTATTTTAATTTCTTTTTATTGGTATCTAACAATTGAAATTGGATGCAGCAACTACACAAAACATATTAGAGGAAGGATTGAGAAGAAAGTATTCTTTCATTTCTTATTTATATACTTGGTTTTAGTGTGTATAGTTTAAACACAATAGCTAATTTTTGGTTTTAGTGCATACAGTTGGTCCTACATTAAAGCTGTGTGTAAGGCCTCACAAACATATGGATGAGCACACAAATTTGGGTAAGTCTATGTTTCTTAAAAAATAGATGATTTTATTATTTTTTTTCTTTCTCTGTTTTGTGAATAAGCTTGGAGAACTTAAAAGATATTTTTAAAAAGAAGTTCTACATTGTAAGTAAGTCAAAGAGTTCTTATTAATGGCTTGAAAATGAAAGATATGTAAGTAAAAGATATTTGAAACTTTCAAATCCGTGAGTAAAAGATCTCTGGTAAATTTTAGACTTTGCATATGTGATTTTACTTCTTTGGCATGAAAATTGAGTTTTGGTTATTAGTACCTATCATAAAACCGATGAAAATTGGGTTTTTATGAGTAAAATTAGTTGGTGATTTAGAAAATATTATTTTAATGACGAAAATCCGTAATGGTATTAGATTGTCTGTTAAATTTTGCAATAAAGTTTATTAATATGATCCTATTTTTAAAATAAAATGTATTTTTTAATATATAAGTTTTTTTTATTTGTCAGTCGTGTAACACACGGGTTTGTAAACTAGTATATATATATATATATATATATATATATATATATATATATATATATATATATATATATATATATATATATATATATATATATATATATATATATATCACTTTGTAATTTGATATTCATAAGTGGTTTACAATTTTCGAATTACATAAAAAAATAGATCTTAACAATAAAATAATACAAATATATTACTATGATCGTTATTTTTCACAAAAGTTTTGAACAGCCTAATTGATCACACTTTTACTAAATACTTATTGAAATTAAATAAGAGACCTAAATGACTAAATGCAAGTTGAATGGAGCAGTTTGCTTTGCTTACATAGTGTATATTTTAAAAAAATATAAAAGTCGTTTTATTTTATAATTATCCATATCTTTTGATTGGTCATGTTCACATCCACCAAATGCAGAATTAATTGTTATTTTGAAAGATAAAAAAAACTATTCAAACATAGTCATGCATGAAGCATTTGTGGAACCATTCTTACCCTTCTTTTCCCGATAAATATAATATTTGACTTATAATATACCTAGGTATAAATGTCTGATTATTGCAAATTACTAATATAGTGTTTGCTTTAATACAAATTCTAATTCAGACCTCATTTTAGACCATTCATTTTTTTCCTTCAACTTACGTAACCTTCTTTTTAATTTGAAACTATGAAATTAAAAATGATTTGAAATTTAATACAAAACATGATGAAATTAAATTATCTAAAATAGACGTAACTAGAAGAGTAAAGCCATATTCGAAAAACTGAAAGTTTCATAAATGATCACTACTGATATACGTACGCATTATAATTTAATAAACAAATATATATCTTAAATCATGTGACGACTTATGTATATGTGATAATTTACTTAAGACATAAAAAATATACTATCAAAAATATCATGTTGGAGTACTCATGACGAAGCCGCCTTGAAATATATATACACGATAATTACAATATATGTATTCTGGGTCAATGGTTGATGTCCCTATAAATATTCTTCTAAGTAAGGCATCGAACCACACCACCTTCTTCACCAAGTACTCACCTTCATCCATGGCGGCCTCATCTTCTTCAACCTCTTTGTTTTTGGCTTTCTCCTTACTCTTGATCTTCTCCTCTCTTCTTTATGTGTCAGAGGCTGATTACTCAGCCCCCGTTATGAAAGGGTTGTCATGGGAGTATCACCATAAAACTTGTCATAAGCTTGAAAAAATTGTTCGAAAACATCTCAAGAAAGTGTTCAAGGAGGATATTGGTCAAGCTGCCGGCTTGCTTCGCCTTCACTTCCATGATTGCTTCGTTCAGGTACTACTCATGCACATTAATCTATTGTTATTTTGCAACAAAACTAGAAGTATGATAGTTAGAAATTGCTTATTGTGACCTATCATAGTGTTTGTTGTATATTTTAACAAGTACACTATACTTGTGTATTGTCTAACAACTTACTTCAAATAACATTATTTTGAAATGAATATATGGAAGGTTGGTAGTTTGACTTTTAGGATCGAATTAGTCCCGTTATGATATCTTGCTGATATTGTATTTAATTATTTATTTTGGATTTCCATTAATTATGTAATGAATTGGCGTAGGGATGTGATGGTTCAGTGTTATTGGATGGATCTCATGGTGGTCCAAGTGAACAAACTGCACCTCCAAACCAAAGTCTAAGGAAACAGGCATTCAACATCATCGAAGATCTTCGGAATCTAATCCATAAAGAATGCGGCAGAGTTGTTTCTTGTGCGGATATTGTAGCTCTAGCGGCTCGTGATGCAGTTCATTTGGTAAGTATATACCGAAATAACATTTTATGATCTTTATATGTAATTTAAGATAAGTAGTTAACTATTTACTAAATTACTATATACATGGATATTACTATAGTCAGGTGGGCCCGACTACGATGTTCCATTGGGTAGAAAAGATGGACTGACATTCGCCACACAAAACGCAACCCTAGCTAACCTTCCGGCACCAACAAGCAATGCCAGCACCATCCTCTCCGCCCTTGCCACCAAAAACCTCACCCCTATTGACGTGGTGGCCCTCTCCGGCGGCCACACCATCGGAGTTAGCCACTGCACATCCTTCACCCCTCGTCTCTACCCCACCCAAGACCCCACCATGGACAAAACCTTTGCTCAGGGACTCAAAGAGGTTTGTCCCACCAACACCACTGATGCCACCACCGTCATGGATATCTATTCACCGGTCAAGTTTGATAACAAGTATTACGTCGATTTGATTAACCGACAAGGACTTTTTACATCCGATCAAGATTTGTACACTCATAAAGAGACCAAACCAATCGTGGAAAGTTTTGCACATGACGAGAAGTTATTTTTTGAGAAATTCGCGCAAGCCATGATCAAAATGGGACAATTGGAGGTGTTGACGGGCGGAAAAGGTGAAATTCGTGCACATTGTTCGATTAGGAATCCCGATAACAAGGCATATTTCTCGTATTTGGCTGATGAGGAGGACCAATACGATCTTGAGACGAGGGCAGAACTACGTTGATGAATGATATCAACATCTTGTCGTTCGTTGGCTTGCCATTGTGTACATTTTTTTTTATTTAATAAGGGTTTAAATACGGTTTGGAAGTGTATCTTTATTATTAATTTGTGAACTTGTGTATGCTTTCTTGTGTGAAATAATATGGTAACGAAAATCATAATGAAAATTTCAAGTTTCGCTTTATCTTTTCCCGAAGCATATGAAATCACATAACATGTTGCATTATAAAATCATTTACAAAATGCAAATATGATAAGTAAGTCGATGAACATGCTTAAAAAGTTAAATTATGCCCATTATCCAATCTAAATCCTTTTCAACCAGAATAATTTTGTGTATATCTAAATAAACATATTCGCATATATTTTTACAAACAATTTAGTTTTGAAAAATTGGCATCAACTCATTTCTCTATAGATGACGAGTCCCCACATGTTTTCTTAGCAACAAATATGTGAGTATTCACAAAGGAATTCAATGGCCTGCCGTCATATTAATTGTTCAAAAACCTTACTATTTGCCTTCTTTCTTTCTTTCTTTCTTTTTTTTTTTTTTTTTTTTTTTTTTTTTGGCTATGAGACAAGTTGGTGGTGGCATCTAGGATGTATCTACATAGATGTCAATCTATATAGTACCCTGGTTCCAAACTTTGCATTTCACCTAAGCAAATAATCAATGCAAACTAATTCACGAAATCTCGCATCTCTTTATGTCCATCATCCACCTTTGCGGTGTATAATAGTTTACCAACATATTTTCCAACAATAATTTCTCATACAAACATTTTTTAACATATGGTTTATTAGTTATTTTCACATTTAGCCCATCATTCATCTCCAAAAGGTTGAAACAACTCAATTATAAATTTATAATATTAATTTGTTAAATGAATTTCTTATTCATAAAATATTCAAACCATACTCGTTTTTATGATTACACTCCATCAAAATCCATCAATAGGGATATTCGGCAAACCTCCTAAGACACATGACACTAATCATGATCCATGTACAGTCCACTTACTTAAAGCTAAACGTCTCAAATACGTCAACTAGATGGAAATTCACATGTAATATATTCAAATACATGAAATAATTTAAAATAATTAAATTTAAAAAAATCATCATTTTTTTTTTTCAAAATAAGTTTTACTTTCCTTAATTAACTCCTCCAAAATTTAAAATATATAATTTCATTAACTTATAGGAACACCCTGAATTGTGTAACTTTCTACAATGTCTTGTCTAGAAGTATCTAGAGTTTTTTACAAAAAATTAGAGCTAAATACATATAAGTATCTCAATTATGCAATATACTGCCATAAACTTATCGACAACATATGAAAGTTCATTCTGTAAACAAAATCCTAATATTTTGTATTATAGCTTTTGTAAATTGTAATTCTATTATAATATATTAATTTTTATAAATTAAAAAAATAAATAAAACCTTCGAAAAATCGACCAGTACCGGTAAAGCGGTAAACCCCCTCGCCAATTTGTCCAAACTCCAAACAATAGGAAACAAGAAAAAAAGACCGGAAATCTCCTCAATTTCCAAAATTCCACAGGAATTAGGGTTTCGATTCGAACAATTTCAACAAAGGGATCGAACCTTTCACACAGGTTAAGTCCTTCTCGCCTTTCATGCCCATTTATTCGAAGTTGTTCCATTGTATGATTGATTTGTAACCATATTTAACCCTAGTTTTGTAATCTCGATCTCATACTCGAGTTGATGGTATCATGGTTGTTGCCATGGAAACTTGTACATTCTAACAGAGTCGTAATTTCCTGGTTTCCCTCTCAGCACTCAGAGAACAGGAGGGCTTTTTCGTTTCCCTTACGTTAGGTAACTGTACCCTTTAGTTGATCAATATCAAATTACCCACCAGAGAGTATGAAAGAATTGCCAAATTGGATCACCTGATGGAGTCGCAATCTTAATTGCAGTTTAGTATCACTTATATGCCCATATGTTAGCCGCTGTTCCAGTTTTCGTTATGTGTTTATGCTAAAGATTTCTTCCTCTTGAATCTTGATGTCGTGTTCTCAAGTAGATACAGAAATCTTTGTAGTGCTTGGATGGTTTCTTGCATTCCCGTATTTGTAATTTTCAAGAAGAATAACCCTGTTTTTGCAGAAACATTTCCCCTTTTGATATATTTTTTTTTTTCAGTCTTCGATCATGTGCAGATTGGTTGCTGGTGAAGACACGACAGTTGGTGAACTAGATCATCATCAAAGCACTGTAAATGGAACTGGTCGCATGCACCCACAAATCCAAGCACAAATTGCGCGTTTGGAAGCAAGGATAAGTAGGGTTGAAGCTCGGATGGAAAGGCTTGAGGTTAGTGTTTTATATCTACGAAGGCGAATGTACATATATGGATTTGTCTGTCTCATGTCCGTTTTATATGCCATATATAAATAAGTTTTAGTATTTAGTATGTTGTACAACTGTAGTGGTATCGTTTTGTAACGCTAGACAAACAAAAATGATCGAGATGGATTAATTATTAGTTTTATTTTAGAAAACTTATCTCTTATTTTGAATGTGTGTTTGTTCACTTTTGTAAAGAAATTACTTTGGCTATACATTCGTTTGAAAAAATGACAGTACACTTAGGAATATGAAAGGAAAAAAATAGATGAGCACATTTCATGTTGTTTTATTTCAATCTTTCCCGCTAGTTTGCTAGCATCATATTTCTTTGGTTGTTTCTTTTTGACTTAATGGTAGGGATGAGATTGGTTCCGGAAACTGACCGAACCGGCCTGAAATCGAAAAACCGAAAACTGAAAAACGGGAAAGGTGAGAGTCGCCACCGAGTATCTACTGTCCAAGATTGATACTTTTATCGGAACCTCCTTCACCCAGTGTATCGCACTGCCACCTGGCAGCAGGGTTAGGATTATCAATCTTATTCCTAAGAGTCGCCACCGAGTATCTACTGTCCGACTAAGATCATATTTCTAGAAGTCGTCGTCCCCGTTCGTATTTTCTTGATGATGTGATCAAACTAGATACACACCTTCTGCATGTCATTTTTCAGCCCAGCAATATTGTTTCAAACTCCAGCGACTGTTTTTATTATACAATAAATCAATAGGTTTACCTTCTAGCTTGTGTATGCTGCTGACCACTCGACTCCACAGTGACGAAGGCTATAGTTTTACTTTTCACCAATAGTCCTACTTTGAGACCCCAAAAGGACCCTACCCCGAGGCCACAGCTTTCTTTAGAAGCCACTACTGTGTCTCATGAGACCTAATTAACCTTCGATCCGTTTTCAACACCTCCCCGTATAAACTTTCTTCGTATTTTCTCTAGTGCATCGAGGATACTTGCAGGGGATAAATAATACATAGGTAAGTGAGACTACCTGCTTTAAAAGAGTCGACCTTCCACTGAAGGATATCGTTTTTGCCTTCCAAAGCGATAATTTCACACTAAACCTATCTATGACCAGCTTCCAATTTTTTTTCTTTAGGTTCATATTGGATCCAACAGGAACCCCCAAATATTTGAACGGTAATGAGCTTGCCCCAAGGTTGACCTCACTAGATGACACACCAATACCGTATACCTGGGATTTATAGGAATTCACTTTGAACCCCGATTTGACATAAAAGCATCTAAGGATATGGGCAAGGTTCTTCAAGTTAGATATTGACCACTCACTTGTAAACAAGGCGTCGTCGGTAGAATAAGTGCGATAATGTCGGCCCGTTATTTGAAACTTCCATACCTTTGTAGATGCCCTTGTCACGTGTCGTGTTAAGCGTCATATTGAGTCATTCCATGACCATGATGAAGAGATAACGAGAGAGCGAATCTCCTTTCCTAACACCCCGTATTGACAATAATAGATGAACATGATGATCTAAGACACACTGAAATCCACATTCACCATTTACTCCCAAATTCCATTTGTGATTGTATGTAATCCCAAGCAGGGGCGGTTTCATTGTAGTGCACGAGGGGGGCCGGGCACCTGCTAAAATTCGTGTACGTAGAGGAAAAAAAAATTTATTTTATTTTCTAATAGGGTGCAACGGTACGAAAAAAAATATGCCACGACTATTGATAAATCCTATAGGATTCGGTGTCATGGCTATTGATAAATCCGGTGTCACGGCTATTTTTTTCTTTTTCTTTTACGTTTTTATGTTATTATGTTTGGTCGGAAATTTTTTTTCTTATTATATTAGCTCGGAAAAATAAAACTCGGTGTCACGGCTATTGATAAATCCTGTGTCCGCCTCAGATCCCAAGTATTCCCGATTAATGAAATCAAAGGATTTGTCGAAATCAACTTTTAGCAAAAGTATCCTTCTGTATGATCGTTAGGGTGGACGGAGTGGTGCGATAGATCGAGTGGGTTCACGAATGGGCTCGGCGGTACCGCCGGGTACCGTCGGTACCACTGCCCCGCCTCTTGCGGGCTCGGAAAGATTGGGATGGGAATGATGGCTTGTGGCTTCATGAACCTCCTGAACCCACACATATATACACACAAACATATATATATATATATATATATATATATATATATATATATATATATATATATATAGATATATATATATATATATATATATATATATACACACAAAAACATATATATACATACACACGTATGTATGAGTATATATATATATATATATATATATATATATATATATATATATATATATATATATATATATATATATATATATATATATATATATATATAAATTATTATTTTGGGTATTATTTATTTAATTTAATATTAAGAATCTGATGTGGCATTGTGGGTTCAGTGGGTACTGGTTCCATGGGTGAAAGATTGGTGAAAGATGGGGAAAATGGAAGTGAGAGAAGAGAGAAAAGCTGACGTGGCGCGTGGGTTCAGTGGGATGGGAGGGATCTACTCCCCCCACCCTTATGCACATAAACACATTTCATTAATAATCAACCTTTAGTAGAGCGCAGCATTTCATCCAATTTATATAAGTAATTTCTAAAATTAACCTAAAAAGGCATTTGTGATATTTTGACATGTCTATCCGTCGTACATTGGAAATAATGTTTGTCAGCGGTTTCTATCAATATTTTTATTTTAAAGGGCAAATTTCATAAACGACATTAACTTTTCAGAAAATTTCGATTTTGACACTGTGTTATTTTTTTTTTCAATTAAGTCACTAAGTTTTCAATTTTTTTCAATTAAGTCACTATGTTTTCCATTTTGTTTCAATTTTGACCATTTGACCGGTCAACCCGGTAGCCAGCTGACGTGGCATGATGACGTGTCAGTCTTTGATGATGCGACGCTGACGTGGCATGCTGACGTGGTACTCGAGTGTCAAAATTGAAACAAAATTGAAAACATAGTGACTTAATTGGAAAAAATTGAAAACTTAGTGTCTTAATTGAAAAAAAATAAAACAGTGTCAAAATCGAAATTTTTTTAAAAAGTTAGTGTCTTTTTTGGAACTTTTTCTACATTTTTTAAAGTATAAATATGTATTTTTATGTTTTTAGAAGTATAAATATATTTTTTTACAAGTATAAATACGTATTTTTATATTTTTAGAAACATAGATATATTGTCATAAGTATATATACGTATTTATACTTTTAAAGACGTAAAAAACGTATTTATACTTCTAAAGACGTAAAAATATATATATTTATACTTCTAAATTAATGAACAAATATTTATTTTTTTTGTTTTTAGAAATATAAAATAGTTTTTTTTTGTGCATATAATCACGTATGGTATCAATCAAAAGCATGTTTATAGTGGAAAATAGTGAAAACGAAACCAACATAAACGAGCAAACATAAACAAACAAATATAAATTAACGAACAAAAATACTTATTTTTATGTTTTTAGAAATATAAAATACGTTTTTTTTTTTTGCATATAATCACGTATGGTATCTATCAAAACCATGTTTATAGCATAAAAATAGTGAAAATGAACTTAAACCAACATAAACGAACAAACATAACACAAACAAACATAAATTAACGAACAAATACTCATTTTTAAGTTTTTAGAAATATAAAATACATTTTGTTTTGCATATAATCACATATTATATAAATCAAAAGTATGTTTATAGTGGAAAAATAGTGAAAACAAACTTAAACCAACATAAAAGAACAAACACAAACAAACATAAATTAATGAACAAATATTTATTTTGATGTTTTTAGAAATATAAAATACGTTTGTTTCCATATAATCACATAACGTATCAATCAACAGCATGTTTATAATGGAAAAATATCGAGAAAAATTTTTAAAATCGTTTTATAATACGTATTTTATTGATATATACATGTTTATATGCAGAAAAACGTATTTATATTTTTAAAAGCATAAAAATACATTTATATATACTTATGACAATGTATCTATGTTTCTAAAAATATAAAATACGTATTTATACTTATAAAAAATATATTTATACTTCTAAAAACATAAAAATACGTATTTATACTTTTAAAAAAATGTAGAAAAAGTTCCAAAAAAGACACTAACTTTTTAAAAAAATTTCGATTTTGACACTGTGTTATTTTTTTTCAATTAAGACACTAGGTTTTCAATTTTTTCTAATTAAGTCACTATGTTTTCAATTTTGTTTCAATTTTGACACTCAGGTGCCACGTCAGCATGCCACGTCAGCGTCACATCATCAAAGACTGACACGTCATCATGCCACGTCAGCTGGCTACCGGGTTGACCGGTCAAATGGTCAAAATTGAAACAAAATGGAAAACATAGTGACTTAATTGAAAAAAATTGAAAACTTAGTGACTTAATTGAAAAAAAATAACACAGTGTCAAAATCGAAATTATCTGAAAAGTTAGTGTCTTTTATGAAATTTGCCCTATTTTAAATTACAAAAGAAAAAAATGTATTGCAATTTATTTGGAAGATTTTGATATTATTTAATTGTTTTCTTTAGTGGAGTGCACCACGTGAGTCACCGGTTTTCACTGTAACACGTGTAACTGAAAGTCAGAAGATCCGCAAGAGCGGCCAAAATGAAACGGGTTAGCCCGATCCAAACCCGATTAAGAAGATCCAAATAGATCCGCGGGAGAAAACGTACACAACATATTTAGAAACACGCTTTTTAATTAATAGATTAATTATAAAAGGTCATCCATTTAACTTATTTATTACTTAGTTTTTAAAATATTTTATTTGTATTTTATTAAATAATGTTTTAAATTGAAGTTTTGAATGAGTTTGCAAATTTAATATTGAAAATGGGTTTCCAGTGTTGACTATCATAAAACAACTGATGAGTTTGCTTCATATAATGCATGCGGATAATGTATTAAGTGATTTTTGAAAAATTTTGTTTGTATTAATATGAATATTGGTTAATTAGAAAATTCACTACAATTTTGTTTTATGTATTTTGTTTGTATTTGTTTTGTGTATTAGACGGTACAAACAAATGTGCATTATTGTTGGTCTCGCCCCATACATCATAGACCAATAGACGAGCTTTGGGTATTTAGTCATAACTGTCTTGACTTCTTCTTATTTGTATATAATTAGATAAATGTCTACACATTCTGCATGTTAAAAGTATTTGTTAAAATTTTGAAAACATGTTATTGAAAATGATTATGTCATTTGCATTTTCTATGAAATAATAATTCTCACACTAAGATGATAAAAAAATTGCAACGTAATATTACACAGATGAGTTTCACTCACGACCAATACCCACACATTGTGGAAAATACAATTATATGTTAAAATATCAATAGACATATTTACTTAAAAATAACAATATCGTTGTTATTATCTATAAAATCATAACTCTTATATTATACTAGATATAAATTATTGTAATTATTTAAAAAATATGATTAGACATATATTAAAACCAAATTATCTCACTGGTCTTTAGTCGCGGGATGCACGTGAATATGTAGTAAACTTTATTATCAATTTAGTGTCATTTTTAAATTTTATTATTATTAATTAATATAAATAGTTATTTATTAATAGTCTCGGTAAAATATACACTTATATTGCATTTAAATAAGATTAGATTCAAAATTTGATTTAATAGTAGTTTTAGTTATTGATATGATTAATCTAGAAATAACTTGTATGATTTTTTTATCAAACATAATAATTTAAATATCAATTATTGTTTTAAAGGTAAAATAATATATTTTTTAGTTTGATGTTATTTTTAACTACTATTATTAAAAATTAGTTAAAAATACTACTTCTTTGAAAAAAAAAACATTATTTATATAAAACATAGTTTAGGGATAACTTTTTCATTCATATGCATTTCAATTTAGGTTTTATTTATTAGTATATTAATTTTTAAAGTATTTAATAATAAACAACCTTTGGATAATTTAAGTTTAGATGATATTTTTATATAATTTATATATAAGTACCCTACCTACATAAAAAAAATTAAGTATATTATATTAATAATTAAAACTTCTACCATTAAAATTATAGTATTTTATATACCATATATTTAGGTTGATAAATTTAATATATTGGTTGAAAGTTAAAAAGCTTAATCAATTATAATTAAACTAATTAAATAAAAATTTTCAAATTACTATATAGGAGATAATTGTTTATATTGGACTACATGTATATATTATAATTTTTATATGTTAGTTGAAAGTCAAAAAAGTTTAATCAATGAAATAAATAAATAAAATAAAAATTTTAAATTAACATATAAGAGATTATTATTTATAGTGAATCACATGATTTTATTTTTATAATAATCATTCCGAGTGTTGCTAAGTTTTTAAGATTATATACCTAATCTCAATTGAAATGTAAAAATAAACTAATTGTAAATTTTGTTTCATACACACATGTTCCCTCACCGGTAATGATTGTATGGTCATTTTTAACATATATTAAGTATAATGAAAATTATTAAGTCACTTAGTAATATATAAAAACGTACAAATTAAAATTTTGAATATTGTAACATACCTCAACAAATCACCAAAAATCTTTAGACTAACTGAAAATTTCTAAACCTTCTTAGTTCATATTTTATAGTTGTTTTCTTTATGAATTTTGTAAGTGATTCATATGTGTATGCTTACTCAAATGAATGTCCTTTCTATAGTGATAAAATATATAATTAATAAAACGTAAAGTTTTATTAAGTGCTTGATTGATTAACTTAAATAAGTTAAACTCTATTCAACTACTATCATTTGATACTAATAATTTATAACATATTAATTTGACTAAATAATAATAATGATAATAATAATAATAATAATAATAATAATAATAATAATAATATAAGTTCAAAAACTCTTGAGTGGCTGTGATTAATTAGTTGAAAGATATAGATATTTCAAATAAATACGGTGTATGCATAATAGCCTATATTGAACCATATTCATATTGATTATCTCTATTATAAGAGTTATAAATATAGTATTAGTTTAAAATATTGTTATGGTAATTTAAAAATAACTCAGATGATCATGTTTTTTATTTCAATCAAACTTAATACTTCAAATATCAAGTATTATTTAAAGTTTTTTAATTTAATGTTATTTTAAACTATTATTGTTGAAAATAATTAAAAAACCTTGTTTGAGAAAACATTATTAATATTAAAAATAGTTTTTAAATTTTATTAGTTGACATGCATTTTGATTTAGGTTTTATTTAATAATATTTTTGTTTTTTTAAATACATAATAATAAATAATAATTAGACATTTTAAAGTTTAGTTCGTAATTTTATATATATATATATATATATATATATATATATATATATATATATATATATATAAAATTTAATACCATAATAATATAAACAAATTAAGTATATTATACTAATAATTCAAATATTCTACAATTAAAATTATAATATTTTACATACAATAACATAGTTAGATTAATAAATTTTGTATATTGGTTGATAGTTGAAAATCTCAATCAATTATAATTAAATTAATTGAATACAATTTTTTAAATTAATAAGTAAAGATAATTGTTTATATTGAACTATATGCTTTCACTTTTATATCTTATTTGAAAATCAAAAAGTTTAACCAACGTGATATATTAATTAAATTAATATTATAAATTAATATATAAGATATTATTATCTATAATCACATGATTTTATTTTCACAATAATTAAAATTTAAAATAAACTCATTGTGGACTTTGTTTCATATATATGTGATCTTCGTTGGTAATAATTGTAGCATCATAATTTTAATATATTAAATATAATGAAAATTATTAAGTTACTCTGATAATACAAAAAAAAATATACAAATTAAAAGTTTTAATAATGTAACTTACCTTGAAACATTACCAAAAAATATAAAGTGTGTAATTGATTAAAATAATAAACTTTTCATAAAATGCTTAATTGATCAACTTAAATAAGTTAGAACATATTCAACTACCATCATTTTATAATAAATTGTACCATATTCAAATTGAGTACTTAATCTATATCTATATCTATATCTATATCTATATCTATATCTATATAACTCTTATAATAGAGGTCATCCAAATGAATATGGTTCAAGATATGTCTCATTCTTTGACCATATTCATTTGAAACCTCCACCTCTTTATCTTTCAACTAATTATGAAAAACCATTAAAGAGTTTTTTTAACTTATATATTATAATTACTAAGTATTTAAACTAATAATGATATAATTTATGAGTATCAAATGAATTGTAGTTGAATAGTCTTTTTTTACCATAAAAGAGGACAATCATTTGAGTAACACACAAATATAAATCACATACAAAGTGAGAAAAATCATATAGAAAGAAGAATGCCAAGGTTTACAGATATTTGTGTTGGCTTGAGTTTTTTTTATATATTTCGAGCCATCTTACGATGATCATACAACCATTATCGACGAAGAAAATGTGTGTGTGTGAAACACATTTCACAATGAAATTATTATATTTTACTATATTTTTTGCTTATTTTGTAACTCAAACTTAAGCTTATGTAATTAGTTGATGATTTAGATTCTTATTTGAGATTATTTGTATTTTTATTTTATCAATTAGAATAGTATACATATTTATGTAATACAAGCTTTGATATTTTATTATCATGTGTTATGTTCGTGATTTATAAAATAAAATCTTATTTGTATATTTGGGTGTTTCGTATTTTCAAAGAATTCTATACATAATTAGTTAAATAAATATTATATTTTAGAATTTATATTTAAACGGACATTAAGGAAAATTATCAAAAAAACACATGAATGCTTGAAGAGATTATTGAAAAAAATAAAGCTGGTAGATTAATAAATAATTGCTCTTGCATTTCTAATAAAAATTTAATTAATAATTTAATTTGATCGAAATGAATGATTTTACAAAATACTTTTTAAATCATACATATAATCAATACTTAAATTTGATTAAATTGAATAGTTTTTACAAAATACTTAGTTCATCATGTATTATAATTATCTTCTAAGAAATGAAGTTTGCTAATATGTAAGTACATTTTATAATTACCTATATATTATAAATATTAATAGAGGTATTTTTACTTCAATCACATTTATTTAAAACTCTTATAACTTTTCATATTCTTTTTAATAATAATGTTAACGTTAGTTTATAATCAACATATTACGATAAATTATATATTATAGTGATATTATCACTTGAATCATGGTAATTCATTTTAAATAAATATTAGTTTTTAATTGTTTAAAAAAGATGATGAAACATGATTTTAATTTTATTGTGTATGTAATTTTTAGAATTAAATGTACGTAACAACATGCTTTTAGTATGTTTATTAAATCAATACACACATTATCATTAGTTTGTAATCGTAAATATTATGACAAAGTTAGATATTATCATATTAATTAATGTATTTTATTTTAGTTATACATTAGTATTTAGTTGTTTAAGTGTTGACGATAAAAATATGTTAGTTCATTACCAATAAGTCTAAAAAAATTTCACGGTATAGATTCCAACTATACAATGATTTCTTTTTTTATTTTAACCATTATCCAGAAATTTCTTATTGTTTATTTATTATGATATTATTTAACTAATTATTTATTTATTTTTTTATTTTTTAGAATGAATGTATTGATATAAGATAATTCATTAGTGATACATCAACTTTTTGTTTCTTATATACAATTGTTAGTACATAGTAGATAACAATGACTTAGATATTTTTTAACAAAACATATGTATTATTATTTAACTACATAATTTTGTTCCTGTGCAACGCACAGAGGATTAGCCTAGTAATAATAATAATATATAAGTTCAAAACTCTTAAATAGCTTGGTAAATTTGTTGAAACTTGAAAGATTGTGAAAACAAGATTTATCTTAAATCATATTTATTTGTATGACTTTTAATATAAGAAACAAAAACAATACTCAGTAATAACGATAACTTTTATTTTATTTTGAACGGCAAAAAGTTTATTTTATTAAAGAAGCTAGCAAGTAACGAGCTCATAAAGATACATAGTTTGAGGGAATGTAAATATACATAATTTACAGCCAGATAAACGCTAAATACAATATCTAAATCAAGATAATGAAAACTCTACAAAATGTAACATAAGTGTCGAAGAGGTATCGAAGCACGTATATCAGGAGGCAAACGGGAAACCAAGCATGACCTCCAACCGACCTGACTGAGAGATGTCGTCAATCACAGAAGCATGCATGCATATGGCACAATTGGTAGTACACCTCTATCCGTCTCGATATGGAGTCGATAAAACATCATCTATGAGAGAATGAATATTCACCCAGATAGGCATGAAGCAATCCGTAGATGTGGCTGGATTTAATTCGTGACCCTCACACCCTATGTATAGGATGAGAAGTCGTCTGCCTGAAATGCAGTGCCCCACGTGAGAAGATGATAGTATCCCAAATCCAACTCTCACGCCATTTGTATAGGTGGAAAAGTTTTCTGCCTAAAATACATCACCCCATGTGACTGGGGGAGGGTGATATCAACCAAAATCTTAACTCTCACGCCATTTGTATAGGTGGAAGAGTTTCCTCCCTGTAATGCAACACCCCACGTGAATAGAGGAAGGAGAAGCCTCAGTCGTATCCCTCACACCAAGAAAAATAAAATAGTATCCTAACTCTCACGCCATTTGTATAGATGGATGAGTCTTTTGCCTAAAATGCAGCACCTCACGTGTCTGGGGGAAGATGATTGCAACAATATATTAACTCTCACGCCATTTGTATAGGTGGAGGAGTTTCCTGCTTGAAATGCAGCGCCCCATGTGAATGGGGGTAGGAGAAGTACAAGTCGTGTCCATCATATCAGGAGAAAGGGATAGCCTGCCAAATTGCAGCGCCCCATGTGACTGAGGGAGTGTGGGGAAACCAGTCCTGGTTTTGAGGTGTGACTCTCACTACATTATGGTCGTCTGCATAAGATGCAGCACCCCATGTGAGTAGGGGAGGGTGATGCCACAGCAATCAATAAACTCATAACTCTCACACCATTTGTATATGATGAGAGTTTTGCTGCCAAAGGCATAGCAACCCACGCGAATAAGGGAGAGTTCGACTGCTAATAGCATAATGCCTACACTGAAGGAGAAAGAACCCAACGATCCCAGTTGAGCGATCCCTTTTTTCTTTGTTCTTGATCCATGTGTAACTTAGAATCTGAATATCTTCAAAGATTTTGGGGGAGGATGTGTGGAGGCCATTGAAGGCCATGGAGTTTATTGCTTTCCAAATTGACCATAATGTCGTGATGATTATTGCACTTGTCAATTTTTATCCCGTTTGAGATTTGTGTGGCAATCTAATTTCTGACAATAGAGAGCCAAGTGAGTTGGGCACAATGTCAGGACGACCCGTCCAGGATTGGATTTTGTCATTATTGCACAACTAGGAGAATACCCACGCGTTGTGCAGGAATAAAAATTATATAATCAAAATACTAACAAATATATATTGTGAATAATAATTAATTTATCGTTGTTCGTCATATCCTACACAATTGCATTAAAATAATTCAATCACATTTTAATATATTAAACTCAATTATCTTAGTATATGTTATAACTTATAACAATGGTGAAATTGTTTGTAGAAATGAAATATTTTAATGTGGTTGAAGTTAACTATTTATATTAAACCACATATTAAATGAAAATTAACTGATTCCATTAAATAGTTATTTTAATGTCAAACCTCTTTAATTCTAACTAATCTTACTTATCTTAAAATCATTATAATTCCAAATGTTTTTTAACCTTAAGATAGTTAATTGATACTTATGGTATTTAAAATGATGAATAATACTAACATTAAATATAAAAAATCATGTATTTTCAACTTCTACTAAATTGGTTGTTGAATGTAGATAGAAGCGTTGTCAATTTTAAAATACTAATTTGTTAATATAAATAATAATAATAATATACCTATTGATCAGGCTAGAGGCTTTCGTATACGGATTAAACATATTTTACACATTACATATACAATAACGTTAAAAATATATTTTGTTGTCAAATTTAACAACTAAAAACTAACGTTTAATTAAAACGAATTATCATAATAAATATTATAATATCATTATATATATATATATATATATATATATATATATATATATATATATATATATATATATATATATATATAACTTTTTCACAACCTTTATGAGTACAAACTAATAATAACATTGATACTGAATCCAAACAATTATCTCACATTAATAACAAAAAGTTAATAATTATTATTAAAAGACATTTGAAAAGTTATTGGATTTTCAAATCAATATGATTGAAAAAAATTACTATACTATAACATATATATATATATATATATATATATATATATATATATATATACATATATATATATATATATATATATATATATATATATATATATATATATATATATATATATATATATATATATATATATATATATATATAGTTAGGATATAATACAAACTATAATTATTGTGTGGTCATAAGGACCAATCATATGCTAGTATCAGTCAAGGGTAGTTTATGGATTTTTAATTTAAATTAAATAACATCCTAAATTAAAACAATATAATTATGGTATTAATGATTATCCTTTCCTAATTTCTCTCATTTATTCTCTCCGTCATGTTTGACTTTATCTTCCCGCTTATCTCTACAATCACGATAACCCTAACTGGTACTCATCAACCGCCCTCAGCTTTCACGAGATCAAAATTACAGTCCTCAATCACGGCATCAACAATCACGAGATTAATGCTAGAAGCTTCAGCCGTACGTACCAGTCTTCATATTATTCTTCACGAGATCAATACTACAAGCTTCAACCGTACCGGTCTTCGTCTTTTTCTTCACCATCTGTCATCAGTCCTATAACAACACCACATCTATCACCTTGCTGCGTCCATCATCTTCCAACAACCAATTTCATGACAACGAGAACGACATAATTCTATCAGAATGGATATTTCAATCAAACTTCTAAGCTAGAATTAAAGGTTTGATTTTCTTCTTTCTGTAATCAGAATACACATGGGTACGAAGGATCTGATCAGAATACATATTACAAGAGAATGTTTTTTCAATGTAATTCTATCAGAATAGACATTTCAGAATGTTATTCTTTCATAATTTTGTTTTTTTGGATGTATTTTAGTTCAAATAATGTTATTATTTTGATGTATTTTAGTTCAAGAATGTTATCATTTTGATGTATTTTAGTCATAGGACTTTTTTTCTATCTCATTCTGTCAATAATAATGTGTTTTCGGATATCATTATGTCAGAATGGATATTTCAAAATGCTGTTATTTTCTAATTTTACTTTTTTGATGTAATTTAGTTCAAATCATGTGATTATTTTGATGTATTTTAGTTAAAATGATGTTTTTTCTATAACATTCTATGAAAGATAATGCCTTTTAGAATGTCATTCTCTCTAGAATGGATATTCATAAGTTTATTCTTTAAGAATGGATACAAAAATGGGTGTTCATAATGTTTGTTCAGCAATAATGGTTTTTTTGAAAAAAAAAAAAGATTCTCTAAAAAACGACTAATATTTTGATGAAGAAAACAAAAATTCCGTTAAGAATGTCTAAAAGTTTAGAAGAAGAAAATAATTATTTTTGAAAATAATTTTTTTATTTAATGGATTTAAAGAACTTTCCTAAAAATCATTTTGTTTCATTTTTTTTCTCTATATAAAATTCATATTTTGCCCTTTTCTAACCGTTTTTTATAAAATAACATTAAATAATATAATAGATAATTACAATCATGCCATTTTAATCTAAGCCCTTGATCTTTTTAATCCAACGTATCAGAATTGATCTTACGTACATACAATAATTACTGGTCTTAATATAACCTAGCCATATATATATATATATATATATATATATATATATATATATATATATATATATATATATATATATATATATATATATATATATATATATATATATATATATATATATATATATATATATATATATATATATATATATATATATATATATATATATATATATATATATATATATATATATATATATATATATATATATATATATATATATATATATATATTAAAGCTCTTCAAATTCCAAGTAAAAATTATTTATCATTAAACTATTATAACTTAAATGACTTTGTTAACATATACGTTTAATTGATGTGTGTGGTACTTATTATCAAGAAAAATAATAATTTGATATCTAAAATAATTAGTCGGCTTGAACGAATATACGTAAATATTAAATTTTAGGATGTTGATTTGGTTTAATATTTCTAATTTGATATTTAGATTTATAAATTAAAGTAATATGAATATTTTTTGTGATTATTAAATTAATATATTAATAAATAAACAATAACAAATATTTGTTAATCATAATTTTAAATCAATCATCATCTATCACATTAAATTGACGGTGTATCGATCGTTATAAATTGCGTGAAGGTGTACACACACACACACACACACACACACACATATATATATATATATATATATATATATATATATATATATATATATATATATATATATATATGTGTGTGTGTGTGTGTGTATATATATATATATATATATATATATATATATGTGTGTGTGTGTGTATATATATATATATATATATATATATATATATATATATATATATATATATATATATATATATATATATATATATATATATATATATATATATATATATACTAGTTGCGTACCCGCGCAATGCGGCGGTAGCATATTGTTTCGTTTCGACAACTATGAGTTAGGTTTTGGGTTTCAGATTTGCCGCACAGGGGTGGGGCGTAGGAAGTATGAAAGTTCTTTGTATGGGAGCATGAGGTGTCGTATGTAAGTTCAAACTGTTTGAAAGGGAAACAACAATTCCTCGGTCAAACAACATGAATAATAGAAATATTTTAATCCCAACTCATTGACATCATATTACTCAATAAATGTTAATGGAAATATTGTGGTTCACAAACAATCATAATTGCAAGAAATGACAACATACTTTCACTTTTTTTGTTTATTACAATACTGTACTTTTAGAAAAACCACCCAATTATCAGCGATGAGGAGTGATCCGACAACGGTAAGCTAGTGGTGGAGGCACTGATTAGGTGTGATCCGACAACGGTAAACTGATTAGATGGAGAGCAGATAGTGGAGGCATTGATTAGGGTTGGAGAGAACTGGGAAGGCGTAATTATCAGCGATGAGGAGTGATCCGACAACGGTAAGCTAGTGGTGGAGACCGAACCCATTGATTTCTGTTTGGTTTGAGTTTTAAATTTTAGAAACCGAAACTTATTGGTTTGGGTTTGGTTTTAGGTCAAATTATGATATATATTATTATTTAATCGATTAAAGATATATGTTTCAAATCATAATATATGATTATTAACATATTTTTGGCTATTTAAAAAACATAAATGGAATAATACTATAAATGCATTTATCATCAGATAAATGGAGACTACAAAAAAATTGGTTTTCAAAAAATTTATATATTAGATATCATTATGATGAGATGTTGCTGTTCCTTTTTTTTTTTTTTTTTTGAACGGCAAATCTATCCTACTCCTACTCCTAAATTACTCATTGTTATGTTAGTGCCAGGGTTTGAAACCATGACCTCCTTGTTAGTAAGCACATTGTTAACCAAGTGAGCTAGCCCCAATAAAGAAGAGCAAATGTTTAAAAAGTTTAAGTGAAGATACATTTTAAGTTTTAACCAAGCCCACTAAAAACATAGTTATAACATATTGATATTTATTTATATTTATACATAATAAACATAATTTATTTTCATATTCACTGTCAATTATAAATAAAAAAACGAAACTTTCTTAATTGTTTATTAATAGTGCGGGTTCCTCCTGTTATTGCTATTACTTTTTCATAAACTATATTTATATTTATTTAGGTTGTTTTCTTTATTATTGATAAGATTTTTTGTATTATAGACTTTATAGATATAGAAAATTTTAATTGTGTATTTGGCTACTGTAATAACATAAAGTATAGGTGATTATTCGTTTTATATAATTGATATTAAAATATCAATTTAAAATTTTAATTCAATTGACTATTTAAATTCAACATTTAGAAATTTATACTATAACCACTAATTTCAAATATATTTATGCATTGAATAAAGTGCTGACAAAAAGAATATAAAAACAATTATATTTTTTATAAACGTTAGTTTTCGACTTGCAACATATGTTTTATAGTTTGCATCTTCATTTTCCTTATCTACCTTTAGATTGATTAGTTACAAGCCCTCTCTTCACCCATGCTTATTCAAAATACTATATTTATGAAAAATTATTATTGTGTAGGAATATATCATATGTACATATTTAATATTTATTTTATAAGTCCCTTGATAAAATAAGTATTATTTTGGCCTCTACCTTTCTATAATTTTAAGCAATATTTATATAAATGTAAATAATAAAAAGTATGGTGTTTCTAGATTTGCAGCCCAAAGATTATGCTATAAATCCTAAAATAAAATCATAACTTTGTAAAACTTATTGCACCTGATTTAAAACTTTACAGCTATTTTCTAAGCTTTTAAAAGACAATTTACCGGAGCATACCCTCCAAACAAAGAGAGCTTTTAAAAGACAATTTAATATTATAAGCTTAATGTAAACATCTTTAGACGCGTGATAAAAAAGGTTGTTCAATGTTCACGGAAGAATTTAAAATTATAAGCTTTTGAGAAGGTTAACCCTAACCCTAAAATCACATGTTCACTTAGCCGCTCCATCTTCTCCTTTCGGTTCCATCTTCTCCCATCTTTCCGGCGCTCCCCTCCGACCAACGATCCGCTACAGATCCACCACAAGCGTTGCCTCCGACCACGATTCCATCTCCGATTCCCTCTGATCAGGCATTGCCTCCGACCAGGCGTTGCCTCCGACCACCGATCCGCTACAGATCCACCGATCCGGCTCTCCCCTTACATGCGACTCGTTCCACCGGATCCGTCCATCCCACCTCCGATCTGGTTAAAGCACATCTTCTTCTCCGATCAGACCGACAGCCACATCAGTACCACCTTCTTCTTCTCCGACCAGACCACCAGCACCACCTTCTTCTTCTCCGATCAGACCGACAGACACATCCTACACCGATCTGTTCCTGATTTGTTCACACAAACCCGAGGGAAGTTACCGATCTGTTCCTGATATCAGATTTTACATGTCAAGTTACTGAAATTGTTCCTCCATTTTTTGTTTCTGATTTGTTCACACAAACCCGAGTGAAGTTACTGATTTGTTCGTGATTTGTTCACACAAACCCGAGGGAAATTACTAAAATTGTTCCTGATTTCAGATTTTACATGTCAAGTTACTGAAATTGTTCCTCCATTTTTTGTTTTATGGTTTTCTTTATTCTTTTTGATTTTGTTTTTATGTTTTCTGATTTTGGTTATAGGTTTTCAAGATGCTCCATACGTGATCTGCTTCACGATGATCTTACATGACCTGCTTCACGATGTAGGGCTGATGAAAAGCTTTCACTAAATTTACTGGAAACCAGTGAAGCTAGGCTAATCGGTTTGTGATATTGCTTTTGAAATTGTTTCTATTTTTGCTTATCAGTGAAGCGTATAGGGCCATCTTGAATTTTACTTATCAGTTTTCTGATGTTCAATTTAATTTAAATTATCTGATTTATCTTTAACTTTAGTAAGAGATTTTCTGCTTTTGCTACTGAAATTGTTCTACAACAGTTTTCTTATATGTCTTTTCAATTTGTTTTAGTTTTCATATGGTCTAAGAGTTATAAATCAGAAATCAAGATACTTGTGGTCTTTAGTGTTCAATTTAACATAAATGTGATATATTGTAAAGTCCAAATATTTAAAAAACTACAAAACCCAAAACTCTTGGAAATTTCACTCATATTTTTTCAAAAGCAGCAAAGTAGAAAGGGTACTATTTTCATTTTCTGTGTCTTTTTTTGTTGAAAGGCGCCTGCTTTCTTTCTGTAAATGAGAAAAGACACCAATAATCACAAAAATGATCTATGTTTTTTCAAAAGCAGCAAAGTAAAGGTTTATCTTTTCGTTTTTTTGTTGAAGGCACCTATTTTCTTCCTGTAAATGAGAAAATATATCAATAAATCACAGAAATCAATTTTGAAATACTGTGCAATATAAACTTCTGTTCTTGTGCAGAAACAGGTTACAACCTTGCAAATAAAAAGACAAATCAGTGTAGCATAAATTTTGTTCGCAAGTAGAAACAGGTTAGATCTCTGTGAAAGAAAAGACCAATACCTTGGTGTTGTGCAGAAACTTGTTACAGGCCTGCAAAAATACAACTATTATAATACGTGTGTTTGTGTGCAGAATCAAAGAGACGTGCAGAATCATAAATTATGCAATAATGTTCTGCAGAATCCGGGAGACACTTCACAATTTTTTGGAGAAAGAGAAGAATGGAGTGAAGAATTGTGTTTAGGAATTCTTGAATTTATAGTGTAATTTTAGAGGGAATGAAAAATTTAAATTGGTGATCCATTTCAAAATTTCAGATTCATTTTCAGCCATTGATTGCTTAGAAGCAATCTATGGTTATTAATTTTTACATTATTCATTTTTATTAAATATAGAAAATGTAATTGGTTGCATAAAGTTGTTGTACTATCTTAATTTTAAGATCTTAATGCTTAAAAGTGTTGTAATTTATATATGGTTTATAGTATGGTATAGATATAGATATAGATATAGATATAGATATAGATATAGATATAGATATAGATATAGATATATATATATATATATATATATATATATATATATATATATATATATATATATATATATATATATATATATATGTGTGTGTGTGTGTGTGTATGTATGTATGTATATAATGAATAACAAACATATTGATTTTTATACATAACATATAACATATAATACGAAAGAAAATTGATACTACAACTTTTAATGATATAAAAATCTTAGAACATTTATAATAACATTTATATTAAAAAACAACATATTGAACATTAATAAATTATACAAAAAGAATATATAAACATCATCATACATTTGATATATTTGTTTTTTTGAGAAAATTTAACAAACTCTCTTTTTTGATCTATTTCTCTAAAAATAAGATTATCTGTATTTTAGATTTATCTTTCATCTCAAACTATATTATCCAAGGATTTCACATTATAAACATTGATGTGTCAAAATTCATTTTTTCAACTTTTCATATTTGCATCACAAACTCTTCAAAATATGAAGATTTTTGTAAGAAAATATTATTTATATACTACTAATACTCACTAAATATTAATAAGAGGAAGATAAAAATTATTATTAATTGTCATTAGTTTTAAAAAAATTAAAAAACTAATTAATTAAAACCTATTAAATCTCACAATAATAAGTTATAAGTTAGAAAAATATTAAATAGTTATTAAGTAGCAGTGATTAATTATTTGAAAATTAAAAAATTGTAAAGGTTTAATAAATATGTACATTGGACATGCATATTATCCTCTCAAGTGATTGATGAGAGACATTTAAGTCTTAAAGGGTACTACTAATCTTATCCCTTATTGGACATGCATATTATCCTCTCAAGTGATTGATGAGAGACATTGGTCATTTTATTAAGAAATTTAACATAAACTGCATTTAAAGCATTGGAATTAGAGATTTGAAGTTAAAAGTGGACGGACCCACTTAAAATTATGACGACAACTTTTTCAATTTTATCAATTTGTCATTTGACCCCTTTATCTTCTCATAACTTTCAAAAACAATTTCAATTTTCTTATTTTATTTATTAAACGTATGTGTAATTAAACATAAGATATTAATTGGGTTATTGACTGGTTTAATCGTTTATTAATTTATTGAGTTTGATTCAATAGTTTTTTTTACTACAAAGATATCAATTTGAGATCATCCCTACAAACTTGATTCTAATCGGTTACGATGAACAGAAGGAAAAAGAATATATTTTAAGAAGTTTTTTCGGTTAAATTGAATAATAAATATATAATAAATCAAATTAGTTTTTGAATAATATTTTAATGTTTATTGTAATACTTTCTCTGTCCCAAAATTATTGTCCACATTTGACCTTTTTAGTCTTTCATATTCGACTTTGTCGTTAAATAATTCCGTTTGTATTCTATTATTTTTGATGAAAATTATACCAATAGAAAAACAGTTTAAAAAACTATCCGTTTATATATTTTTTGTAAAATACTATATAACAAAAACATAGATATTCGTGGTCAAAGTTAAAGTAAAAAGACTTTGACTTTTAAAGTGGACAATAATTTTGGGACGGAGGGAGTATAATAGAAAAATGTAGTTTATATACTAAAATATTACACTAAAAAAACGGTCTCACGGTATCACCTAAAAATGACGACAATTAAAGTAATTACTAAGGGTGAGCAAAAAACCGACCGCAAACCACACCGCATCATTTGTAAAAATTCGTATATCCAAAACGTATATTCGTAAAAATCACACCGCACCATTCGTAAAAACCGATTATTTAAGGTGCAGTGCGGTTTTGTATTAAATACCACACCGTACGAAAAAATGTATATCAAAAACCGCACCGCAAAACCGTGTATATAATCTTATATATATATATATATATATATATATATATATATATATATATATATATATATATATATATATATATATATATATATATATATATATATATATATATATATATATATATATATATATATATATATATATATATATATATATATATATATATATATATATATATATATATATATATTAAAGAACTCATTTCAAAATAATTAAATAAAAGTGACCTTACGATATCTTCTTTTAATTTAGGGGTGGTATTTTGTAGCTGATAAAAAGTAAAAGGGTTATTTTGATAAAAAAAAAAAGAAATGGTATTGAATCATTGTCAATACATTTAAGATCGGTTGGGTAAAAAAGTAAAGGATTTATATAATAATTAGAGTAAATTACAATTTTGGTCATTGTGGTTGACCCAAAATTGCAGTTTTGGTCATCCTTTTGAAATCTCACGCTGATGGTCCCTGTGGTTGCCAAAATCTTGCACTTTTGGTCCCTTAGCCAGGTAAAAAGCCTAAACTATCCTTTTTAATTTCTTTTTGATTTTTCTATTAACCTATTATATTTTTAGTAATTAAAAAAAATAAAAAATACCCCAAAATTGTACACCCCCAGCCCCCCTCTCTCTTTCTCACCACCGTCTGGGTGGGTTTCTTCATCATCAATACTAAGAACACATACACACACATTCAAAAACACATACACACACTCAATGGAATTGCCGACATGTGACGTGAAGAAATTGTACGCTTAGTTTGCTCCATACTCTCAAAGATCAAAACAAAAGTAAACAATCTATTAAACCTAACATTCATCATCTTGAAAGCTCAGTTTATGTAAATTGATTCACCATAAGAAGAAGTGAACTTCAATCTATGGATTTGATGTTGCGTAAAAACGTGGACTTGGACTGGTTTGTGTTCTTGATGATTTTCAGTTGCACTTAATCTGGTATGTGTTCCTCAAAGATCATCAAGAAGCCCAACCAAAATTGGGTTTTATCTCCGCCCGTCTTCCCGTCTACATCTTCCGGTCGAGGATTAGGGTAGCAAATGGGTTTTATGACCGCCCGTCTTCCCGTCTACATCTTCCGGTTGATGTCGGCGACGTCACCTTCCATCTCCATAAGGTTAGATTTAGTTTAGGTTTGAAGTGTTTTGCCATTAATTTTGATTTTTGTGAGTTTATATTGGTTGTATGCTAATTGTTTCATGAAATGATACCTTCAGTTTCCTCTGATGGCCAAGAGTAAAAAGCTTAACGAGATGATGGTGGAGCAAGAAATGAATCGTACTGTTGATGCTATTGAACTGAAGGAGTCTGAAGAAGACGAGATACAAGAGGAAAAAATGGCGGAGACGGAGATTGAAGAGTACTATCATGTCACGCTTCCAGATTTTCCGGGAGGGTCGGAGACGTTTGAGACTGCTGCCAAGTTCTGTTACGCCGTGAAAATTGAGCTCTCGGCGTTCAACGTCGCTCCACTTCGTTGCGCCGGAGAAGTTCTGGAAATGACTGAAGAATATTGTGAGGACATCTTATTTCCAAAACTGAGAGATTTCTCTCGCAAACGGTGTTTAGAAGTTTGAGAGATTCAATCAAAACGCTAAAGTCATGCGAGGATTTGTTGCCGTTGGCAGAATCTCTTGGCATTGTTTAGAGGTGCATCGATTCTATTGTTTCCAAGGCTTCGTCATCGGATCCGTCGCTGTTTGGGTGGCCGGTGAAGAACACGAACCTACGTTCACCGGAGGGAGACAGAAAAAGAATTTGTTTTTTTAATTGATTTAACAAATAATGCATTAAAAGAAAAATGAAAAAGAAAATAAAAAGGGTATATTGGTCATTTTACCTGGCCAAGGGACCAATAGTGTAAGCAAAAGTGTAGTTCAGGGACCAGCAGCGTGGAAAAACGAAACGATGACCAAAAGTGAAATTTCATGCAAACCACATGGACCAAAATTGTAATTTACTCTAATAATTATATCTATTTAAGGAAAAATTAAAAAGTAATTATTAAGGGATAAACTCAGAATTTAAAAGTGGTATAATTAGATGGACCCACTTAAAAGGGTGTATTTGATTCGACCTAGAGAAATACGTTCCATCTACTTTATTTGCCGTAAATAGCACTCGATTTCCGAGCCAAAATGGATAATAGCAGCGTTCAAAAATAGAAAAAGTCGTCAAGCCATGCCGGGAACCTTGACGGTCAACAAACAGCGCGTGGCGGTTACTACGACGGTAGAAAAACCCCACGCTCTCCTCTCTGGTTAAAAAACCGATGAACGCACACTACAAACTCAACACATCTGAAAATTAATTCTCCCCCTTTTTCTTTCTCATGAGCGGGAACCCTAATTTCAGTTTTTTCAAATTTCAAATTACAGATCTATCTCTGTCTATCGTCTAATTCTATGCGTCTTCAAGTTTTATAGTAAAATTAATTGAAACACTACTTAATCTCCAACTCAGGTAGTATTCTCTGTTCATGAAATAACTTTGCTTACCGGAAACTAGTCGATTATGTGTGTTTTCGGTTTGGTGTGATGTATTCTTGTGGTTATTGCTTTTTCTTTTTGGTACTTCAAGCTTTCGACTTGTTTCGGTTGCGTACTGACTTGAGCTTTTTACAGAGATGGATTATCATAGTATGAAAAGGTCGGAACTTCAGGCGCTATGCAAGGAACACAAAATTCGTGCGAGTTCTGCCAACTCCGTTTTGATTGATGAGCTTTCCAAGCTTCTTGATGTAAGATGCTCATGTCCTTGTGCTCCCTTTTTCATGTTTCGTACTCATTGACATTGTGCTCTCACCAGTTTACGTAACTAGATTTACACTTCAATTTGAGGTGTAAAATATTGACTTATCTATTTGAGTAATTTCGGTGAGTTAATTTTCTATGAAGAACTTAATAGCTACGTTGATCCAAGTAATGCTATATCTGGACCAGTACTCAAAATAGAAATTTGTAGATGGTAATTGGTAAATTGAGCAAAAGAGAAGTCTGCTAAGTTCGCTCTGCAAGGCAGTTGAACATAACAAATCAAGGTGTTGTAAGTTTTATTGAATATTGGCAGTAATGGCTTCATTCGTTTATACAAACACATAGGGTTTGTATAAAAAAGTTTGTTTATATGTTTATTTGCATACTTATACCTTTGTGTACCTAACTATAAGATCATTTGTTGGTAATGCAGAAACAGCAGAAACCTAAAGCACGACAACGGACTTGTATAAAGAACTCAGTTGAAACCATAGACGAGAGTGAATCTGCAGTGTCAAGAAGGCAAGCAAAGAAAGTTACGTTTAGTCCTGAGGTCGAGTATGAACGATCCGGCAAAAAACAGAAGGCTATGGAGCCTGTGGTTACAGAGACAAAAGGTAGAAGGAAATCTATGGCAAAGAAGGTTGATAAGCCAGTTGTTGATAATGTTAATACTTTAACTGATGATGATGTACAAATACCCGTTAAGGTTACTAGGTCTAGGGCGCATATAGTGGAAAAGAATGATGTCATACCAACTAACGAAAGGAAGAAAGGTAGAAGGGCAGTAAAAGATGTAGAAAAGGAAACTAATGTAGTTACAGAACCTGAAGGTAATCTAGGTAAAGTTACAAGGTCAAGGGTGCAAACAGTGGGAAAGGATGATGTTTTACCAACTAATGAAAGGAAGCGAGGTAGAAGCGCAGTAAAAGAAGTAGAAAAGGAAGCTGATGCAGTTAAAGAACCCGAAGGTAATCTTGGTAAAGTTACAAGGTCAAAGGCTAACATAGTAGGAAAAGATGTTGAAGCTGACAAAGGCAAACAAAGCAAAAAGGCAGTTAAAGATATTGAAAAAGAAAAAAGTGAACCAGTTAAAGAAACAGTTGTTGGGCGTGCTAGAGTTACACGGTCAAAGGCACCAACATTGACCGGGGACAGTAAGAAACCTGATTTGAGTCCTGAAGTTAAGAAAGCGAGGGGTAGAAGACCGGAAAAAGATGTGGAAAAAGTTGAGCCCTCTAAGGAGGTTAAAGATGTTCCAGTTAGAGCTACAAGGTCTAGAGCACAAACTTCAAACAATGACAGTGTGGCTGCTAATCCTCCAGCTGAGAAGAAAATAACTAGAAGGGATGATAGTGTGGTTGCAGATCCTCCAGTTGAGAAGAAAAGAACTAGAAGGGACACCATTGTTGCTGAAGTTCCTGAAACTCAAGATAATGCTGATAAGGGTACAAGGCAGTCAAGGAGAAACAAGGTGACTGTTGAAGAGACTACAGTTGTGAATCAAAATGAAAGTAAAGTGGAGATTGTCACTGAAAAGAAAGTTACAAGGTCCAAGGCTCCTGTGGCAAAGAAACCTTCTGGCGGGAAGGGTAAAAGCAAAGGTGAGGTTGAACAGCTTAAAGAAACTGAAGTGGTTCTTCCTCTTGAAGAATCTCCAGCTAAAAAGGGGACACGGCGAAAATCTGTGGTGCCAAAAGCTCAAGGGAAAGGAAGCAAGAAACCTTTAGTTGGAAAGAAAGAAACCGAGATGCCTCAATCACCTAATGTTAAGGCTCGCAAGACTGTTGGGAAAAAACAGTCAAAAAATGCTTCTGAAAATGAAACAAAAGAGGAAGCTAGCGCTTCTGGGAGTAAAAAATCTAGGAAACGAAGAGGAGAGCCTGTTATTGAAGATGAGACTATTGAGACTGAGCCTGTTTCTACACGTACAAGTTCTGTAAAAAAGGAGAAAGCAAATGTTGTAAAGACACCCGCATCAAGAACAGGTGCAAAGAGAGCAAAATTGAGTGGAATAAAGCAAAGTGATTCAAAGGACAATGCTGGAAAATCCGATACAGTGGAGACACCGGTTTCAAAGATGGCAAGTCTTGAACTGGATGAAAAAGTTGTCGAAACTGAGAAGACACCTGCCATTGATGATTCTGGTAAGCGGTTTACACGTGTTGCGAGAAGTGAAAGAAAGGAGCCAAGTCAGTCATCCATTAAAGATCAAAGTATAGTAGGTGGTCGTTTGTCCTCACGTAAAACTCCAGGTCGATCTACACGCAAAGGAATCAAAGTTGATGAAAAGCAGGCGAGTGAGTCGACTCATGAAAGTCAACCTCTTGTTGATGTTCAAATGGCCTCACCTGAAGATGCAGGAGTCAAACCCGGTTCGAATATGACCAGTCCAGTTCCATCTGAAGCTTCTAAAGAAGCCGAGGGCCATATATTGGAACAACCATCAGCTTTAGAATCTGTGAGGTTACCAACTAAAGCCATAGAAGAGAATGTCATTTCTATAAATGAAGATGCAGGTCATGTACCTACAGAGGATGCTTCTGGAGTTGAATCACATCAAGTATGTAATGGATCAGAGGCTGCCAAAGATCCAGATGAAACTCCATCAACAACTCATGTCTTGGATATTAAAACTGCACCTTTTCCAATACCAGAAGTTTCTGAAAAAGCAATGGAATTGACAAACTCAGCATTTACATCAGAGGGGCTGCAAAATGATGATGTGGTTGAGGAACCATTGGTTTCTGCTGTCAAGACTGTTGTACTTGAAGAGAGTGTTGATATTTCTGTTGAACAATTAGACATCAAGGGTAATTGATTTTTGTTGGCTTTTCTTGAGTTATTAATTTCTAAGGTGAGTGATTCTAATTATATGTTATAACTTGCAGGCAAATCGGAAGAGATTGAAGCATCAATAGTTGAAGGCGTCGATCAGTTTATTGCAGATGGTGAAGCTCAGGCTCAGATAAATGTTGATGAAGATGAAGTCGATAAGCTTCAGGGTCTTGGCATGGAAGAAAATGATGTTGAAGAGGAGTTTGATGTAGTTGAAGTTATAAAGGAGCCTGCGATTGTTCCGGAAAGTTCAACTGCAAAGGAGCTGGAATCAGATGTTGATGAGATTCCTATTTTGGGGAAATCTGTTGATGAAGATAACAGTGTTGGTGCTACTAAGGAGTATGAGACAGATCCAATGCCTTCAAGTGGTGATGCTGAAGGTGAAGGTCTTGACAGTATTAAGGAACATGAATCCAACACAAAAGACCAGGATGGAGAATCTGAACAGGAACAACCAACAAGTCACTATACTTCTGCTATGGAAGACCAGGATGTTGGAGAGAATGAACCAGAGCCAGGTCAGAATGAGGACGTGCCCGAATTGCCCACGTCTCCTGACCGAGAACAAGGGTCTGCAGTGAGCAATGAAGAGAGAACAGAAGAGGCTGAGCTGGCGACAGAGGATGATCATGCTTTGGTTGATGAGAAGCCAACCATAGAAGAATCCCCACCAATCCAGAATCTGCAAGAAGGTGAGACTATTTGAGATTTTATTAGGATTCTGTATACTTTTAAATCTTCATATTTCTAACCATTATATTGATTCTTTTTATTTTTTATTTTTTTCTCAGCGACTGTTGATGGGTTGGTTACAGATCAGCTTCCAGGAGATCTGGGAGCTTATGGAAGTCCGAATACAGAAGACAAATGTGAGACGATTCACTATTTCATACTTCTTTATGTTCTTATTTACTCTAATTACTTTTGTTTTTTGTTTTTTTTTTGGTCAGCTCCTGGCGATGATACCATGTCAGACCCACCTACTTCCTTCAAGGACGAGGATAGAAATAAGCAAGGTAGTTTAATATTCTCTTTTTGACTATGATACATTTAGATTTGTTAAATGTTTTCTTAGCAAATGAAGTGAAAACTCTCACAGGAGATTTGGGGAGTTATAGTTTTGGAACAGATGACTTCCAGAAACCTGCTTCAGGGGGTCAAAGCACAGAAGGTGGGTTCTGTTGACTATTTTCTCGTTGCATTCGTTTAACCATATTAAAAAGTTATCTTACTATCATTGTATGATTGTTGATCAACAGATAACCATGTTTCAGGTCTCCAAACTGCTAGTACTGTCAGATTTGCCCTTCCTGACAAAGGTAGTGCAGGTTTTTCACCTACTTTGAATTTCAAAGACCTTTTCTACTCATTCTAAATTATGAATACAACACAAAATCCAGATTCTTCTCTGAAAACACCAACCACATCTCGGGTCAGTCGTGTGAAAGACAGACAGGAAACTCCATTCAGATTTGCCATTCCTGATGAAGGTAATAATTTGAATTTAATTTTTTCGGCTCATTCTCTCTAATGTTATCATGTACATAGATGACACAGAAGACAAAGCACCACAAGATCCAGATTCGTCTCTGAAAGAGTTATTAAAAACACCAGCCACGGCCCGGGTCAGTCATATAAAAGACCGTGAGCAGAGTACAGTCAGATTTTCCATCCCTGATGAAGGTAGATCTAGTGCCTATTCATCAAATGATTTGAATTCCAAAGAGTTTTGTGCCATCTTTTCTTATGATATCAATATATAGATGATGCAGAAGGCAGTGTAACCGAAAATCCATATTCGTCTCTGAAAGGAACCACAGCTCAAGTTAGTCAAGAGAATATTGCCAGATTTGCCCTTCCTGATGAAGGTAAAGGTAGTACCAGTTGTTTATTTATTGATTGAATGATTTGAATTACAAAACTTTTGACCCATTTTTTCTCGTGATATCATATAATAGATGAAAATGCAACCCTAAATCCTCGTTCATCAACACCTGCCACAGTTCCAGTGAGTCATTCAAAAGATCATCAGGAGAGTAAAATCAGATTTGCCCTTCCTTGCAAAGGTAGTAATAGCTCTTCACCTAGTGATCGCAAAGACTTCTGACACAATCTTTGTTATGGTATCTTTTTATATATAATGTAGAAAATATTGCAGCACAGAATCCAGATTCTTCTCTTAAAACGTTATTCACAACACCTACTTCATCATTGAATTTGATTATAAAAAGACTTGAGTTTTGACTTTTTCTGGCTTATAATCTGTTTTGTAGACCAAAGGCAAGACAATCCAGGTCTAATTAAGGAGCCAAAAAGCCAGACTTTTGAAGATTTTGCCTATAGGTACTTTGGCGATGACCCAATGGATGAAGAAGCACCAGAAACAAGCCACCATCCTGCTTCCGGTTTTAACGATACAGGTGAACTTGAAACCCAACCAAAAGGGTCAGAAACGGGTGATCAAGGTATACTACACATACCTTTCTTTTTAAGTAAATTAAATATCATAGTTTCACCTCTTTTTATGTAAAATATATTCTACTAAGCTATATGATTTTGGGCGTAGGGAGGAGAGAAATGTAAAGGCGGCCATTCCCAATTTCTTAACAAGTGACGTCAATGAAAATACAAATAGCTTTAATGGGTTAACATATGTCGATGTATCGTAGTCATAAGCACGTTTATTTTGTTACGAGTTAGAGAAAGGGGTAGTCAATTTGTTATTTTCATATTTGACTACCTTGTAGCTTAGAAAGAAAAACTTTGACTAATTGCTTTTGTTATCATGTTTTGTTATAACTTATAATAACCCGGTGGCTCATCTTACATGTAATATAAGTTGTTGCGCTTCTGTCTCAAATTGTTGGTGTTTAGCCCTATTTTTTCAGTAACAAGTCTTTCCATTCAGCATTAAATCCTGGCACACGTGATTTACTGATAAAGGGTTGTTGATTCATTAACTTTGAGTAGAAGACAGTAAAAGAAGTCTCGGATTGCTGATTTTGGGTCCAATTCTAAGTCTCGTCCTGCCTTGTGCAGTTCTGCTATTGCTTAGAGGCGGTCAGATCTATTAATTAACTAATTTGGGCCTGAGCACAACATGGTACGGGTTAAATGGATTCGTCCTAGTGCGAGAAAGCTCGAGCGGTTAAGCCACTATGAAAACCAATAGAATTATAGAAAGCGTGGTTACGGACTCATGGACTGATTTTTGGTCTTTTAAATGGTTATACAGTTGTCCAGATATTGTTGGCTTATTTGGACATCCCAAAAGGTAAAACTTTGTTAGATAAGTAAATATACGTAAAATATCCCAAACTAACACCCATTAATTTTTCAAAAAGTTGATCATCTCAAACTTTAAAATTTTTTTCTAAAACCAAGAGGTTTACACGCAATCCATAGTGCAATGGGATGATGTGGCAATACGCGGAGGATGGTGGCTCGTCAAGATTACCATAATATATTTTCAAATTTGTCTTGATAACCTAGTAGTTTTGATTTTTAAACAACTAGCCCTCAAACTTTTAAGATACGTCATTTTTTTCACGAGAACAATTCTCGACCAACCATTTTTTAAAGGGCATAACGTCAAACGTCTTCTTTCGAGCCTGCAAATGAGCTGGAATCAGATGTTGATGAGATCCCTATTTTGGGGAAATCTGATGATGAAGATAGCAGTGTTGGTGCTACTAAGGAGTATGAGACTGATCCAATGCCTTCAAGTGGTGATGGTGATAGTGAAGATGAAGGTCTTGACGGTATTAAGGAACATGAATCCAACACAAAAGACCAGCATGGAGAATCTGAACAGATGACTTCCAGAAACCTGCTTAATGAAAGTGATGATGTAGGGGGTCAAAGCACGAAAGGTGGGTTCTGTTGACTATTTTCTCTTTTAAAATATTATAAAGTTATCTTACAATCTTTTTATGATTGTTGATCAACAGATAACCACGTTTCTGGTCTCCAAACTTCTAGTCCTGCACCTGGAGAACTTTTCAACTGGACTGGTGAGTTCAATATCTATACTCTGTCAACTGACATTACTCGCAATATTTATATAAACGAAAGCTGATGGTTGCGTTTTTTGTGTGAGTGCAGATTCAACTCTGAAAGCATTATTAAAGACACCAACCACAGCTCAAGTCAGTCATGTAAAAGATCGCCGGTTTACCCTTCTTGATGAAGGTAGTCCGAGTGAGTTCATCATCTAATCTGAATTTAAAAGACTTTTGGCTCATTTGTTCTTATGAAATCTTTTTATAGATGACACAGATGGCAACACAACACAAAATCCAGACTCAGCTTTGAAAGCGTATTTACAACACCAGCCACAGCTCAAGTGAGTCATGTAAGAGAACGGGAGCAGAGTACAGTCACTTTTCTTGATGAAGGTTGTGGAAGTTGTTCCCCTGTTTGTCAAAATTTTTGGATTTAAATGAGTTTGACTTACGATATTGTTTTCTAGACGAAACAGAAGGCAATGGAACACAACGTCCAGATTTGTCCCTGAAATCGTCATTAAAAACACCAGCCACAACTCGAGAAGTACTGTCAGTTTTGCTCTTACTGATGAAGGTAGTGCAAGTTTTTCACCTAATTTGATTTTCAAAGACTTTTGACTCATTCTTAATTATGAATACAACACAAAATCCAGGTTCATCTCTGAAAACACCAGCCACATCTCGAGTCAGTCGTGTGAAAGACAGACAGGAAACTCCATTCAGATTTGCCATTTCTTCCCCTAAAATATTCTTATTCTTATTTATATACAATTGTCGCTCATTTTAGTAATTAGGCACAAATTTTAAAAAAATTACACCATTACCATTTAAGGACTAAAATGAATTAATTGAAATTTTAACCCCTACACTTATATATTCAATATTACAATCTCAATCCTTATAATTTACATTTTATAGTTATTACACTTTTGGTCCCTATACTTTTTAATTTAGGATAATTACAATTTAGGTCCTTATAATTTTTAATTTACAAATTTAGGATAATTGCATTTTCAGTCTTATACTTTTTAATTTGTATATTATAGTTTTGGTCCCTATAATATTTAATTTGCATTCCTTACAGTTTTAGTCTCTATAATTTTTAAAACATAATTGAAGTTCCAATCTGTCTACTTTTAATTTACATAATTACTGTTTTGGTCCCTATAGTTTTTAATTTCCATTATTCACAATCCACCCAATAATTATTCTCATTAATTTTTTTATGTCTTAATAAAGTATATGTTATTTTCTATTAGACCTCACATCGTAAATATCATATGATTTCAAAACTAATTATATTGTTGTAATTTTCATAAATTGTTGACTTTAACGATAAGTTCTTCGTGATTTATCTCAATATAAAATACCACGAAAATATGTAATCTGTATATTTTTATAATCAATCTTTTTCAATATTACCGCTGCATTGCGCGGCATACAACGCTAGTTAAATACATTATGTATCTATGTATTGTTGAAACAAATTACATATTTACATGTAAAGACTTAGTTCTAAAATAGGATAGCTATCGAGATATAATAATCAGATATTGATTTGTTATAGATATCTCACATGTCTTTTCAAATAAACATATTGCTCAATATATTTTTAGTTCGATCACGTTAAAAATCCGGTTAATTTTTAATATGTTAATTTTTTTCGTAAGAGTTTGATTATTTTACTGTCTTGATTTAGTTTACAACGTCTTAATATATAGAGAACAATGGACATGAATATGGAAAGAAAGAGTTCAATATAATATAAAGCGTTATCTGGTAGTCCTTTCCAGTCGAAGCGGGATGGGGACGAATGTTAAAGACTGCCTCTAAAGTCATCAAAAATAACTCTGGGTTGTTTGATATGATTACGCAATTCTAGAAGATGTTCCGAAAGTAGACACTACAAGAGCAAATTGAGTTGCATAGCATGCTTAAGACCGCCAAGTATAATATTGTCAAAACAAACTGTTGTAGTTCAATTACTTATGTGTTGCCTATAGGGGAACGAGGTGTCAAAATAAATAGGTGAAACCACTGGATGGGCAATGTTGGTAAAACCAACTTTAAATCCAGACTCAACAAGTGTAAGGATCAACATGAGATACCTCCATCAAATAATCATCAATAAGTTAGTATGTTTCCACTACAAGAATAGGAGACGTTAGAGGGCTTAATGGAAGAACTAAAAAGGTTCAAAGCCAATGGGTCTGGCAACTCATGTATATTTATGACTGAATTACATAGCATTCTTGCTTCTAACTACTAAGCATTAATGTTTTTAGGATATCGATGTATTTTCTAATTGACCATTCAACAGCAAAGGTGTTAATCTAATATAGTAATATGATTATATGATTGTTAGATTTGTAATAGACGCCCATTATGGATTATTATCTGGTTTATAATTGTTTGCTTATTAAATTTTACACAGACAAAAGGTAGAAGGAAATCTATGGCAAAGAAGGTTGATAAGCCGGTTGTTGATAATGTTAATACTTTAACTGATGATGATGTACAAATACCCATTAAGGTTACTAGGTCTAGGGCGCATATTTGTGGAAAAGAATGATGTCATACCAACTAATGAAAGGAAGAAAGGTAGAAGGGCAGTAAAAGATGTAGAAAAGGAAACCGATGTAGTTACAGAACCTGAAGGTAATCTAGGTAAAGTTACAAGGTCAAGGGTGCAGACAGTGGGAAAGAATGATGTTTTACCTACTAATGAAAGGAAGCGAGGAAGAAGGGCAGTAAAAGAAGTAGAAAAGGAAGCTGATGCAGTTAAAGAACCCGAACATAATCTTGGTAAACTTACGAGGTCAAAGGCTAACACAGTAGGAAAAGATGTTCAAGCTGACAAAGGCAAACAAAGCAAAAGGGCAGTTAAAGATATTGAAAAAGAAAAAAGTGAACCAGTTAAAGAAACAGTTGTTGGTCGTGCTAGAGTTACACGGTCAAAGGCACCAACATTGACCGAGAACAGTAAGGAACCTGATTTGAGTCCTGAAGTTAAGAAAGTGAGGGGTAGAAGACCGGAAAAAGTTGAGCCCTCTAAGGAGGTTAAAGATGTTCCAGTTAGAGCTACAAGGTCTAGAGCACAAACTTCAAACAATGACAGTGTGGCTGCTAATCCTCCAGTTGAGAAGAAAAGAACTAGAAGGGACACCATTGTTGCTGAAGTTCCTGAAATTCAAGATAATGCTGACAAGGGTACAAGGCAATCAAGGAGAAACAAGGTGACTATTGAAGAGACTACAGTCGTGAATCAAAATGAAAGTAAAGTGGAGATTGTCACTGAAAAGAAAGTTACAAGGTCCAAGGCTCCTGTGGCAAAGAAACCTTCTAGAGGGAAGGGTAAAAGCAAAAGCGAGGTTCAACAGCTTGAGGAACCATCAGAGCCTGCAGTTAGAAGAATTGTAAACAGAAGAAAATATGTCATTCAGCTTGAGAAATGCCGTTGTTTTCAGCACCTAACACTTAAAAAACTTATTTTCAAATTATTTACAAAGTTACTAAGAAAATGTCTAGAATTATCTCTTAAGTTTTCATAATTTTTGGAATTATTTTTATTAATTTTATTTTAAAAACATATTTATTTTCCAAATTTTCATAATGGTTCTTGTTTTGTAGAGAATAAATTTTTAAGAAATTTAGTTTTTTTAGATTTGTTTTTACAAAGAAAATAAAGTTATGACAAAAATACAAAATGGGTGGAAAATAAAGCTTATTCTATCAGAAGGTGCCACGTGACACCTGAGAGTAGAGGCACGTAGCTTTCTCTTTGCTGGAAGGTGAGTGCACGCGGAGTTCTAAGATAATGACAATAATGTCCTTCTAAATTTATCTTCCCCTTCCTCTTAGTTTCTAAAATTTACAAAAACAGCCCCTGAAATTTAAGACATGATCATTATTTTCATATTAAATACTAACAATCAAATTTCACAATTAAATGACTAAAATTTATCCTCGCGGTTTTTACCGCTTTTTGAGTTTCTACCGATCCTACTATATATATATATATATATATATATATATATATATATATATATATATATATATATATATATATATATATATATATATATATATATATATATATATATATATATATATATATATATATATATATATATATATATACAGGGCTAGGATCAATTATATCCATACAAGTATTGTGTAATCTTGAAACTCAATCTGGACCACTCATTTAAAACACATTCTTTTAAGAATGTACAAAATTTAGTTCATTCTTTTAAGAATGGTAAGAACTCTTTCTGTCAAGAACTTATTCTGTCAAGAATGTGTTTTTTTCATTGTTACGAGAATGAAATCTGATGGCCAGGATTTGGTTACAGGGTAACACAATAATTGTCATTCTTATTATAACCTACCCTATATATGTGTGTGTGTGTGTATATATATATATATATATATATATATATATATATATATATATATATATATATATATATATATATATATATATATAAATATATATAAATATATGTATATATATATATGTATATATATATATATATACATATATATATATATATATATATATCTATACCATTATATAAACCATATATAATTTACAACCATTTAATGCATTAAGATCTTAAACTTTAAGATAGTACAAGCTTTTCATGCACCTCATATCCAAAACACATACCCCCGCCAACATACCCCCAACATGACTTTATTGACAGCCTGTTACCAAAAGTTGGGCGGGCATCGGCGTAATTTCAAATTTCAAATTTGAATGCAATTTGAAAAGTACCAGCATTATATTCCACGACATATATCTCACTTTCTATCCACCATCTCCAAAAACCCATATCTTACATAAAACGTGAGCTCCATCACCATTACCAACTTGAGCCGCCGCCGCCACTATGGCTGCCGTCAGATTCCGCCCAACAACACCATCTACCACCATCGCACAGCATCATCTTACTATCATCGCTTCCCTGTCTTTAAACCACTACACATATTGCTCCCACTCTGTCTTCGCACCATCACATATCCGAGTCAGATTTGCGTAGACCTGAGGAATTGATCACTTTTACCTCTTTCAGATCTGAAAAGTGAAGGAAAAAACAAATCTGAATCTTGAATAAGAGAGTGAGGGGCGTTTTGATTTTGTTTAAAATCGGGCTTTGTCCTCCTAATGTATAGGTATTCGCCTCCTCTTATTCAAACCCGCATCCAGTTACCCACCCTCTTCGATTCTATACTGGGCCCATCCAAACGCGCCACACAGCTTATTCTCTATCTTTATGCTTCTCCGCTGTTATGTCTAAGAAACATCTTTGTAACTATTATTGATTTTGTATTTCTGGATCTAGGTATGGAGCCTTTACATCTTCGTATGTGTGTGTTTTTATATCTTATATTTCTGTGTATATGTGTTAGATATATATCTGGGTGTGCAAGTATAAATCTGTTTGTGTACCTTTAAATCTATGTTTGTGCTTGTTTTAATGTTCTGCAGATTCAGGTTTCTCATGGTTTTTTGTCTAAAGGGATTTTAAATCTGGATCTTCAACCATCAAACGATTCTCTCCAGTCGCCACACACAACATTCTCCACACTCTGTTGGTGCTTTATGCATTTTGAAAATTTTAAAACCTATGGTGATTTATGCATTTGTATCTTATGGTGCTCACGGGTCTCTTTCTTTACCTTATACAGGTTCGGTTGTTTCCTTCCGGTTTCTCGCTAACACAGCTGTAGCTTACCTCCGGCTTTTGTCAAGCTTCCTTCTCATAGCCTTCTGAAGGTTGAAGGGTAGATGAAGAAAGCAGATCTGATGTTGCTTCTCGGATTAGAAAACTCAAAGTGAAGCAGATCTGGGCATGGGTCTCGCAATTCGCTAACATATCCGGTGCTCTACTTCATATGTTGTATAATTTGAATTTTTCTGCTTTTAATATTACGATTTCTAACTGTGAAAACTTTGATTTCAATTTAGCTTTTCATCCAAAACCCATCATGTATATCATCTCATCTAGCGTTTTTTTATTTCTATTGATTTCACCATCTGTGTCATATTGCAGATCGACTTGAAGAAGCTGCAATCAAGATCATCTTCCTCTTTCCGCCGTCAACACCATTGTTTCTAATGATCTGGTATGTATCTTTTACGACTTTAAAGTTTTTGTCTGTTTCAGTATTATTTTTGTGGGTGATGATTCAGTTATTTAAAGTTGTTTTATCTGTAAGTACGTTTGTGCATTTGTATTGAGCCGAGGAACTGGATGCATGTGGCTTTGCTTTCGTTAGTCAATCATCTTTTTAAATGTTTTGTGCATTTGCGTGTCTTTGTATGCATGTGTGTATTTAGTGAGTTTTCTTTTTCGTTTTTATGTTGGATATTATTTCCTATGAAGGTTTGTTATGTAGTTCTTTTATGGTTTGCAGGGGTGGTTATTTAGTACAAAAACAGGGAACGCAAGGTATTACAGGAGAATATATATATATATATATATATATATATATATATATATATATATATATATATATATATATATATATATATATATATATATATATATATATATATATATATATATATTGATTTTCAAACTTTCCTGGTGTTTAATTCGAAATGTAATTTGATGTTTTTGTGCTTTGATGGTTGTATTTTCATTTTTAAGATCTTAAAGTTTTGACCAAATCTAGAGCCACCAAAATCCAGGTATTGATTTGTTACTTTTTTGTTATAATGTAGGCATCGTTTGAAAAGAAGAATGCAAATCATGAAAATATGAGTAACTTGGGTCTTTGCATTAACAGTCCTTTGTAAGGATTTTTCCTCATGTACTTTAATAACTTTTGTTGTTCTACATGATTGTGATGATGTTTACATTCTCTTTTTCGCAGTCAATTTGATGTTCAACGGATGGGTGTTTCTTCCAACTGTTTGCTTAGGATAAAACATCTTTTGTATTACACCCATTTCACCCATGATATGTTGTTCAATCGTTTTATGTAAACCTAATATTTGGTTTTGATTTATATCTTTGCAAAAAATTGGGTTTGTGCTTTATATTGAGAAACATATAGCTTTTATCTCAATATCTGTTTGTATCTTGATTTGTATGCATTCCTTTGTTGGAACGTTCGATTGAGATCCCAAACATGGACGAAGGTCAAAAACACTCGCTCGCTAAATTCACTGGGTGTATTTAGTGAGGAGAGAGGAATTTTGGTCAACTCTAGAATATGATGAAGTTCTGGTCTAAGATTCTTGTATTGCTTTTCATAGTACCAACTTACAAAATAATAATTAAAGGACATAAAAACCAAAAAGGTGAGAATAAATAAATAACAACAATCATAATAATAATGAAATTACCGGTTATAGGTCATTCGTCGAAAAATATTAATCGTTGAAATAAAAAATTATTCCCCAAAAAGTAAAAAAGTTATGTATCATGGTTTATACTAACAACAAAAACGAAGCGAGTCGCAGAACGAAACAAGTTACGAAAAGCATTCTGAAATTTAGGAATCGGAACTGATCTCTATCATATCGATTTTGAATTTGGAACCATCACGAACCAATTTCTTATCTAAAGGAAGGTACCACGAAAGAAACTTTTCAATGCCCTCACGCCTCCCCCACCCCACCCCCCAGTCGGGCGCACATTTGTCACAGGGTACTATACGCATACAATTATTTGCTAAAAAAACTATTCGCCACCTGTAGCATCGCGCGGGTACGCAACTAGACGATGAACTTTAATTGTGTTATAGACGATGAACAAGCTGTTCTTGTGTGTCATACTGTATAATCAACAAAAGGGTAAAATGGTAATTTACTCACATTTAGGTAATTTACACACATTCTTGTGTGTCATACCGTCCCGCAACCACGACTACGACGATCGCGGCTACATCGCACCCCAGTGCCTTCATCCCCTAGGAAAACTTTATGCTTCAAGGTGTTTGCTAAATTGGTTGTTGTGGTTCTGTGTGCAGGCAAAATTTATAAGTTTAATCCAAGGTAACAATATGCATCAATAAACCTGATTGATGCTCTTTGTGGTGGTGAAAGATTGGTGTCGAAGGAAGAAGCACGAGATGTGGAGACATTTTGTTGACGACTTGGTGTTGAACATTAAACAGTCAACATAAACATTGAATAATACAAAAAAGGGAATAATTGTTTGTCATTTTCGTGCATCTGATCTAAGAAAAAAAAGGGACTAACCTTTAATAATCAATACTCCAATCGATTTTTCTGTTTTGAAGCATCTGATCTAGCTGAATAATCGTTTTTCATGATTGGCAGCACCTTCTGGAAAATAGAGGACGATGGAGGCATGGGCAGCTTGGGTGGTGATCCAGACTTGTACTATCGGTTATATTTGTAAAGTTATGTAATAATCTTTGACTTGGGCATATGTTCCAAAACCATGTACAATGTGAAATGGGGAATAAGGTTTTTGCTTCTACGTGATTTGATCGAGTCGTGATTCGTGAATGTGATATGATTGAGTTTCCAATTTTGTATGCATGTAACGGTATAATGGACAAATCAAGATTATATTTATATTTAGATGGTTTTAAATAACAAAAAATATTATAAAAGTAGTTATAAAATATCAAAAATAAGATTTAGGGTAAATTAGATATTATAGAAGTTTATATTGGGTATATTTGATATTTAGAGTTTTCCTAGGGCAAATATGATATTTTCTTACCCTATAATAAACACTAAATCTGAACAAGTTTATGATGAGAAGAAAGGAGCTTTTGCGTATTTTGTTGACTAATAATATACCCTTGCCAGCTTCACCTAATTCACACACATATCCTTCATGAGCGTATCTTCTTCATATACTTATTTGCCATTTTCCTTTTTTGGGTAAATAAAAGCATTACCTTTTTGTTTGCTAAACAATATAGTCAGAATTTTAATAGAGGACGAAAATACCCCTCTATTTGAATTTGGTATTGCTTTGATAGAGGACGAAAATACCCCTGTATTTGAATCTCTTTGGCTGCACTTGGATTTTTACAACTCGCAGGGGAAGTTTAGAGGTTACAGTTGCTTGGTTCTGATGCATTTGAAGCTCTTTTTGGTGTTGCTTAACAGACGGACAAAATTACCCCTGGGAGTTTTAAGCATTCATAAGGCCTATCGGTTTAGTTGGCTTTTTTATGCCAATTTGTTTTTTGTTATAATTTGACTCATTGTAATTTATACCCTAAACTTGGTGTTTTTTCTCTCCGTTTCCAGCTTCCCGCTGGAGTTCATTTTAATAAAGTTATTTTGCCGTTCAAAAAAGCAAAAAAAAAAAATAAATAAATAGAAAAACAACTTTATATATATTAACTCTCCCCTCTCCCTAATTTCCGGTCACAAAATTCGTAGAAAGAAAACAATTCACTGAAACAAGCATTGAGCCATGATGAGGTCACAAACTTTTATTTTTAAAACAAAAAATTATTGTGGCTATATTTCTAAACAGAAACAATAATAATTTACTTCTAACCTAAAACAACGTACATTATATATATCTTTTAAACAACAAATGATATTAAAAATTATTGTATGTTCTCTAAATACAAGAAACATTGCGAAAACAAAGCAAGCATAACAATAATTATATGTCAGAATAAAATTAATCGCACTATGCCGAAAGAAGCTAATCAATCCTCATAATGTGACATATTCCCTAAAAACAAACTAATCGTCCGAAGAAACTAATTGCCGCCCGCAGCATTGCGCGGGTACGCAGCTAGTATATATATATATATATATATACATATATATATATATATATATACATATATATATATATATATATATATATATATATATATATATATATATATATATATATATATATATATATATATATATATATACACATATATAGGGTAGGTTATAATACTAAATATGCTCATACAAATAGGCTGATCTATAGTCGAGATTGAATCTGATTAAGATATGTTCATGTCCCTAATCATGGAAGGTAGTTATTCACGTCAAATGGGAACTAATTTTATTGTCTTGTTCTTCGTGCAAATTCTTACCATGTTGCATCGTCTGCTGCATTCTTTCCTCGACTTGTCGATTAGTTCTCGTTAAGATGTTGGACGACTGTAGTCAGAATGTGCATGGCTAGCGTATTTCTATTTTTCTCGGTTCTGAAGTAGGTTGAAAGACCGATATAATGTTGGTGGGACTGAATGCTAATACATCATGTGTTGCGGAAACATTGATTCTCAAAAAAAATTTCATATATATATATATATATATATATATATATATATATATATATATATATATATATATATATATATATATATATTGATACTATATATATATATATATTTATGTATATGTATATGTATATGTATATGTATATATATATATATATATATATATATATATATATATATATATATATATATATATATATATATATATATATATATATATATATATATATATATATATATATATATATATATATATATATATATAGCTAGGATCAAATATATATCCATACAAGTATTGTGTAACCTTGAAACTCAATCTGGACCACTCATTTAAAACACATTCTTTTAAGAATGTACAAAATTTAGTTCATTCTTTTAAGAATGGTAAGAACTCATTCTGTCAAGAACTTATTCTGTCAAGAATGTGTTTTTTTCATTGTTACGAGAATGAAATCTGATGGCCAGGATTTGGTTACAAGGTAACACAATAATTGTCATTCTTATTATAACCTACCCTATATATGTGTGTGTGTATATATATATATATATATATATATATATATATATATATATATATATATATATATATATATATATATATATATATATATATATATATATATATATATATATATATATATATATATATATATATACACACATATATAGGGTAGGTTATAATACTAAATATGCTCATACAAATAGGCTGATCTATAGTCGAGATTGAATCTGATTAAGATATGTTTATGTCCCTAATCATGGAAGGTAGTTATTCACGTCAAATGGGACCTAATTTTATTGTCTTGTTCTTCGTGCAAATTCTTACCATGTTGCATCGTCTGCTGCATTCTTTCCTCGACTTGTCGATTAGTTCTCGTTAAGATGTTGGACGACTGTAGTCAGAATGTGCATGGCTAGCGTATTTCTATTTTTCTCGGTTCTGAAGTAGGTTGAAAGACCGATATAATGTTGGTGGGACTGAATGCTAATACATCATGTGTTGCGGAAACATTGATTCTCAAAAAAAATTTCATATATATATATATATATATATATATATATATATATATATATATATATATATATATATATATATAGATTCATATTAAAATGACCATTGTACTTGCTTTTTGCAACAATTATTGACCACTAACATGTGAATTTGAGTAAATTAACTTAAGAATATCAGTATGTTCATTTGTTGAAATGCTAAAAAAATTCAAGTGAATTATATAGATTCACATGTGAATTTAGTTATATCCACATGTGAATGTGAAAAGTTATTCAAATTTCCATGTAAATTTGATATGTTTAGATGATGTCCATTCACCTAAATAATTATAATTTTATATTCGTCATTCATATTTGAATAACAATCATGTAAACTAAAAGTTGATGGATATTATACTATTATTACAAATGATGGTCCTTCACATTAAATATAAACTAAAATATTGATGGCAATGAGTAATCATTGAAAGATCAATAATTGTTGAAAAATATGAGAATAATAAATAATCATATATAAGTTATCTTCTATAAAAGTTTGATACAATTCATATTCAAAAGGTTATCCGAGGTGAAACTATATCGATATAAATGTCTATTTATTAAGAAAAATGATGAATTCTGATATATTCAATTTTTATTCCGATAAATAATAAGCTCTAGAAATAAAAATAAAAAAAACTAAAATGATTTTTATAATCTTTTACATCCATGTCTTCAGTAACTTGCCACAACGAAATATCCTACCCTAAGCAATATGTTCCTAACTTTTCAAGTTTTACTTAATGACAAACTAGTCCCTCTATACCTCCACTTCTTTCTAAACTATAAATATATTTCTAGTAATTTATTATCAGTATTATTATCATTATTATTATTATTATTATATCTTTTAATTTTATATAATTATAACAAACTATTTATTTGTTTTTCCTAAAACAATATTTTAATAAATAATTAAATAAAAATAGAATGTTATAAAAATATTATTCAATAATATATAGTATTTCTAATATTTTAATAAAAATATTGTTAAGATTTTAATATTTTACATATTGTAATATCCTAAAACAATATTAAATATATAATAATTTTATGAAAAATATTCTAGTCAGAATATATCATTGATTTTATTTAAACTTTTTCTTAAAAAAATTAGATTTAACAAGTGATGAAATCAATTATCCATATTTTTTTCTTCATGTTTTCATTTGTTATTTTTAACCTCCAAATTATGTGGCCATAAACGTGTTTGGTGTCTCACAAGAATGAGATCTTATCATGTATAAAATCCGCCAATGTGTTGCTCTAACAATATTTTTGGTTTGAGAAAAGTAGAAATTTTGAATTTGCATGTATAAAAATTTACGAAGTTACAAGTATTTGAAGGGGTTTTAAGTAGGAATGAACTCGGAAATTCACATTATTTTAAATAACTGAGAATTTGATAATTTGAGAGATCTGAAATTAGATAACTTCTGATAAATTGACAGATGTTTGATATTGGTGTATTTTGAATTTTTGGGAATTTATGATCTCACTATTGTGTTGTGGTGTGGTACAATGGGTGAGTTATGCAGCATTGTATTTATAGTCATGAGAATGTGAATGAAATTCAATATGAACAAGGAAGATATTGCCTTCGACAAAAGAGGCTACCAAATCTTCCTACCTTTGAAAATCTTCATTCAAACTTTCACCTAACAATCTTTGACAAACCACAAGAGTGGCTTCACACAAGCCACGGAACAATCTTCACCTGTGCTTCAACTGTGCATCTGTATTTACGTAAACTCCTTCTTAGTTACCCCGGCCTTCTCATCAGTTAACTTGAAAGGCCCGTTAAAACTACCATGAGTTTCAACATGTTCGTCATGACTTAAACTGCCCTTGACCCGTTCTCTATCCCTATCGGCTCCCACTGAAAATGAACTACCGAATCCTGGAACAATCTGAGAACAAACAACAACACTCTCCATATTTAGCAAGTTATCAAAATCGGAGAGACTTTTACAGCTGAAAACTGGTTCTAAATCCACTATCGTCCTGGACCTATGATTGAAACACGACCTATGCTCCCACTGTTGCAAAACCCTGCAACTGAAACAATACTCTGTGCTCTCATTGCCACAATATCCTTCGACTGATTTTTCTGAACCTTTCCATGCTCGTTCAACCTGAATCTTCCTTGTAGCTCTAGGCTTCTTACTTGCAAAAGGTCACCCTCTTCTGCCCATGAGATTCTGTGAACCGGACTTTGTTTCTCTTCTGAAATGGGACGGTCACTCCCTCAGAAGGTAATCCGACCATATACAACGAACATTCATCGTTCACAAGTCTTACCTTTCCAAAGTCTCCAACTTTCAGATTCTGCAGTGCTTCACTGCTGTGGGTAGCGTGAAATGAAGCACCAGAATTCTTGACCCAAGAGTCTTCACTGCCTTCCACTGAGTCCCAATGCATCAAACCCAAACACATTCTCAGAAGCAGAATTTCCTCTATTTGGACATCGACTCTAAAGAATGTCCACACCTCAACGTCATGAATAACACCGAACTTTCTGATCCCGTGATTACACCTAAGTCTGTTGACTTTCTAATCACTGCTGGATCTACCAAAAACGGATTTTCTCTTAATTACTTGATCTGTTCATCCCATGATCTGTTCTTGAACCCCTGAAACTCTGATCATCGTTGGATTTGTCTGAACGTCTGATCTTCTGTAATTCTCTAATTTTCTCCGTTTACCAATACCACATCTTGAATTTTCTGACACATAAAGCCTCAATCTGCGTCTTCCACCAACTTTTCAATCTTCACTAAACGAAGCCTTGTCTAAACTTAACGACTGTTCTTCTGAACTCTGTTAAATAATCAACCTATTTAAACTACAGCGGAATACCGAACTGAGAATCAGAAACTGAAAATTTAAACTGAATCGATAAAACCTGACAAACGCTGTTGGCACTGGTTTTCGATTTCTTTAAATTTCTTCTGAGTTCAACTGTTCTTCACCGATTAAATAGAATTTTGATTCAACAGTTCTTGGCTCGTTATTTGCAAAATATAATCCCCACCCAAATTATTTTCGGGCTAAACTGCCCAAAACAAATGTTGGAGTGACTGTTTTACGACTTTGACAAAGTTGAGGGACGAAACTGCAATTTTCCTGAAGTTCAGGGACTAAACCGCAATTTTCCCGAAGTTCAGGGACCAAACTGCAATTTTCCTGAAGTTCAGGACCAGTTTTGCAATTTCTGGAAATCTGCTACAGTACAGCTACAGTACCGCTACAGGAACTGGTACAGTGTCGTCTTCTCCGGCGCTACAGTGTCGTCTTCTCCGGCTAAACTCCGGTGCTACAGTGTCGTCTTCTCCGGCGAACTGGTTTTTCCGGCCAACTTTCCGGCGAGTTTTGACCAACTTTGACCGGTGATTTGGAGGTCTTCCGACGCTCAAAAAATTCGAAAAAATATATTTTCGGAATCTGCGGAACGAGACCTTTCAAACGGCGTAAACCAAAATCGTTTTTGAGACAAAAAAAAATTTCGACCAAAAACAGAAAATCACCCTATGGAGCTATACCAAGGCTCTGATACCACTTGTTAGGATCGAGACACTTAGCATACGAACACGAAACTCACAGACTCAGCTCACAAATTAAGAACACAAGAATTTAACGTGGTTCGGTCCAAAACTGACCTACGTCCACGGCGGGTAACTAGGAATTTATATTCAACTACATTGTTGTGGTGTGGTACAATGGGTGAGTTATGCAGCCTTGTATTTATAGGCATGAGAATGTGAATGAAATTCAATATGAACAAGGAAGATATTGCCTTCAACAAAAGAGGCTACCAAATCTTCCTACCTTTGAAAATCTTCATTCAAACTTTCACCTAACAATCTTTGACAAACCACAAGAGTGGCTTCACACTCAACATATTGAAGAGTCTACAAAGTAACCAAGACCCATAACTTAAAAAAGGATAAAAGATGATTGAGAGAATTGAATTATACAATGACAAATTTCTATAACGAGTGGTAGTTGTAAGACGATAATTAAAAGTTGCTTAAGAAAAAAGATTAGCCTTTCGAGGGCTGATTTCCAAAGTGCACATTTGGTGGAAATTGAATTTCAATTTACAAAGTGTAGGACACATCATTTGTTTTGTCAGACAATACATGCAATGTTCAAGCCAACCTTCATCATGAAATCCTTTCATTATTGGAATGATTTTTACCAGCCAACCTTCATCATGTAATTCTTCAATTTCGGAATGTTTTGTAGATTTGGAGTCTCCATTAATATGCATCCGTAATGGGTGCTTTTATAAAAATATACAGATGTTACATAATAATAACATACTGTTTTATTTATCTTTTTTTTTTTGAAACCGGCAACTCAAACATACTGTTTTATTTATCAGTCTAATCACCAAACCTTATTTCATACATTTATAAATCATTCCATCGACATTAAATTAAAAAAAATCTAGTTCTTGATTGCATGCTACTTTTTTAACCGTTTACAACAGAAAACACCATATCATAGTTCTACTTCTAGTAAAATCATTTCGCCTATCCATAAAAAGGTACACTAAATTACATAATAATAACTAATATTTTATGTCCTCATGGGATTTCAAAACGGATAAAATTCCCGAATCCCATCCCTTAATCCTCACAATAATCTCCAAACCTAAAAGAAACTAGAAATCCCAAAAAAGTCAAAATAAGACTTTTCAAAGTCTTATAAAATCTAACCACAAGTTTCTGCCTTTTGTTATCTATAAACACTAACCAACCTCTTTCTTTTTCACTCTGTACTACTAATACCTTATCATTCTTAGTTACAGTCCAACCCACAAGGCTCCAAAATGATCCCGCCTTTACCAACAAACGGGTTGACCCGCACCCACAACAAGGTCAAGATCGAAGCTAAAAGGATTGACCAAACTAAAATTATAGTCGGTACACCACTTTGTTTTCCCATCATACCCTTGAGGAAAGGGTAAAGATGAAGAATCACCCAAATCGAAAAGAACAATTTCCCAAAAAGCGGACCCCATGACTCGTACCCGTTAGAAATCGCATCCGAAACCCCAACAATTACACCGATTATATTGAAGACCAACAGAGTCAAAGGAGGGATCAGGAGACTCGTCCATTTAAAAAGATAGAGCTCGGAAAACTCCCCATCATCGCCTCCTTTTGAAGTCACGGTAAAGTTTGTGTTGACACCGGCCAAGACTTTTAGAAGGCCCTGGAATAGGGCAAAAAGATGAGAGGAGACACCACCGATAACCCAAAATTGCTCATTTCTCCAAAAATCGTCAATTCCAACACGACCCCATTGGATTTCTAGGACACTTGTCACGGCGATTGATAAAAACATGAGCATGAAGAGGATGCTCGCGTAATTGCTTATCTGCAACAACATACGATACAATATAATTAAACACGTTGCAAGAGTTGAGAAAATAATACATAAAAACAAGGGTATATAAGTAATTTTACTCTATGCAAAAAAAATTGAAGCTTTTTCTTACCTCGGGAACGATAAATTTGCCGGTGAGGAGACAAACGGCGGGAAGTGTACAATAAGCGACCAACGGAACGGAGGTCAACGGATACACAACAGAGTTTATATATGAAAACCTCTCCAAAGGCTTTAAGCCACACCCGTAACCATACCATATTGGACAATGCCTACTCAACAAGATTTCAACCGACCCGAGGGCCCACCTAAGAACTTGATGAAGACGGTCCGAAAGATTAATCGGAGCCGAACCCTTAAATGCGGGCCTCTTCGGAATGCAATAAACCGACCGCCACCCGTGACAATGCATCTTGAATCCCGTCAATATATCCTCTGTAACAGAACCGTATATCCATCCAACCTGTATTTATTTGCAATTTAAGTACATAGCTTAAACAAAACCGAAACCAAAATAAATACGTCTCAGGCACATTAATTAACGTGCCTGATACTAAACATCGTGCCTCATACAAACATGTATGAGTCACATTATGCATCATGCAAGCATGTACCAGGCACATAATGATAGGTATACATACTTGTATGAGAGGCACAATGTGCGCCTAATGCATACTTTGAGTACGCATCAGACGCTATTTTTCAGTCTCTTTTTACAAACCTCTTTTCCCCATTCGGTTTTATCCTCATAACCACAGCTTATGACATGAATGGCTTCTTTTAAGAGTGATGCCGAGCTTGCTCCCGAAGGAACGCCACCTTCTACCAAAAGTGTCGAAGCAACAAACACCGGAGATTGTCCGAACTTCTTTTCAAGCTTCATCTGAGACATGACCAATGTTTTTCCACCATCGATTCCTGCAATGAAACCCGTTTAAAAACATAAATGAAATATTAAAACTTCAAAACACGTTCTTGAAACCGGTCATTTACCTTCGATCCCTTCTTCAATATTCTCCAAAGCGTGTATCTGCTTTGAAGCTTCCCTCATCTTCTTCATTTGCCTCGTTTTCTTCTTTGCATTTCCTTTGCTTTTCTTCTTTCTTGATTTGAAACAACAGCAACACCATTCTGGCAAGCAGTTGCAGGTTTTTCCGGGAGGCTTCTTCTTGACCGGAGCATCATGTCCATACAACGCCTGTCGCCTGAAAACACATCCGGTCCCAACATATATCGGTCCTTGAATTCCATCAAGTCCTTTCATATTAATCTGTCACGACATTCAAAAGTATTACAAACTAGACATACGCTATCTTGGAAGATTTATTTTGAGGTATCCCAAATGATTAAAGGTGACATACATCGAAGAACACAACGTTGCGATTCGAGTATCTATCATGCCGATCGATCCCATCAAATCGTTGAGGAAATTGAACATAACAAATCTTTTTCCCTGATATGGGATCCATCATAAAGCACATCGATTCTCGGAGCGCTTTGCTATTATTGATATAATGATCGCAGTCGACATTGAGCATGTATGGCGCATTTGTAATAACAGCCGAAACACGGATCTAGAAAAAAAAAGACGGATAAGTTGAAAGCAATAAATAATTATAAATTTAAAAATATAACCATGGTAACAGAAAGTTCATACCAAAGCATTCATGGCACCGGCTTTTTTGTGGTGGTCAAATCCCGGTCTTTTCTCTCGAGAAACATAAACGAGACGTGGAAGTTCGTTTCCTTCAACATCTCGACCACCATTATTTCCCAGGAAAACCTGTTGAATACAATTTAGGGTTAAATGCAAGAAATAGCAACATACTTCCATTGATTTGTTTACTATAGAATCTTGCATTTATTTTTATATACTATGGCATTGTACTTACAAAAATATACCCAATTATAGCAATGTCATCCAAATGCATAGCAATTTTGAATGCTATAGTTGGATAGATTTTCAAAAAATAATGCCCTATAAATTTTTTTTGAGTACAAATGCTACGCCTCAATAAGAAAAGAATTGAAAGTACAACGAAAGTAGGATGCTATAATACAAAAATAAATAGAGAAATCATGCATGTATGATGTACCTGGATCATTCCGGGATGATCCCTAACGTTGTTTCCTGGCCATGGACTCCCATCTTGCATTGTCCATCCTTCTTCCGGAACCTTCTCTGCCATTGCCACAAGCCCATTTATCCTTATCTTAAACTCCTCATAATCCCTCTGTATTTCAAATGGTTGGATAATATGATTATATCAGATATCAAATTATAAAACATGCCCAAACTTTATACCAACAAAAAACAAACAAAAGGGAGAAATTTTCCAACCTTCATGGCACGGCGTTCTCGAACAAAAGCGGGATGCACTTTATCTTTAAGATAATCAACTTTTTCAGCAAAATACCACTCGGGAGCACGCGGCTCAATATTAAATTTCTTGCAAAACGGGACCCACTTCCGTGCAAACTCGGATGTTTCCGAGAGTGCTTCAAATGTCAGCATGGCGGCACCATCATCCGACACATAGCAAGCCACCTTGTCCACCGGATAATCCACCGCAAGAATGGATAACACCGTGTTTGCAGTAATGAGAGGCGGTTCTTTTAATGGATCAACCGTACTCACATAGACATCTATAGGAGCAAGTTCTGAAGCCTTCCCATCTTTTTCATACCTAAATACAAAGTAACCAACTTTTATTAAAACCGTAAGCATAAACAAGATATGACATGACATGACATGACATGACATGGACAGAACAGATTGTACTGTGTTTGGCATGCATTGGACCGGGACCGAGACTCGTGTTAATGGGACAAAAGGGAAAAAAGAGGGATGCATATACCTTAATGACAAACGGTCCAAGTATGTTTCACGTTCAATAGGAAACCATTTTGGGAATTGATCCAAGATCCATGAAACGGCAAACCATATCTCGCAAATAATCGATGTGAGCCATAAACCATATGCATCATGGACAGGGTGAAGGATTCTATAATGAAAGAACAGACCAAGAATTGCCATTCGCATTAGAATGACCATCCTGTATGGATTTATCTTGCTTGAAGAAATCGGTAGCTTTCTTGATAGCGGTTGCCTCCCCTCATCCATCCTATATAAAAGTAAAAAAAAAATTGTAAATTTCTACTTCCAAAACATATATTCCGTTTGTTACTGATATTCTTTATTAAGACGTTCTTTTTGCATTAAGTCAAAATCAAACTTTCATATATAGCTTTATACATAAACAATAAAAAACTAATTACTTGGGTAAATCACTATCATCCATATCTCCATCATGGTCACATCCACTATTCCCATTGTGCTTAACCATCTCGAGTTTATCAGACTGTCTTTTCCTCCATGCCTCCATTCTATCCTTCCATGCAACCGTTCCGTACCCATAAACCGCTATATCTCTCTTAGGATCCATCGGCCGAGGTGGCACTACAACAAAACACTAACATTAACCCAATAACCACACACAACTACACCATAAATCAACACATACAAGAACCTTAAGAACTTACAAGAGGCAACTGAAGCGGTATCACAAAACTGCATAGGATGGATGCGCTTCGAATGACTCATGAATGACAGGATAATTATAGCCTTTTTATCAGGCGAAACTTCATCATCCTTCGATTTTGAAAGTTGAAAATTGTTAGTAAGTTTATAAATCTCCAATTTTATTACCTTCAAAGCAAATTTACATAGAGTGTAATTAATCGCGTTATTACCACTTGACCGTAAGTAAGAAGCGGAATGTCGGGGTTTAGAGTGGCTGCATCCACCTCTGATGGAGTGGCAAAACCGTAATTATTGGCTGATTCAGGACCGATATTAAGCCGTGAAGAAAGCATCCCTTCATAGTTCCCAAGATCAAATTCATTATCCAAATCATCAAATCCATCCTCTTCTTCATCACCTTCCACTCTTGGACTTCCTGATATCAAAATTTTCAGCACATTCCATTTCTTTTCACTAAAAAGACATGAAACTAGCAAGAAATAGGGCATTATTGATACCTTTGATTCGCTTGTATCTGGTTTTGCACTGAGGGCAAGCTTGAGTGCCTTCTCTTCTTTCATATTCATAACAAGGTCTGCAAATAGGGAATGCACATTCATTGCAAGCCACAAATGGTTCCTCATCCACACTTATTTCAATCTCATCTCCACAAATCTTGCAAATCTGCCCGCTCAGTTCTTTTACAGAAGTCACCTGTTGAAGAAAAAGTAGAGTTTTAGAAGAGAATTGCCCAAATGGGAATCTGCATCAAATCCTTTTTAAAAAAGGAGCAAGGACATCAAGAGTTTGAAGCTTTATAGCAACGGGGATCTCCATGAAGCCAGACATTTGAAAAGGTTAATATAAAATCATAAATTAAAGAATTTTATATTAGACAAAATGCGGGAAATAGTTCACGAACATAGAGTGATGTTAACATGTGTGAGTTAATGTGTTAGTGATAGAGATGAATTGCGTGACTCAACACAAAACTTAAGATGCATTCACTTTAACTCCTCCCAAAAAGCAAATCTTCTAAACATCATTAAACCACCGACAGAGTAATGAGAAGACAAGAGTTACCAGATTTTGAACCAAAATATCAACAACAAGAACACACATTGCACTCAAAATGCACAAATCTGTCTCAAATCAATCTAATTTGTAGGAAAAAAGAAATGGAAATGTTGCAGCATTTTCGAGCTCAACTTACTCTTCCAACATCGTCTGCATTGATCAGCACAAACTCGTTTCTGTTGTGTGAACCCGCAATCAGTCTTCCTTTGGTTTCCATTAAATCAACAGAACACGCACTAATTTACTATAGCATACGTACATACACTTGAAAACTTGAATGAAGATTGAGAGATTACCAGTTTAAACAACAAAACCTTTGAAGCGTTTTTTCAAGAAAGTACAGAGCGTTTCTCTTCTTTCCCTCACTTCCTTCAAATACCGTTGTCATAAACCCCTAAATCCGCGTCGATAAAAGATTGGAAACGTAATGTAAACAGCAAAATACGTGTAACAATATGTTTATATAATATTGAACAAAACCCCAATTTTTTACTATTATAAGTTTTGTGGGATTATTATAATCAGAGAAAGATATGGGTACAATAAGAGATTGACAGAGAAAAAGTTGGATGGAACTTTTGGAGAAAAACTTGAAAGTCGAATGCGTAATGGGGAAGATATACAGATAGGCTTGATGGATCTTCCAGGGAGATGAGGTTTTTTCATGCTCCAAAGCTGCAATCTACGGAAGTGGGGCCCGTATATGGTGGTGGAGATCGGGCCCCACCGTTTGGTACGGTGGTTCTTGGAGAGGGAGAGGGGTAGAAGGGTAAATAACAATTGCGACTTTAGATTGAAAAACAAGATGGTTTTGGTGAATCTTGAAGATGATGACGGTGGTGGGGTTTCAGTACTTAAATTCGCATTCACTTTCCTCTGTCTTACAGTTTAAGGGTTGGTAGATGGTCACTTGCAGTCAACGTGTTTGTTGTTCCTTAACTAAATGTTATGGGTTGTATGTTGTGCTTGTGTAAGAGTACCTTAATTTTAGGTTTCTGCTTGTCTCATCACAAATAAAAAAGAAGTTTCAATCCATAATTATCTTCTTTTATAATTATAATAACAAATTAGAGGAACCAAATATATCGATATCAGACTAAAAGGACCAAAAATATTGATGGTACAATATTGAAAACGAATGTTGTATCTGTATATTGGTTAAATATGATGTTTTTAATAAATAAATCAAACATGTATATTTAAGAACCATACAAAATTATAATGCTTTACATGAAAGTAATGTATTGTAACAAATAATGAAAACAATGCTCATAAATCATATCATATCAGTTGAACTGTATTAAAATATGATTCCACAATCATATTAGAAATCAGTATATTATATCTATAGTTAAAAACCCGTAGATCCATATGGATCTAAATTCGGGTTGTGGATCCATTTTCGGGTTGTACGACTTCGATTCCGCCTTCCTTTACCGTAAAATTCCTCAAATTCTCCTCCATTGTAATCCCCAATCAACTCTCATCGCTTCCAATCAAACCCTAAATCCCCGTCGCAAAATTGAACATCGGCAACAATTTCAGTGACGAAGGGCAGTCTACTAAGAACGGGTTTGGAGATATTGGTTATTATGAAGAGAAGAAGCTTGGTATCGGGGAGGAGGTGGGATCTGAGTTAATATGCAAGACGATGTATGCATGGAAAGAACCAATTTCACCACATTGGCTGCTGAGAGAGAGGCTGCAAACGTGGAGGATTCTGATGTGTTAGCATTATTGAAGAGGTGTTTGGAAATTAGGGTTGGAAGTGATGGCAATGGTGGGAACACTGTTTTGAGTTTGGTTGAAAGTAGAATGCATTGGGTGCTATGGATGCACAAGCCCCATCCCCGAACAGGTTGTAGCACTTAAAGGATCATATCATGGAGATACATTGGGTGCTATGGATGCACAAGCCCCATCCCCGAACTCGTATGGAGCACAGGCTCAAGCTGGTTAAGTTTAAAATACTGACAAATAACTTACTATTTTACACACGTATTTTATGTTCTATTTATATTTGAACAACGTTTTAAATTATCGTGCAACCATGTTTCCCTGTTTGAATTTGGTTTTAAATAGGGAAAATGAGTTATAAAGGTAGTGAATTTTATCATAAATATACATTTAGTCTCTTATATTTTTTGTATACGTATAACCATTAAACATTTTGTTTTGTACACATTTAGTAATTTATGTTTTTTTTCCCATATGGCCATGCAACTTATTCTTTCCGTACACATATGACCATTATACACATATGACTATTAACATAAGTGACTAAATGTATACAGAAAAAGCAAGTTTAATGGTTATATGTGTACAAAAAAATATAATTGACTAAATATGTACAAAACAAAAAGTATAATAGTCATATGTGTACAAAAAAGATAAAAGACTAAATATATATTTACAATAAAATTTATTATCTTTATAAGATATTTTCCCTTTTAAATATAATAAAATATAATAAAATAGATATGATAACTTGATGCTAATTTTGCCTTAAATAAATGTAACAACTTGAAAAAAAAAAAAAATCCTTTTTAACATTATGAATTTTGGCATCTAGTAATTAATACAATGACATTAATTTGGTCAACAATCTTTTTAACTCCGAAAGACGTTCTGAATATTTGATTAATGGTAAACAAAATAGTATTACTTCATGTAATAACTTGTGAAGATTTTTTTGAACGACAAACAATTAAATTTATTCAGGCATCTCATTTTCCTCAAACGGACCTTGCATATCTCATTTTTTTTATGCGGATGATGCCATTTTTGTTGGTGAATGGTCTCTTAGTAACTTGAAAAATTTAGCACGTCTCTTGAGATGTTTTCATGTCTCCTCGGGCCTTAAAGTAAACTTTCACAAATCGAACGTGTTTGGTATTGGTGTTTAGGATAGAGAACTTTCAAAGTGTGCTAGGATCCTTGGTTGCTCGGTTGCCTCACTTCCATTCACCTACCTTGGTGTGCCGGTGGGGGCTAATACGAATCTTAAGTGATGTTGGAAATCGGTTATTGACAAAGTTCAATCAAAGCTCTCATCTTGGAAGGCGAAGTCACTTTTTATCGGGGGCACCTCACGCTTGTTAAGTCCGTCCTTGGAAGTCTCCCGATATATTATTTCTCGCTGTTTTATGCTCCTAATTGTGTTCTCGATTTACTTGAAAAGTTTCGTAGACGGTTCCTTTAGGGTGGTGATGACGAGAAAATTAATATTAACTTGGTTGCTTGAGATAAGGTCTTGGCATCAAAAGATAAGGGCAGTTTGGGCATTGGATCTCTTAAAGGTCTTAATTATAGTATCATATTTAAATGGTTAATTTGGAGGTTAAAAACGGATTGCTCCTCCCTTTGGTGCAAGGTCATCATGGATATTCATAACTTGTATGAGAAACCTGTTGGATAATTATGGGACCACTTAATATCTAAAAATTATATTGTTATCATAAATTCGATATTAATAGATAATGCTATTTAAAATTGTTGATGGACTGATTTCGAATAGTAGATAAACATTATCTAGTGTTTATCCTGTGGGTTGAGTTCCCGGTTGAATCAAACTCATCTCTATCCCTTAAATCTCTCACATTCGGTTATATCTCCATCTATATAAACATGTGATGAGTAGCAAATCAGATATATGGAAACACACACTAAAATTCGTGAAGTATATTGCTGGGGGATTTAGAGAGAGCTTTTGAGATCAACTGGAAAACTAACCATACACATCAGATCTGAAAAGCCTAATAGAAACATGTATGTAATCTTCGTTTGTTTATTTCTTTTAATCAGATTCGAGATGAAGATCTAAGGTTTTAGCTTCCGCATTTATATGTTTTGGTTATCGATAATAACCAACAATTGGTATCAGAGCCTACTTGAATCTGTTACTAGAAATTTGTTTTCTTAAAAGCTTTAAAAATCCAAATAACTTTTGGTTAGTTTATGCTTTGAATAGAAAAGTCTTAGAATTAAAACATACCTGGGTTGTCCTTCGTTGCCTCAAAAAAAAACATTCTTTTCTCTTTGTTTTGGTTGCTTAATGCCATTATGCAATTGAACCCATGGTTTACATATTTTTCGTACTGTAGTTTTAAAAGCCACAGTTTTACTTTTAGTGAGATGTCAAATCTTATTATTATCTTTTGATGCTTTTCTAGATTTCCTGTTGCAAATCAAATATTCTGCCGCCATGCTTTTATAAAAGCTGTTTTTTTTCTTCTACCGGCGTTCCTTGTTTGCCGGTGTTTTGGTTTCTAACTTAAGTAATTTTAAAGATATCATAGATAAGTTTTCGAAATAAACATACGTGTTTATTAAAATAAAGGCGTTGGAATATGTTTGCCAAATTAATTTAACTGTTAGTTTTTTTTTCTTCTTTTCGAAGACATATTTATCTCGTTTCTTGATTGACGTTACCTTTTGGTCCGTGTTGTATAAGACAGATTTATCAATTCAACATATTGAAGTTTTTGTTTTTTTTTTTGAGGTTGTTATCTTTTCCGATCTACTCATCACGTGTTTATTAAACTATCACGTGGTTTCTAGCTTTAGTTATTAAGCATATAGAATTTTTGCAAACATGGACTAATTGGAAAATTTCGTAAAATAATTATGAAGCCACTTAACAATTTAATGTCCATCATGTGTATGTTTCGAAAAGTATTGTCGAATTTTGATTTTATGAAATTTTGCAATAATGTTTATGTAAATATATAAATACATTTGGTTGTTTGATTATTTAATTGTGCAATTGACTATGATAGGTCACGGTTCAAGAAATTAATTTATTTTCAGGTGATTTGGTTATGTCAAGAGTTTTATTCTTTTAATTTGTTTTTTAAGAATGTGTAAATATGTTTCACATTGTGATGCTTGTGAAAATGTTAAGGTGGACAATCCAAAATTTGACAATAGACCTCACGTGAATAAGATAGTATGAATTTACCAATTTGGTATTCATTTACGATTAAGCTAAACTTATTGATTTTTCAATCTAATATTTATTTCCTAGTCTTTTGTCAATTTAATATTTATGGTTGTAATATAATCAATTAACTTTTCTGTCAATTTAGTATGTACATATCGATCGCAATATATGTATTTCGATTATGGGATTAAAATTTTATTTTTTGTTCGTTGTCAATAATTTCAATTGTGACGTGATTTAAGTAAATTAATTTTTGGTTATTGATAAATTTCAGTTATGACATTTATTTTAGTAGTAAATTTATTGACACAATATATCGCCAAAGCGGTCTCTTTTGTGAAAATTAATTTACAAAGAATTTAAATATTATCGTTTATGTGTTTATTAATGCGGATATTAACCGACCCAAAGGTTGGTTAATATTTGGTCGGATAAATACATATGTTATGGTAAACATTTGACAATTATTCGGTTCAATGTAATTAATAAGTTGATCCAAAGATAGACTTATTGATTGACATAATTTATTGTCAATGTTTTATCACTATAACAAGATATCTGTTGCAAGTTAATATTACTGTCTAAAGACTTGATATTAATGTTGTGTTGATAACTTGTTATGTTGTCATAAATTGAATTTAACTATTATAGTTTATGTGTTTATTAATGCGGATATTAACTGACCCAAAGGTAGATTAATATTTGGTCGAATAAACACATATGTGGCGGTAAACATATGACAATTATTCGGTTCCAAGTGATTAATAAGTCAATCCAAAGACGGGCTTTTAATTTATATGATTTATTGTCAATGTTTTATCACTAAAACAAGATATCTGTTGCAAGTTAATATTATTGTCCAAAGATTTGATATTAATGGAATTTGGAGGAATATTGCGAAAGTATTTAATGATGTTTTATCCTTTGGCGTTAAGTTGGACCAGGTTCTGACTTGGCGGATTGGATCCGGTGAGATGGTCTTTTTCTGGAAAGACAAAAGGTTGGGTGATAGTGCCCTTCAAGACCTTTTCCCAAACTTATATACCTTAGACGAGAAAAAATCGTGTCGCATTTCGGGAAGGTTTTCTGTTTCGTCCCTCAGCTGGAATTGGAGGAGGCCCCCGATAAGTGCTGAGGAAGTGACCGAGCTTCAGGAGATCAAGTTGTTAATTGCTGGATTCTGTCCGTCGTTTTGCCCGGATAAATGGTGGTGTTCTCTTACACATTGACGGCTTATTCCGCGTGGATAGGTTGAGATGGTTGATTGACTCCATGATTACGTCTAATTTTGGTTCTTCGATTCCATGGATCATGACTGTTCCATTGAAAGTTAGAATCTTTATTTGGAGGGCTCGGTTGGATCGTATTCCCACTTTGTATGCTTTGCGAGTTAGGGGGCTTTCTCATTTACCCAACAACTATGCGTTTTGTAATGACTTTAGTGAGAATGCTGATCACGTATTGATTTCTTGTTCGTTTGTGAAAGAGGTGATGTTTTGGATTTTCCGTTGGTGTAAGATAACCCCTCCTCCGGTTTCCACGGTCGGTGATATAATAAACTTTGGTGCCTCGTGGGGTAATTGTCCTAAAAAACGCAAGATTCTCATTGCCATCATTTATGGTTCTCTTTGGTGTATTTGGAAAGCACGAAGCACCTCGGTTTTTAACAAAGTTGTTACCAGGCCCCCAAAATTGGCGGATGACATAATTGCTTTAGTTTTTTACTTGGTGTAAACATAGGTGTCAAAAAGGCGTCTTTAGTTGGCCTTTATGGTCTTGTGATCCTTTGTCATGTACATAATTTACGTTCTCTTTGTTTTCCTGTCCTGGCTCCTGGCTGGGCTGGTTGCCTTTTTGTTTTTAATGCAATTCCGCCGTTTCCAGAAAAAAATCTAACAACCTGCCCTAACAAGGTATTTTCAGATTATTGTTTGGATTTAATTATGATTTTGTTTGGGTCTTCTATACTTGATGTTAATATATGGTTGTGGATTTAAGAGCTCGTTCTTAATAATTGTAAATTTGTATTTATTAATCTGTTTATACCTATCTTTCAAAAGTTTCTAGGTAATAGGTTTCAGAAGGTTAAAACGTGATGATAGATTATCAAATTAATATCGTGAGATGTAAGCTCTAATGATCATAGTAATTAAAACGTGATGATAGATTATCAAATTAATATCGTGAGATGTAAGCTCTAATGATCATAGTAATTAATCAGTACTTTAGTAGTGCTCTCGGTCTTTTGGGTTTCTTTTATTAAATCATCCATCAGTTTTTTCATAATTAAGTATTTATTCAATGCAATTATTAAATGATCATTTTATTCCATAAGCACCTCTACATATGCACCACAGCGTGTCAAATCTAGTTCCTTATATATAACCCGTTAACACAATACCCTGAAATTTATATCAAATTCCTGATCTCATGGCTGCTACAAGCGTTATTCCTGTCACACTACTCTTACTATCATGCCTTGTTACCTTCGAAGTTGGTTCAACAGCTCGGAAACTGCATGTGATCGAGCCTGGCCAAGGCCTGGTCGCAAGACTTCGGGGAGAAAAGGATGGCGGGCAAATGGAGTGTTGGAATGCGTTACTAGAGTTGAAATCGTGCACAAATGAGATCATACTTTTCTTTCTTAATGGAGACAGTTACTTGACGATGGACTGTTGCAGAGCTATTCGTGTCATCACTTATGGGTGCTGGCCTTCAATGCTTACTTCTCTTGGGTTCACTTCTGAGGAAGGTGATATTCTTAAAGGTTATTGTGGTGGCTCGCCTCGGCCACAACCTGTTATGCATTCAGGTCTACATGTATGAGATGATGTAATAAGGGTTTAATGCTTAAAATAAAAACTCGAAGTGATTTGAATCTAGAATTATGAATAAAGTTTCTGTTTTTGTTAACCTTTACTTCTCCTTAAAGACTTATGTTATTGCGTTGTCGTTCATCTTCTAGTCTTGATTATTTTAGATTTAGCAAGTCAAGATCCCACCAAATTATCAATAAAGTAAAACTAGAAGTACAAACGTTAGATGTTTGATCCCAAACCAAAGTTATTAAAGCGCGTTAAGGGAGGTGAGTAGAGGAGAAGCGATATTGATTTTTTTTTTTTTTTTTTTTTGAACCGGCAGAAAATTGTTATCAACAAAAACAACCCAAATACCTAGCAAAATGCTCCTGCCGGGCTGGGAAACAAAATTTTACACAATATTGAAGGGAGAAGCGATATTGATTAGTTAGCCATACTTGTTAAGCGGTTTGGTAGGTAACTTGGAATTAGAGGCCATCACGGAACGGTTCGATGCAGACATGCAGTTTTTTGTCACAACTGCACCGCAAACCGTAAATACGGTTTTTTCTACCAAATGACCGATTAGTTCGGTTTTCCTGCGGTGCATTTTTTTTGCGGTTCGGTTTTTATTTGGTTGCGATGCGGTTATTAACCGCGTGCCATTTGTACGGTTTTTTTGCGGTTTATAACAGCAATTATTAACTGCGTGTTATTGGTGCGGTTTTTTCTGCGGTTTATAATCGTGTGTCATTTTTTTTTTTTTGCGGTTTTGAGAGAAGTAGTAAAGAATAAAGATGAAAGTAAATACTTAACAAATATCATCTTAAAAATGTCAAATTCCTTGTCAATAACTCACTTCATCTTAAAAATATCGAATGAAGAGAGATTCGAGAGTAAAACTAAAAGAGGGAAAGTTACGACTCCATATTTGCTGATTCCTTATTTGTTTTTTTAATTTATTTTACTTAATATAATATTAATTAGATCATAATTATTTATATATATTTACTACAAAATATGCGGTTCGGTTTTTTGCGGTTTTTTAAAATTAAAAACCGCACCGCACCAAAATATTTCGGTTTTTGAAAAATAAAAACCACATGTGCGGTTTTTGTTTCGGCTTCGGTTGATTTCGCTTAGTGCGGTTTTTTTTTTGGTTTTTTTGTTGCATTGCAGTTTTTGCTTACCCCTACTTAGAACAAAGGGTGTGGGATTGTGGGGTTATAAAACGCCTCGCCAATATATATATATATATATATATATATATATATATATATATATATATATATATATATATATATATATATATATATATATATATATATATATATATATGGTTAAGATATATTAAGGATTCTAATTATTGTGTGGATGTAGGGTATCATATGGACCATTGGATCGATTAGAATAATGGTTGAGATTTTATAGGGTTTTTAATTAAAAATTTAATGTTTAAGAGATAAAACCTTTTAATGAAGGGCATTCTTGGTATTCCTTATGGTTTGCCTATATGGTAATAAGCAAGAATCATGGCTTCGTATCATTCATTCCTGGGTGAAGATTAGGTATTCCAAGATAATCGGATTTTGAATTTCAAAGAGATCCGCTTATATTCTCCAATGCAATCGACTTTTGAAATTCAACTAATTGCATTTCCATTCTAATCAATTTGATAAATACCAAATCGAAAAACACCATATTCTGAATAATGAAGTTATAATTACATGAAAGTCTGTATTCTGCTAGAATAGTGAGATCTTTTGCTATAATACGAGGAATTCCTGACGGAATGACATATTTCATACCAAGAATGTTAGAATACAAACTACATTCGTACAGAAGGTAGGTATAATTACATGAAAGTCTTTATTCTGCTAGAATGGTTATAATTACATGAAAGTCTGTATTCTGCTAGAATAGTAGGTTCTACAGTTCTTCATGATTGTCGATACTTATGTAAGAATTACATAAAAACTGTATATATCGTGTCAGGATGGCTAATCTCCAAGAATGTTAGGTTATGGAACTTAAAAAAATTAGGGTGCATATATTCACTTGTTGTCGTATTTACATTCTGATAGAATAAAACAAAGTATTCTGATATAATTTTACATTCTGATAGAATAAACAAGTAGAATGAGTTTATGTCGTTGTCCCCCTGAATGAATATTCTGTAACCACTCAATATTTTCTTGAATGTCAAGCATAAACACCAAGAACTCTTGTGGTGATCAGATGTCTTTGAAATCACATTCTGTCGGAATGACATTCTATGATAACGATTGCTGATTGTAGCTGGCGGTATTTAATCGATGTTGCTTGATTCGGGTTCCATCATCATCCTCCAAGGTGTAATCGAGGTCAGCAATCCCGTATTCTCCTCCTGGTATTCTCATTCTAGATGAACCAACAATGGTTTAAGGCTGTGGCGAAGGCTTTGCGATGGCAGGTAGATGGTGGCGGCGATTGGTTCCTGGTGACCGGTGATGGCCATATGGTGGTGATCTTTGGCGGATGGAAAGTGTCAATGATGAGTATAATAAGAATGAGAAGATGTAGTATGTTACCAATTTTATAGGCCAGTTACCAATATTATAGGTAAATTTACCATAATTGTAGACTTTAATTTAAATTTAATTAATTGATCTATTAATTGATTTACGAAATTACCCTTGGTTGATTCTTGTTTCTGATTGGTCCTTACGTCCACACAATAATTACAGTTTATAATATATCCTAACTCTCTCTCTCTCTCTCTCTCTCTCTCTCTATATATATATATATATATATATATATATATATATATATATATATATATATATATATATATATATATATATATATATATATATATATATATATATATATATATATATATATATATATATATATATATATATATATATATATAACCCTATATTTTTAATTTTTTTCTGTTTAAACCTAAATTTTTTTTTTCAAAAAGACCTAAATTTTAATTTAGCCCTTTTACCTGGTTTACAGGTTATATATACTTTCTTTTTTCAGAAAAAACCCTAATTTCTTTTACTTTTTCCGAATAAACCCTCCATTTTATTTTTTCAATTTTTTTAATTTAGACCTTTACTTGTAATTGACATATCTTTCATATACGATATCCAAATTTTACAAACTTTATATCCTTGAAAATGTCATAGGTAATACTACAACTTTGTTTTATTGACTTTTGTTTGAATATGTTCATATCTTTCGCTATGAGCATAAATATAATTAAATATAACTAAATTTGAAATTTTAATTACATTAAATATAATTAAATTAAAATAAAACACTGCATTAATTAAAAAATCAAAATTATAAACGTAAACTAAAACGATAAACTACAAATTAAGAAAAACGACAAACCACAAACCACAAACGTAAAAAAACGAAACTACAATCAATAGTTTTTATGATACCAGCTTTGTATTTTAAAACCATCTCGAGTGCTTCCCCCTCGAGAGCCTCCTCCAGATTCGACGACAAAAATTTTATGTCTTTTAGTCGTTGTTTTTCTTCGCGGGTCGTTGTCGATCGTAGCGAGATTGTTGTTTGTCTTCGTATGTTTTTTTTCAAATTTCATCCGCTCGTGGAGGTTTAAATTATACCGTTCAAACTCTAACCACATAAGTGACACGTCGTCTCTTTTTTGCTACACTGTCCCACTAGACGAAGTCACTTTTCTATTCCTTTCGCTGCATCTCTCCCCGTCGGACGGACGAAGTCACCAAACTCAAGCTCGTCCTCTTCCACCTCGCCCACGTTCAAATCTATATTGATACGAGCTACTGATGATGTATTATGGTGGCTTGTCTCAGACATTGGGGAGGGGTAAAGTTTAAAAAACTTAATTGCACGACTAGAGGAACCCGTATGATGGAGGAACCCGTGGTCACCCACCCATCCGGGGCGGTGTACCCGTGCGGGTTTTGAGGCCACGTCAGAACCTGCAATGTGCGGGTTGACCACTTCGTAAAAAAGTTATTTAAATATGTTTATGCTCATGTTTATAAGACTGTAGTGGAAGATCTGAACATATTCAAACAAAAGCCAGTAGAACAACATTGTCGTATTACTTACGACCTTTCCAGGGGATATAAAGTTGGTAAAATTTGGATATCCTATATGAAAGATATGCCAATTAAAAAAATAAAGAAAAATCATTTTCTTTGTGAGAAAATCTCTGAAAAATCGTTTAACTTGCGGATAAACCCTTGACCAGGACGAGGCTAAATTAAAAAGTTTTTTGAAATAAAAAATGAGGGTTTTTTTCGGAAAAAAGAAAGACATTAGTGTCTTTTCTGAAAAAAAAACTATATATATCCTGTAAACCGGGTATATAATCTAAATTAAAAAGTTTCTCCAAAATTTAGGTTTTTTTGAAAAAAAATAAACTTTTAGGTTTAAACAGAAAATAGTTGAAAGTTATATATATATATATATATTTATATATATATATATATATATATATATATATATATATATATATATATATATATATATATATATATATATATATATATATATATATATATATATATATATATATATATATATATATATATATATATATATATATATATATATATCCAACTCGAATTTGAGGGAGAGTCACTGTTCATCTCATTTGACTTTTTCCGGAACCAACATTATCAAATTCATATCCTAGTATAATTGTTAAAGCATTTAATACAAAATGCAAATAATGTTCTATTTGATTCTTCTTATAGCAAACTTTTATATTTATATTTTTTCCCCTCAACTAATTTTGAGTTAATTGTTTTCATCTCTATTTATTATAAAGTTATATTATAGGTATTTTGTAAGTTGCGATCTTATGATATTTTAAAGTTATATTTTTTGTTGTTTACAAAATTTTTTTTTATAGTTTTCAATTTCAATAATATTAATTTTTATTAAGTTTTTTTATTAATCGTTATTTGTAGCATTGTACCAAATATGATATACTTTCATATTTTATTTCTGTCGGTCTCCTGCATACGTAATTATTAAGAGAGAAACTTTATTTTTATACTTTTATGGACCACTTTGCAAAAGGTTATTTCTGGACCTCTAATTTTTTCAGCACTCTACTTATGTTCTTATTTTTGAAGATGATAAAAGTTTAACAAACGTTTGAATGTAATTACAGTTGTTCTGTTGCTTGATTTTATATAATCAAAATATGTTGGCTCAAGATTGTCACCAAAAAACTGTATAAATTAGCATAACTGTGATAGAAATAAGTAATGCAGTTTACAATTATGGGTTATGGTTGAAAGTAACTATGTTAAAAGTTGTCTCAAAATTTATCGGGCTGCATTTTTCAATATACCTGGCTGCAACATCACGAGGACAGTCCAAACCCTAGTTCACTTTAAATATTAGAAATGACAATGAGGATCTTTTTATTAATTAAATAGAAAATATAAATAAACTAAACTAAATAACAAATATTAATTAAACTAAATTAAAATATTAATTAAGGTAAAGAAAACAAAGTAATAAAACTACAAACGATAAAATAAAATTAAAAATTAAAAATTAATTAAAAACGAGAAACTACAAACGTTAAAAAGCGTCAAACTACGAACGATCTTTTTTTATGATATCGGCCTTGTATTTTAAAACCATTTCGAGTAACTATCCTCCGGATTTGATGACAACAAGCCACTGTTTATCTTTACGGACTTGTTGTTTCTCTTCGTGGGATCGTTGTCGATCTTGGCGGACTCTTTGTTTGTCGTCGTATACTTTATTTCAAACTCCATTTGTGCATGAAGGTTTACATTATTTTTTAAACTCCATGCGCATGCCGTCACTTTTTTACGACCCCATCCCACTAGACGAAGACGTTTTTCCTTTCCTTTTCGCCGCATCTCTCCCCGTCGGACGGACAAAAACGGGAAATTTAAGCCCGTCCTCATCCGCCCCTCCTCGTTCAAATCTATGTTGATACGAGCGTCCGATGATGTTATGTAGCTTGTTTCAGATGTGTTCGATCTTTTTCTTGTCGGGGCCACAACGTCGTTTTCATTCGAATCATGTCATTTTTTTACAATGCTTGACTATTCTCCAAAACCCACATACTTGAAGAATGTTCCTCTATTATCAAACTTATATATTTTAGCGCTTCCTCAAAAAGTTTTTGCTCTATTTGGCCGTTTTTTTGTTGGCGTTTTAGGTTGTGGAACAACCTGTTGAACTTCATGACTGCACGGTGGACTTCGATGTATTTAGTATTCAACAAGTCCTTTGAATGATATGTCTGACGTCTTAACTCAATATGAAACCGTTCCGTAACACACATCCACAAATGGTCGGTCGTTGTGCGTTTCCGGTTGCCGCATCCTCCGAAACGTCAATCCAAGAATGTGCTAAAGTGATTTCTTCGTTCGTTGTCCATTTTTGTTTGTCCATTCTTTTTTTTGAACCACGGGTTGTGTTTCAGAGACTTCTTCTGGTAATTCTTGGGTGTCGGGAATTGAATCGGGGATTGGGGGTGGGACGTTTTGGGTTTGGGGTCCGACGTATTCGGGTAAAGGATAAATTTGGTGATACAGATAAACGTTTGGTGAGTAAACTGGAGCGATCAGTTGAGGTCGGTAATATAGAGCCGTTGGTGAGTAGTTGAAAGTGTCCTTTTGAAATCGGTAAAATTGTTTGAAACCAACATCGTTTGGGTGGTTTCGATTTGATTGTGGGTGGTGTTGTTTGGAGAATCTTGAGGGACATAATAGTTGATAGAATATAGAAGGAAGATGTATGTTTAAAAAATCTATGCAATTATACTGGAATATAAGGGAATAAATGTTTATAAAATCTGATTGATTGATAACTAAGGTGAAAGTGGCACCGTTTTTATCATTCATATAGTTCAAAAATTATCTTTTCCTTCATTCTTGTTTTCTAAATTTATAATTAAAATTTTTCTTAGGTCAAACGATAATCGTCTACAAGTTCCTAAATTTGGATACTTTGAACTCATTATTGAACATGAACTCCCTATGGATTCGACTTGACTTGCCCTACCTACCTTTATTTTTTACTGTATTGACGAATGTCGATCAATATTCCTTTGTCTTTATTTCTTGATCATTATATTATTTGCTCTTTTTGAAATGTAACGTGTTAGTTCTTAATACTTCTTGCATATGTTCGATTGATTTATCTGTGGATGCTATAGTTTCTCATATAACAGATTACCAAGTTGAAAATCGCATTGATTTTGCACTCTATTTCATATGTGTTTGTTAGTCATTTCCTACACTTCTTTTAGTTGTACACTCCAGGTCACACTTGAGTTCGTGGAAATCTCTATATATGTAATATGTAGAAGGACTGTTGTTCCCTATGTTCTTCGTGCATAAAGGATTTACTACACTTTAAAGTTTAAGGTCTTTTCCTCTTTGGCGGGCACCTAAATCTAGCATTAGAATTACTCTTAATATTCCAGGCGTAGTTGTAAGACCATTATTCCATAAATAATCTCATGTAAATTGCCATTTCTTGCTTGCCTTAGCCATTATTCTTTACCCGATTGCGGGAAATGATGGGATTGTTGATTTTGTAAGAAATAAATATTTGGCATGACAGCAGGCTGCAAGAGTATCACCTGCATTTCGTTGAGGTCATTTCCTTTCTCTTGTTTTCCAGTGGACTTGAACTATGTCTTTATTCTTTTGGTTTTAGTATAAAAGTATTGTTTTTGTTATATTCCTTTTTCAAAAGACAACTTTCCACTGCAAACTAGTTTCTATGGGGTTCGATCTTCGAAAGGATGCCTACTGTAAAAGAAAATGGTTCTTCATGGTCCACCGATCCATAAATTGTTCAACAACTAATTGATTGGTTGACTTGTACAAAAATGCACTGAGTGCTTTCTTTGACATCGTCAAGTTAACTTTTAAAACTTTTTGAAGACATTTGTATATTATATATTGAGAGTATTGTTGTTAGACAACTTAACTCTTATTTCAAGTAATGATGTTATGTTGTCTATTTATTATCTTAATTTTATTTTCATTACTTTATATTGCAATGAAATAAAAGAAATAAGAATCAAACCTAATTTCTAAATATGATTTTTTTGTGTAAAATAATAAGTAAGAAAATGACCTTTACTTTGAAAAGTATATAGCGGCATAAAAAATTGCCATTAAAACCAAAAAAAAAAAATGTAGTGACATAACCAAAAAGTCGCATTCAAACTCGAAAATATCGTAGGGACAACCAAAAAGTGCCACTAAAGACTTTTAGTGGCGACGTTTTAGTGATATTTTTGTGCCACTGATTACTAATGGGGTGTTTAGTGACACTTTTTGATACTTAATGGCATTTATTCTATGCCACTAAATTTTGTTTTATTTGTAGCGAATGAAAATATATAAAGTGAAAGTTCAATATCATTGGGATATGTGCGATAAAGTACTCTGCATTAACATTTTTCCCTTTTTGGTTGTAACTCAGAATGTTATATTAAACACCTAAAAAGTAGTGAATAAGTATAATCCAAATGATAATGCATCTCCAATTACCAAAATAGGTCACCTATGACCTAATTAGGCCTAAAAACTCTCAATCACTTTTATACAAGTTTTAGTAACCCATAAGTAATAACAAAATGGCTTTGGGGTTCAAGTTGGAAATTTCATGGGTGGCCTATCAGTAACTTACACAATCATGTATAATTACACATGGCTATCCACACAACCATATAGAGGCCCAAACACTAAAAACATGGAGATCGCTCCCAAATGACCATTCTTTTCATCCAATTATATAGCAACACTTAGGGAATGACTTTTAATGATTCACAATCGATCCAAGGAGTTCAAAAATGTTTCCACAACCAGTTGTTTCCTAACAACAATTAAGCTCAAATTTAACCATTGGAATGCATGAATTAACACCATTATCATCATCTTACTACTCCAAATATCAACAATTAACGAATTGCAATCATTTTTCTCACATTTTTAACATATGTCGTCAGATCCTATGTTCTAGCACTTTAACATTATCAGTAATGCATCTAATGTTTTTGTAAGAATTCAGGTGATGACTATCCATGTCCAAAGCTCCAAAACTCAATCCAAGCATTTAGGTAGCTTTGAGCCTTTGATATACACTTACATCACTTGTTATTTAATGTATGTATCTATGTATGATGCAAGCTTTAATTTTGATAAATTAGATATTAGAAGAGTAAGAAAAGAAGATTTATACACATACCCAACCCTTTACACGGTCGTATGAAGGGGCTCTGTAAATATATATTTAATTATTGACTAGGCTTTTCCTGACTAAGGTACCATTTTTGACATGTGTTAGGTGATGAGTGACCTATGAAAAAAGATGGTTTAAGGAAAAATTGAGGATGATCGTGGTTCCAATATAGATTATATCGTATTAAAAGTGATTAGAGTTATTTTTTATTCCATTAGTGGCCAACATAGTATTACAATGAACAAACACCGTAATGATTAAACTCAATACAAGAAAATATACCATCATAAACTCACCGTGACGCTAAATAACGAAGGTAATGGAGAGAATTCTTGGTGGATGTGGCATGTTTCTTATGTCTATCGAAAATTGTAGACCCATATGTACGAAAAACCATTTCGATTAGGAGTGGAAACTGAAGGGCAGAAAAGAGAAGTACTGGGAAAGCAGAGAAAATAACAAGAGGTATGGAGACCCATCGTAAAGTCTTATGGAGCATTAGATACATAGCAGCAGCAAAAGAAACCATCATGGTAACTATGGAGAAGAAAAGGCATGCAATTCCAAAGATCAATTTGGTGGGCAAGGACGTAAGAAAATCATTCTCTGCATATCTTGCTGTGAGAATTCCTAAGAACATCAACACTGAAGTGGATGATGCAAAGAGAGAGAGACCATTTGATACCATAAATATCATGAATGTGTTTCTGTCGGTGTATAACATGATAGGCAGTCCAGATCTATCATTGTTCCCCCCAGGTATGGTGAAGGCAGTTGTAAACATCACTGCAGCAATAAGAGTTCCTACGATCATACTTGACCCTGCAGTGTTCTTCATCCATTTTTCGCCTTCTTTTGCTAGACCTTTGTGTTCTTCGGTGAATAATGTGCTCGGCTTCCAGTTGTTTTCATTCACTTGATCTTTGCATTTAGGTTGCACTAAGCTTTCCACTTCCTAACATAGTGGGTAAGTTGAATAAAAATAGTGTATATTATTTCATCCAAAACGTCTACAAAAGCTTCAAAAGGGAACAAAAAAAGAAATTTTGTTCTACCTTAAACCATTGAAGTTCCCTTTGCATCTGTAAAGCAGCTCCTGAAACACGCTCAAGTTGAGCTGGAGGAGAGAGCTTTGCTGCAAGATGTAGAAAATTGTTGTGGAATATATCATGTCGACTAGCTACTATGCTTTTCCTTGTCCCTAAACCATAAAAAAGGCTGAATATTTTTTCTTGGCGAAGAATGATTGCATGTGAAAAGAGTGTCCTTCCCTTTTTGTCTTTCCTCCATATGAACTCAGGATTGTATGTTAGTAGTTCCACCACGAACTCAACTATTCCATGCTTAATTGCACCGTGCACAGCTTTATCGATTTCCATCTTTTCAAGTTGTGAGCGACTCATGCTTCTTATTTCCTTAAAGATGCAGCTGAGAAGTTTACTTGCTTCATCATTTATCAACTTTTTTTCATGCAAATGCTTGATATCAGGCACTACAAGTAAAATATACAAACTATTATAAAACGGAAACATGTTTTCACAGATACACTCATCAAGAGAAGTATGCCTGAACTGTGATATACATACCCAAGAATCGTAACAAGATCCATCCTAGTCGATGTAGTAACCTTGGTCGACTAGTAAGTTCTTCTTCACTGGATTGATCGATGTCAATTTCATGTTCAGAGCCATTTGAACTATCACTTGTTTGGGTCGGAACATCCCACGGAGAATGTATGCGAACACCTGTTTAGATTCGTCAAGAGTAGTTAAAGCTTTTGTTTAGAAATAATACAAGCATCTTTAAATGTAATGACCTCAAACATGTTTGAAGTTGACGAAGATTCTATTATTTATGAAAGAAGCTTAAGGTATGTTCTAGATTTCTCAATTGTAAGCTACTTATGCTCAAGGTATGTTATAGTTGAGGACTTCACTTACTTCATTAGTACCAACTTCATATCATGTTGAAGCTTAATGTAGGCCGGTACTACAAGCAGGCCCAACCCACAAGCCAGTGACTGATTTGGTCCTCAGTTGGGACATATATGTACAAATATAGACTTTTTTTTACAAGAGTAAATATTATGCAGGGTAGTTGGCAATGACCAATGCCAGTTTAAAAAGGCCAACTCAAGTGTCGATCTTATTAAATTTAAGTTAGGTGGATTGGTTTATTTATAAAGTTATGACAAATGGCTTACACATTAGTTGTACATGATATGGTGCTATGGTAAAGACTCAAGATATGCCTGATATGGTGCTATGCTTAAGACTCAAGATATGCCTTTTGTTGGTAATAGTCCAGCTTCATCTCCTATCTACTTTATAATTCTAATTTACCTAAAAGTCTTTTAAAAATTTGGAGATTATTAATTTATATTTAACCTATTTTCAGTACAATAAAAAAGTTTGTGCGCTTGTACTATGCTTGGTATGAATATTTGGCTTTTATTCTAAAGTTTATTTATGCATTTATTTAAAGTTGAATTCTGTCTTTCAAGCAAAATCTCATGAACTAAAGTATTTTCCTAAGCTACAACATACATAAAAAAAGTTACAATCAGGGATGGCCACAGGTTTCAATCAGGGATGGCCACCGGTCTCCCCAATGGGGATGCTTTAAAAGGGAGCACGGGCACTACCGGGGGGTTCAGTGCACCCCGGAGGTTGGCTCAGCTGGGCCATCCAAAGGATGAGTTAGTTGGGTTCCTCCGTTACCAAAAAAAAAAAAAAAAAAGTTACCAGCAAGATGCAAATATATCAAAGTCGGCGTGTGAAGTATCATTCACAGGATTGATCAATATTGGTTTCTTGTTAAGGGCTACTTAATTGATCTCTGAGTAATATGGATGTAAACATCTAACGGAGAATGTAAATGTACACCTATTTAGATATTAAGTCAAGGGTAATAAACCTTTAACTTCGAAATTATACAAGCGTCATCGAATTCAATCACTAGAAATATGTTTACACTACATGAATTCTAATGTTCACGTAAGTAGTTAGCAACCAATCACTAATAAAATAACATTATCTATGTGAGTTTGATATCTATGCCACAAAACCAAAGATTGATCTCTATGCACTAGTTAATGATAAAAACCAATGCCATTAATAATTATAGGTGTGACTCTTGGATGATAAACTTAATTTTGCCAATTTAATGTTGTAAAACACGTGTTAATTAATTATCTAGGACTGATTACACAAATTAGAAAATATTTTGAAAGTTAGTAGAAGATTGTATTAGAATATTCATTGAAAAAATATAACTAATAAGTAAAAATTAAATTCAAATTAAACATGCATAAATGCAAAATCTAGAAAAGAAGCTCCCATGGAATATTATAGATAGATGCCTAGTTGGGAGGTAGAAGATTAAGATGTCAAGTGGGAAGAACGAAGACAATTCCCGACTTACAAGAGGCAAAGTATATAGATTGTTGAGAAAGGTTACAAAGATATGAATATGTTGAGTCTTGAGAATTGGACGACCTATATAAGTAAGAACAAAAGATCAATATGTTCTCATACTCATCAATCGATGTCTTGAGGATGAAATATTTAAAAAGGTTGCAAATTCACAAATTTCCAAAGAAGCATGGAAGGTCATTTGAAATGTCATCCATATGATAATTAAAGGTGAAAAATATGCCTTCAACCTTTTTGAATATGTAATGAAAAGTTACATGTAGACAAATATGTTGACCCATTTCAAATTAATTTACTTGTGATTTCACAATTTCAAAAGTGGAGAGTGCTAGAGTGTCACACAAGTAGTTCTAAATATCTCTTCATTTTTTACGCACATTGGTAATTTTAGTGTCACTTGATCATTTTGGTGTTTTTGGAGTTTACACAAGTGCCAAAAACGGTTCAAACTATAATGTAATACAAGTTTAGTGGCGAGTTTGATCCCAAACATGACGAATTATTGATGTCAAGAACGTCTTGAAACCAAAATAGAATTTCGAACCACAAGTCTAAGATAGTGAACCTAATACAAACATGGTTCATTGATTTTTATTTTTGTGGCTGATATTTGAAGTGTACGTATACTATATGATTATCTTGATAAATTAATTTGGAAATCCAGGCATATGAGGCAAGTAATTTTAAGAAAAATGACTAATCAATTATTCAATTATCCCAGTAATCTGATCGTATTTCAAACCCAAAATTCCCAACAATGTTGAAATTTATTTATTATTGACCGTAATCAAGAAGATGACTTTGTAGTTTCGTAAACTAGACAAGCTTTACAAAAGCAATTTTAGGAGATAGAAGAAGAAAATGCATTTCTGTTGACCATGTCAAAAGTTGTATAGGTGTTGAGCAATATCTTTCCAAAAATCACAGAGGATGAGATGCTGAAGTAAACTATATAGGAAAATGATGAGCAAGTGGGAGGATGACAATTAGATATGTCGAGGACCCTTACCAAGTGGGATGTCTAAGGATCTATTTGGTGTCTATCAAAATGCAGAATCATCTAATAGAAAACTTGGGGATAAGTTGGAAGCGAAGTACATTGCGGAGGATCATTGGGCTTGTGTATATGTATCCCCGGATGTACGTTTTCTAGAATCAAGGAGAATCATACCACTTTTAAAATGTTTTGACTTCAAACATTGAGGATCAACATCAATGATATGCTGAAAGATTTCATATCTAAGATTTAAGTTAAAATAATTTTATCAAGAACGACGTTGCTGAGGTTGTCATGGTTGTTTACGCATGACAAAAACACGTGTCGTTAAGTACCTATATCGACGACATTGTTAGCCTATTAAGGTTTTTATAAGTTTGGGCCTTATTTAGCCCACTAGGTTTATTTAGCCTATGTATATATTCATTGCTTTCTTTGTATTTTGCTCACAACTTCATATTCACAGTTAATGAAATCTCTCTCAAACCCTAGCTCTCTTCCCTCTCTTCTCTTTGAAAGTTGATCTTTGATAATCAACATGGTATCAGAGCTAGATTGTTAAGGGGTTTTGTAGCAGGCACGACGATGCGCGGATCGATTTTCTGCTTCATTTATGTGTACCGATTGATATTTTCGGTTCGATTTAGTTGATTTTCTACTTCGTTTCTGGGTTGGATGTTTGATTTTGAGAGTTAATTGTTGCTGCTATTATTGGGTTGTTTGTTCATCTGTATAAGGGCAATTTTGGAATATTTGCTTGACTGCCTATTGATATTATGGCTCCAAGAGATGACTCTCTTCAGTCCATTAGTACACAACTGGATGGTAAAAACTATGCATATTGGAGTTATGTAATGAAGAATTTTTTACGGGGCAAGGCTATGTGAGGGATTGTTACAGGTATAAAGAGAAAACCAACAGATGACAAGGCTGCCAATTTTGCTATTTTATTGGAATCTTGGGAGACTGATAATTCCAAAATTATTACATGGATTAATAATTCTGTCATTCAGTCAATTGGCACCCAGTTAGCAAAGTATGACACAGCAAAAGAAGTTTGGGACCATTTGGAAAGGATGTATACTCAATCTAATTTTGCAAAACAGTATCAGCTAGAATTTGATATCCGAGCCCTCCAACAAAACAGTCCAAGTATTCAGGATTTTTATGCTTCTATGTCTGATTTGTGGGATCAATTAGCTCTCACTGAATCTGCAGAACTAAAGGCTTTCAAGCCTTACATTGCCAGAAGGGAAGAGCAGAGATTGGTCCAGTTTTTGATGGCATTAAGGTCTGATTTTGAAGGCTTACGTGGGACAATCCTTCATCGTACTCCTCTTCCCATAGTGGATTCAGTTGTTCATGAGTTGATTGCCGAAGAAACCCGTATCAAGTCCCAATCTGACAAAGGGTCTAAGGCAGTAGCCACACCTACTGTCTTTGCTGTTCAAAACCAAACAAGACCATCTGGACATTTTAAGCCGAAAGTTGCATTTGATGAGTGTGCATTTTGTAAAAAGAAAAATCATTGGAAGTCTCAATGTACATTGCTATTGGGGAAGGGAAATTATCAAAACCAAACAAGACCATCTGGACAGTTTCAGCCTCCACAGTTCAACAGGCCTCCTGGACAGTTTCAACAACGCCCATCATTTCCACCATTTCGTCCTCCACAGTTCACTGCTGCTGCTACTGTACCTTCTACAGAGAACGGTTTGAATATGACACCACCATCAGCTTTGGATCCACAGGTTTTTGAGCAATTTCGCCAGTTCATTGCTTCCAATCCTACTGCCATGTCAACATCTATGTCTCACACAGGTCTATCAGTATCTAGTCCTTCAGGTATTCCTTCATCCTTATGGATATTGGATTCTGGTGCATCTCATCATATGTCACCACTTTTGTCATCCTTTTCTTCGTTATCAGCTAGTCCTCATGTTTATGTTATGTCAGCTAGTGCTACACCTATGCCAGTTGAGGGTATTGGTCCTGTTGTTACCCCCCATATCTCTCTCACTGATGTCTATTATATTCCCACACTTGCTTTGAATCTTGTTTCGGTCAGTCAGTTGTGTAAATCTGGTTATTGGGTCTTCTTTTCTGATTCTCTTTGTTGTGTACAGGACCCACAATCTCGGAGGGTGACTGGGATCGGCCGTAAACTTGGGGAGCTTTATGTTTTGGAGCAGCTCCAAGTTTCTGATATTGCGGCCTCTAGTGTTGATTTGTCGTCTTTTCGTTTAAGTCATTCGTCTTCAAATTTTTATCTTTGGCACTCTCGTTTGGGTCATGTTTCAGCTTCACGTTTATAGTTTTTATCCTCTACTGGTGTGTTAGGTCGTTTGAACAATGTTGACATTTCTGATTGTTGTGGTTGTAAACTGGCAAAGTTCTCTGCCTTACCTTTTAATAATAGTGTCACTCGTTCGTTTGCTCCTTTTGATCTTGTGCATTCTGATGTGTGGGGTCCTTCCCCAATAACCTCCAAAGGAGGATCGCCTTATTATGTTTCGTTCATTGATGATTATACTCGTTATACATGGGTTTATCTTATGAAGCGCAGGTCAGATTTCTTTGTCATTTATAGCAATTTCAGAGCTCTTGTGAAGACCCAACACTCTGCTGCCATAAAATGCTTCCGGTGTGATTTAGGAGGGGAATATACTTCTAATGATTTTACTCAGTTACTAGCATCTGATGGGACTGTTCACCAATCATCATGTACTGATACTCCTCAACAGAATGGTATATCAGAACGGAAACATCGACACCTTGTAGAAACGGCACGGTCTTTGTTATTATCTTCTGATGTTCCTAGTGTCTTTTGGGGAGAAGCTATCCTTACTGCTGCCTATGTGATTAATCGCATCCCTACTCGTCACAACTCTGGAATGTCTCCTTATGAAAAGTTGTATGGTCAATTACCTGATTATTCATCTTTACGGGTAATTGGGTGCACCTGCTTTGTCTTACGACCTTATGTAGAACGAAACAAGTTGTCTCCAAAGTCGGCCCTTTGTGTATTCTTGGGATATGGTATTGGTCAAAAAGGATATCGGTGTTATGACCCGGCGAGTCAGAAATTGTATGTCTCTCGACATGTTACTTTTTTGGAGCACATTCCTTACTATGCTATTCCTGTACAGTCTCACAACATGACTCGGTCAGAACTTCAAAATATTGATCCTTTTACCATTGATAGTGATGGCACTACATCTAGTGCCCCAGTTGATGATGCTTCCATAGCTCCAGACAACCCTCCTGCTCAGTCTGCAACTGCTCCCACCCCTGTTGTCGCTCAAGAAAATAATCCTCCACCATCGAGACCTGTACGTACTCATAAGACAACTAAACTGCCAGATTTTGTATATTCTTCTTATTCGCCAAGATTTGCATCTTTTATTGCAAATATACATCGGCTTTCTGAACCAGAGTCTTACAAAGAAGCTGTTACTGATCCTCATTGGCAGAATGCTATGGCGGAAGAGCTTACAGCTCTTTATCAGACTCATACATGGGATCTTGTACAGCTTCCTCATGGAAAACGTACGATTGGTTGTCGTTGGGTATATAAGATCAAAACCAAGTCTGATGGCTTAATTGAAAGATATAAGGCAATGTTGGTTGCAAAAGGATACTCACAGCAATATGGTATGGATTATGAGGAGACTTTTGCCCCAGTGGCAAAAATGACTACTGTCCGCACTCTGATCGCAGTTTCCTCTATTCGTCAATGGAAGATTTTCCAAATGGATGTCAAGAATGCATTCTTGAACGGTGAACTTCATGAGGAAGTTTACATGTCTCCTCCTCCAGGTATTGATCACCAACCAGGTGAAGTTTGTCGGCTTCGGAAAGCCTTATATGGTCTCAAACAAGCCCCTCGTGCTTGGTTTGAGAAATTCTCTACTGTAATTACTTCTCTCGGTTTTACTCCTAGTAATCATGATTCAGCGTTATTCGTTAGATGCACGAATGCAGGTCGGATTCTCTTATCCTTGTATGTTGATGACATGATTATTACTGGTGATGATCATGACAGTATAGAATCTTTGAAGCGTGATTTGGCTTACCGCTTTGCTATGAAAGACTTGGGATTACTACGTTATTTCTTAGGGATTGAAGTTGCACAATCTTCAAAAGGTTATCTTTTATCTCAGACAAAGTATATTTCTGACCTATTTGAACGTGCTCGACTCTCTGACAACAGGACAGTTGATACTCCCCTGGAGACTAATGCCAGGTATTCTCCAACAGACGGTGTCCCCTTGTCAGATCCAAGCCTATATCGAACTATTGTGGGAAGTCTGGTTTATCTTACTATTACTCGACCGGACATATCTCATGCAGTTCATGTGGTTAGCCAGTTTGTTACAGCCCCTACAACTGTTTATTGGGGAGCTGTTCTTCGTATCTTGAGATATCTTCGAGGCACTCAATTCCAAACCCTTGTGTTTCCTTCCACGTCCTCACTCAAATTGTGTGCCTATAGTGATGCTGATTGGGATAGTGATCCTCATGATCGAAAATCCACCACTGGTTTTTGCATATTTCTTGGAGACTCATTGATTTCATGGAAGAGTAAGAAACAAGATGTTGTCTCTCGGTCCTCTACTGAAGCTGAGTATCGAGCTATGGCTGTCACCACTTGTGAGATTGTTTGGCTACGTTGGCTTCTTGCTGATATGGGAGTTGACGCTTCTCATCCTACTCCTTTGCACTGTGACCACAACAGTGCAATACAAATTGCCAAGAATTCGGTTTTTCATGAACGAACAAAACATATAGAGATTGATTGCCATTTCACTCGTCATCATCTTCAACTTGGGACCATCACTTTGCCACATGTTCCATCAACCCTACAGATTGCTGATATGTTTACAAAGGCATTGTCTGGTTCTCGATTTCGTTTTTTGTGTGACAAACTCTCAATGCTTATAGCTGTCGCATTGTGAGTTTGAGAGGGGATGTTAGCCTATTAAGGTTTTTATAAGTTTGGGCCTTATTTAGCCCACTAGGTTTATTTAGCCTATGTATATATTCCTTGCTTTCTTTGTATTTTGCTCACAACTTCATATTCACATTTAATGAAATCTCTCTCAAACCCTAGCTCTCTTCCCTCTCTTCTCTTTGAAACTTGATCTTTGATAATCAACAGACATGTCTGCCTTCAGCAATGATTTTTATGGGCTTTTATAGTGGCTACTATCAAATTTCTTGTACTGATATATAGTGCTTTGATAATTAATTTTATTACGATTTTCCTATATTGAATCCTGAAGGATGTTATTCCATTTTAGAGCATATGTCAAAGGATGGAAATTTATAAAGAAAATATGATTACTTACAGCGATAGATCCAATGTTTCCAGAATGGAAATTCGCTTCCACTTGCAAATGCGGAAGGCTTGTGCGCCAATTTGTGTAGAGCGTAATTGCCATGCTGATCAGCTGTGACGCCTAGCTGTGGGAACCTTTTTAGTAGCATGGAAGCAATATCTGCAGCATTAAAAATATTACTACTGATTTTTGGAATCTCACAACATCGAGAAATCAAACAATATATCTTTTTTTTTTTTTTTTTTTTTTCCATTATGAACAAAATTGTTTGCGAAATTTCAACAAATTAAATTCACTCACCAAATAAGTCTGCGGTGATCAAATTATTGAGTAGCAGCACACCATCCATGCTTCTTGTCGGGTCCAAGAGCTCCTTTGGAGTCCTGCAGTAGAGATAGTGAACCATTCGCTTTCTACCATACATTGAAGCCACAATGACAGGAAGCGAACTTTCATCAGTATTTCCTTTTTTTATAGCAACTAACTTGCTATTCTTTTGCACCATGGCCCTAGCCAATTTTGTACTTTCAGTTATAGCAGTAAGAGAGAGAGGGGTGGCACCAAACTCATTAGCAATTTCTAGATCTTCTGGGGCCATGTGCTTCACCAATTCCATTGCGATCTTAATTTCCCCAGAGAGGATCGCAACATGGAGTGCTGTATCCCCATGGCAACTTACAACTGCTCTTCCAGCCTCCGAATCCTCCTTAAGGATCTTCTTCACTTGTTCGATGTCACCATCTTCCACAGCGTTGTATAGGTTTTCATATCGAAAATGCTCTTTGATCCCTATTAACAAATTCATACTTTTAAATTAATAATGTAAATCTATAACATATTACTACAAACAATCGCATAAATTAACAAAATTACCGGGTATTTCACCAGAGATGCCATGGTCAAGGGTAGCTTCAGGATGGTGTGATGCGCTGGGACGCATCTCTGCCAAGTGATCCCAAGCAAATTTAGCGGATACATGCGTGTTCTTCTTGTACTTGGCATATGCACGTGATCCACAGGCTAGCTGAATAGCATGAATAGCCTGAGCATTCTTCTTTTGCCATTCTGGTGTAGTCTGTTCCTCAGGCGTGGCTTCTCTTGAGACAATATCCCATAGCCCTTGACCCACTAGATAACTCTTTACACATACTTTCCAGAACTCATAGTTTTCTTCGTTCAGTTCTTCAGGTACAATCCCAATCATAGCCATAGTTTGTCAGCCTGCTTAATTTCAGAAGTTTAGAAGAACTGAAATACGATGGCACTGAATATTTAAATTAAAAAGAATCTTACGACACATTTAAGTACGCATATGTGCTATTATCAACTCAAGCATCGTCTACTCTAGTTTGACAGTGAATAAAAAAACCAAATTGAACAGTTTTAATGTAATTAGGACGTCACAGTTCACTAGAAGAAAATAGCACACAACCGACGCATCATATTGGGCAATTACATTACAATGAAGAAATGGTCTGAAGTAAACAAAAGGACAAACCTACTAGGAATTTAGGTTTTTGACCGTTCACTTTGTCAGCAATTCTCGGAATGAAAGCATTTTATATGAAGCAGCAAAAGGAATTCATGCAGACAAAAGGACGTCACTTTAACCTCGTCCCAAGTGATTCTTATTATGGTAGTACTAAACTAGGATTGGTACTAAAATTCAAATTTCAGCAAGCCTAAAGATTCTTCTTTTCTTATTTCATTTCTTTTATGTCCTCGATGATAACACATGGATCACGCATAAATAATAATTGATCGAATGTTTACATGGTTAAGTTATGCTTTATAAATATTTGAAGTTATTCTTACGCTACTGTCGCTACTTAATTATTATGTATCTTGTGAACAATATGTGACAACATTGGCACTTTGGTATATACTTTTTTTTTTTCAAAAATTATATGTTATCTTATAAATACTGAATGTAAATGTCACTCCAAGTACTATAAAAATATGACATCTAGAGGTAGGGGTGTGTACGTGAAAAAACCGAAACCGAATAACCGAACCGAACCGAATGATGTTTGGGTTGTTTGGTTCGGGTTATTTGGTTTTCGGTTAATTTGGTTTGGTTAACCGAATAAGGATAACTTATTCGGTTTGGTTTTGGTTAAAATTTAATTGTTTTGGTTAAACCGAAAAACCAAATAAATTATTAATTAATATATTTTTATAAATTAATATTTTATATCTTAATTCATATATATTTGTTAAAAGGAAACTTTATAATTCCTTAATAAGTTACAATGAACTATATATGTATAAAGCTCAATTAGTCCAATAATGCAATTGTCTAAAGTCCAAACTCGACATACCCATTTTACTATTTGAGATCGTCTTTTTTTTTACCGTTTCTTTTTTCCTCATATGTTATGTACTTATGTATAGTGTTTTTGTTTTCATTTGGTAAAAGTTCAGCGAGTTTTGTTTTCTTAAGTTTATGTATATTTTTTCTTACGAATGTTTATTTGGTTTAACCGGTAAACCGATCCGATTAAACCATAACCGAATAAACAAAAACCGATTAAACCGAACCTTATTTGGTTTGGTTATGGTTAGTTTTAAAATGCCAAAAAACCGATAAAACCGAACCGAAAAAACCAAAAACCGAAAAAACCGACCGCATAACACCCCTATCTAGAGGCCACACAATCAAACTATACTTGTGTAACCGATAACCCATGCATCTAGAAATATCATTACGAAATCTTTTTTTTTTCTTTTTCAAATTCAATGACCTCTAGTTACAACTACAGCATATGCATAAAATTGGACATTCAGCTCTTTGAAACAATATCCAAATTCTAATATAGACACAATCAGGTGTTAACATTTGAGACTTTGAAACAATATCCAAATTCTAATTTAGACAGCAGTCACGATACTTCCACCCAATCAGTGAAATCAAAGAAAACAGAAATAGATAAATTACATATTAATCAAACAATTTGTGATTTCAAGCTTCCTTGGAGATTATTGACTCTTTTTCATTGATGACACAATAATGTTTACGATATTGTTCCTCTTCTTGGGGACTCTCAGATGGAATTTGCTAGGAAGCTCACATGCACGTTGTTAGAGATAGCACGCAAGATATGACGCTTGACGCCTTCCTCTGCTACTTTCATTGCATCACTAACCATATCAACCACAACGTTCATCAGTAACATGTAAATTCTAAGAAAAAGTGAATGTATGGGTTTTGTTTGATCTAAAATTACATTATTGTGTCATCAGGTGGCATGGGCTTGAACCAAATATAGTAATTTCGGCAATTTCGATTTTTTTTTAATTTCCTTATGAAATATGCGACAAACTCACAATCCTATGAACTTTTCAACCATATTTCCAAATCGAAACTTTGATCAACCAAAAATCCAATATGATCCAAAAAAGTGAATCCAATTTAGATACCAATCATACTTTAGCATCGTTCCAGAATTCCAGGTGCAATTTTCATTTTTCCAATCCCTTTTTCTCTTATTCCACTTCAAAACATAATATCAGCCAAGAGTACTCAAAACTCTTTTATTACACCTATTTTTTCTTTTTGGAACGGAGCATTATATTAAAGGGCAAGCAAGAAGCTAAAACCCAAACAAAACAAACAACAGTCCACAATTACAAAACAAAACAAACTACAGTCCAATAAACATTAGGAATTAGAAATAGAGCAACACAATTCTTTCACCGGGTCTTTGCTCCAGTTATCCCAGGCAAGTTTCCTGCCTTTGCGTCTCCTTGAGTTAATCCATAAGTGGGCAAGTATTTTTATGTCTGCTGCCAGTTCCAGTTCCGTCTTTAAAGCCTTCCGGAAAATACCATTATTCCTGAACGTCCACAGCACCCAAATGTAAAGTAGGCAGATCACCTCGTTGACTTCAGCAAGCCAAGCAGGCCCCAGAAACTCCTTTTTGGAGTTGATGATCTCTAAGCATGACACCGGGTCAGGACCTAAGCAGTACAACCATTTCCTTGTTTCACTCCAGACCTGTTTCGCTAATGTGCAGTGGGCAAAAATATGATCTTCATTTTCTGGTCCAATGTTGCAAACTTTACAGTTTAACCGAACATCAACGCCAATTCTCTTAAGATTCTCCAAGGTTGGTAGTTTGTAATTAAGGGCCCTCCAAGCTAGCATGTTAACTTTCCGGGGGACTAATTTGTTGCAGTCCCACCTCAGTCCGCCCTCCGGTAACCATTTACTGTCAAAATACTTGGAGTAAGAGTTCACTGTGTACCTGTCAAGTTCCCAAGCAATGCCATTGTTCTCGTTATCACCTCGAGCCTCGCTAATTCAGAAAATTGCAGATTTATCTTTGCAAGCTTAGACGGGAGCGATGAGATGGTACCCCAGCACCCCGACTTTACCCTGTTAGGTCCGATCATTGCACACCGGCTTCCATGGATCGATCTTATCACGTCCTTCTAAAGATATTGCTTAGAGATTCAGTGTTTTTATACACATTATTTTATGCAGAATGTTAATCGAGAATTCTTTGCAGCCTGTTGACTTTTCATAAGTGAATTTAGAGAAATGTGAATATGACTTTTATTTGGGCATTATATCGAACATTTGGGGTGTGTAAACTGGAAGTTGAAAGAAATGCCAAATTACCGGCACTGCAGATCCAAGCTCAAGATCATCTCTCCATTTGCCAATGAGATTGTTGGGTTAATCGGCTCACAGGCTCACGTGCATGGCTAAGTGAGAAGAGTGGATCTGTACCGGTTCTTTAGGTAGAGTGACTACTATTTTTCTTGCTATTCTCATGTACACGTATCTGTCAACAAAAGGCTATATACAACCTTTATTAATAGGAAAAATGATGTATAAGGGTAACGAATTATCAAAATTGTTCAAAAAAATATTATTGAACTTTTTGTTGTACACATATTACCAACAAACTATAGCCTTTGTACACGTATGACCATTAAAGTTTATCCTCTGTTCAAAAAATATCAGTCGCGTTACCGAAAGTATAGGTTATCAGCCATGTGGCATGCCACATCGCGGCTGACGTGCCTTTTACTGTTCATGATGTACACATTTTACCATTGAACTTTTTTTGTACACAGTAAAAGCCACGTCAGCCGCCATGTGGCATGCCATGTGTCTGGTATCCTATACTTTCGGTAACGCGAATGATATTTTTTGAACAGAGGATAAACTTTAATGGTCAAACGTGTACAAAGGCTATAGTTTGTTGGTAATATGTGTACAACAAAAAATTCAATAGTATTTTTTGAACAATTTTGATACTTTATTACCCTTATAGGTCATTTTCCTTTATTAATATGAATAAACAAAGAGATTTTTTTGTCCTTATATTTATCATATTCATTGATCAGGGAAGTGCTTTTACTTTTTTTCATTCTTCATATTTGCGTAATAAAGGAAGGCTGCCATTTCATTTTTTTTACTACAGAGGCTTCAATTAGTAATTAATAGTAAAACTAGCGTTCGCCCCGTGCCACGGCACGGGTCAGAAGGAATCATACTCATACGGTTGCTGCAGTTTCATAACAGCAAAACACCATTATAATATATAAATATCTCAAATTTATAAGAAAAATAATTAAAAAGTATAGTAGTAATAGAAAGAAACAAAAGTAGGTTGCTAATTCTCACCAAAAAAATAGCGGAAATCAATCTGCGTGCAAACCATCTTTTATGCATAGCTTGTTGAGCACGTGAGGCTGCGTCCACACTCTCAAATCTTAAGTACACATAACCAGCACTCTCCCTGTTATAATATATTCATATGTCAAATTACTATTTTGCCCATGTTGTCTCTTCTTAAACTTATGTTAATTTCTACGTGGTTTCTTCACATGATAAATCGATAAAAGTTATATACAAAATCAAATTATAAAAAAAAAACTTGTCAACATATATATGCTTCACACGTCCATAGTTGGAACATTCATCTCCCACATCGTCTTTTATGTCCAAATCAAATTACGGGTCAGTCTGCAAAATATAGTTGAATTGAATTCCGTACTTTTTTTAAAATGACCAAAATACCCGTCGTTATGTATACAGTGTATCAAGACTAATAATAAAAGGAACAAACCTTCGTAGTGGGGTAAAACATGCTTTTAAGAAGCAAACACTTGCTAGGATTCCCAATTGGCTCTGAAACAACGGGAGGGGCAATTTGGGCATTTAAAATGGGAACTGTAGTTGCCACATCCATGTCTAAACCGCCTGCTTGTGTTGGACCGGTTCCATTAAGTAAAGGTGTTCCAAGAGCCCCGGGAAAATTGCAAAGATCGGTATAGTAATATCATGAAAGAACAGTTCAGAAATGTCAAAAGACGAAAATACCCCTGTCCTGAGTTTGAATATCGTAAACATACCCTGAGGTAATACCACTGCGATTAAGCTTTGCCATAAGCATCGCCCTTGATTGAGCATTTAGTGCCTGTAAAAAACAGAGAATGAATTAACAGCACGATTTTGTAAAAAATAAATTAAAAAAAAAATACAATTATGGGTTTCTCATCATCACCAAAGTCTGCTGCTTTTGCTCCTGTGTCTTGTGCACTGACATGATCTGTAACTGAAGATACCTACAACCAACAAATTGTGATTAAAAAAATATATTAAAAAATTAAAAGCTAAAAAAACAAAAAATTGCCTCAAGTATAAAACAATTGAATAAGTAGTCGATAAAGAAAGCAAACACGTTTATTATAGAACCATAGTTGTATTTTTTTTCCTGTTACACCATTATACTTTAATAAAATTACTCAATTATGGCAATTTCAAATAAATACATAGCTACATTCACTATCACTGGGTAATTTAATTTTTCAAAGTATAATGTCCTAATAACAAAAATATTGAAAGTACAATGTTATGATTGAATAAATTTTTAAGCATAATATCCTAATGAGAAAAAGAAATGTAAGTACAAAGATGTAATACAAAGAAATGAAAGTAGGATGCTATAATACACAAGTAAATGAAATTACGTTGCTATTTCTTGCATTTAACTTAAAACAAAAAAATATTCTAAACACTATTTATCTTAATAGAGATACAATTTACCAGGAACTTGTGAATCTAAGCCAAAACCGGTGAAAATGACTCACATAATTTGTCTATATCATAATACGTAACTCCCTTGCTTGCTAACATTGCGGCTAAAAATGCCTTTACATTTTGCCTCAACGGTCAACTTTCATGAATTAGTATAAATATGTTAATGGTTAAAATTGACTTTTACATGAGCATTAGTTTAAAACTCCCCACACACTTGTTGTGTTGGCTGCTTTAGGTATCGAACCATTTAAAGCCTCAAGTTGAACCAATCATATGCATGCAATTTTAAGTTAGCATGAACAATTTTCTATAAGCTTAAAATAAAGATACAAGCACCCATATATTTCCATTTATACAAAATTTTACAACAGTCATGGGAGCTCTAAATTTATCTAAAATCGGAAATGGACTAATAAACCTCAATATTAACTCAAAGCTTGGTTGTTAACAACTTGGAAAAATAACTTAATTTTGAAATGATAGTCATAATATTACTAATCAGTTATCATCCTCAATCAAGAAGAAGAATCCTCACCTAAAATAGGAAGCAACATTTTGCGCACGTCTAAGAAAGGCTAAACAATCTTTTACAAAAAAAAAAATTAAATTTATTTACACAAAACTTTTAATAGTTTTCTAATATTATAAAAAATATAAATAATTTCCATTTTAAAAAACCAATATTTTATTTTTTCTACATTGGGTCAGGGGCTAAATACACACACACGCACACAAACACCATACACCCACACAAATAGAAGTGAATCGGCCAAATAGAATATGTATGAAAAGTTGAAAATCGCAATATAAGAATAAAAACTTGCCCCTTGAACCTGTGAGGTTTAAATGTGATATTTACTCACTCTTTACCACATGAGATTTCCAAAAAACTGTCATGCCGACTCTTCCTGAAAACTTTCCCCTTGAACCTGCTCAATATACTCATTGTTAAGAACAATAGTATAACAATCTGTGAATTTATCTTTTATGGTCTTTAAAATTAAGTTTTTTTTCTTAATTTTGCATTTGTTTATGTATATACAATCTGTGAATTTGTATCCTTTATTGGTGCAAAACAACAAAAAGCTCCTCTTGGATAACCTATTCTCATGTCCCAACAAATGTAATACACGTGAACTGTATCTCTAAATTTCGCCACATTTTTCATATAAGACTAAAAAGCTTTCGGTGCACCTATCGGAGAAGGATCAGTGCCTTGACTTCTACAATTTCTCAATGACTCATGATCAAAGTAAAGATAAATCATAACATGACAGTAGAAAAAGTCTAATCTCATTCCAAGCATTTCATCAAATGGTTGCCCTGCATCTCTAATTTTGGCCACATTTTCCATATAACTTTAGAAGCCTGCATAAAATAACAAACAAAATTAAAGAGGGGGGGGGGGGGGATAAATGTGGATACTGGATAGTGGATACAAATGAAAGAATGAAAATCATTCATGTTACAGTTAACCTGGCAGACTCCACCGGTGCATCAGAACCTAATACCTTCGATTTGGTATCAATGTGGAGGCTGGATGACCTAATTGTCATTTTCCCCTAAATTTTGTGTCCTGGAGACCACATTGTTCTCATCAATTAAAAATGCGAAGTACAGATCCAAACTCAATCAATCCACACGGATTTATCATATAATCGCAAATAAAATCGAGAAATCTGAAAATTTTACCGGCGAAAATCTGTTGCTGTTGACCGTGGGAAGAGAGATCTTGTCCACTTTTGGGCGAAAGACAGAGAGCTGTGACTTCGAAGAAGACAAAGAAAGCCCCCTATTGCAAGGTGACAACTGAACCGAGCTGTTGAAGAAAAACGCAGTCCTAGCCGCAAAAGCGATTCCGAAAGTGAAACCGTCCGACCTCTGTATGGTGGCATCGGAGCAAGGCGAGAGAAGGTCGTTATTGGCGAATTTGGTTCCTCTTCGTCCACCACCATTCCCTTCTTCTTCTTCTTGTCGCCATCACTGTCATCGTCACAACCATCATCCTCGTCGTCTTCACACGAAAACACAATTCCTTAGAAATAAAGAAGAAATAATCTGACCTTGAGAAGATTTCTAACAGTTCGCCTGATGAGTTGCTTTGAGAATCCCAAGCAGCTACTTGATCGAGAGCTGCGTCCATTCGGGTTAAACCCGTCTACAAATTCAGACGATCAGAATAGATTCGTCGTCAAATCAGTTTGGGGGGGTGTAGACATACCCGCACGATCGATAATGGTGTGGTTGAAGGCGGCACGAGGAAGAAGCGGTGGTAGCTGATTGCAGTTAACACGTCCAAAGAAAAGTGATACGTGGGTGAAGAATATAAAGATCCGAACAAATAGCGGTGGAAGAAAACGGATCCAATAAACGGATCCACATAAACCCGCGTTAAAAAAAACGTACACATAGAACCAAAAATTACGTGAATTATGTCATATATATAAATATAAATATAATTATATAAATATGTCTATATTAGTTGTTTGTTTTTTCAAGCCCATGTCATTACTATATAAAAAAAAAGTTCTTTTCAAAGGACGGAACACCGTCCCAAATTCCACTAACAATGTAAACTAACATTATACCCATCCGGTGGATGGGTGGGTGGGCCGAGATAATACACGTTTATAGTTCACTTAATTAAGTTATTTGGGACCAAATTTACCATTACTAAAGTTGTTTAATAGAAGTCATTATTGGCTATAACACAAGATTCACGTGGTCAAAAGCAAAAGGCAGTCAACCAACTAAGCAGTATGTGGTCTGAATTTAAAAGACATAAACTAAGAATAATATACATGAGATTAAAAATCAATAAGGAAATATTACACCGATACAAAACGTATCTAGTGATTTAGGTAACCCGAGGGCACAGATCACAATGGGATTGGGAAAAAAGTCCTGATTAAAACTGCTATTAATTTGAGATTGTAGATGTTTTGCCTTCCCTTTTCACATATCGATTTTGAGATTGAATCTGCTTGGGTTCATCAAATCCAAATTTGAAATTTTTTTCCAGGGAAGCGATGGAACATATAAGCATCAACGTGCGATAGGATACACCGTCTGTTACATCAGCGCCAAGCCCCAACGCTAATGATAAGACGACAAACCGTAAAGAACATGATACGTCATCTCTAGCTACTCATCAAATTCTATGATAACCTTCAATTTACGAGTATGAATTCAACCTGAGGTTAACTTTGTGTTATTGATTGTACGAGTTTGTAATTGGGTTCCGTCATGTTGCTCTCGTTTATCTTTCATGTTGAATGGCAAAAAGTATAGCTTTTTCTAACTCAATTGACTGTCTAGTTACATGTTCATTGGATACGTTACAAAAGATGTTCCTTTTTTGTAGTTGTAGCCACAACCCTAGAAAGAGGGTGTGCATAAACAGGTTCTCAATGGTCATGGAACAAGGGAGTTTTTAACAAGAATTTCGATAAGATTAGTGTATCTGTGTGACAAATCGTATTGAGGTATTCATGTCTAGAATTCACGGTTATGATAATCGACATAACTAAATGGGTCTGATTACAAAGATATCATTTTCTTATTTCTATTAGAATTTTCCGATCGGAATAACTGCCTGAGTGCATTTTAGAAATTATTTGATTTGTAACTTCTTATGATTTTGTTGCTGCAATCGACATGTTCAACGGTTGAAAACATAAAATAATAGTGTTTTTTGGTATTGCTTATAAGCAATGATTCTAACAAATAATATGAGTATGGTGTTTTGGGTTAAAAAAACGCACACACCCTGTTATGGTCTTCTCATAGTGGATTGGGTCGCTAGAACTTAAGAAATGTGGTTATTTGGATCATTAGTACTTTCTAGAGGATTTTATTCTGATCCTTGATGCCTTTCTAAGATAAATTGTCACTCCAACTGCACCCTTAACGAACACGTAAGTCTTATTGAACTTTTTTATCTAAAGTAAATTACACGAATGGTCCTCTATGGTTTAGGTAAATTTGCACGTTTGGTCTCTAATTTTTTTTTTAACGCGGACAGTTCCTAATGTTTGATTTTGTTACACGCTTGGTCCCTATCAAACATAAAAAGACTATTTTACCCTAAATAATATCTTTTTTGATTTTTCAATTTATGTTTCATATTTTTTAATTTAAGAAAAAGGTAAAAACATTTATCCCACTTACCCCACCCCTTATATCAGATTCAAAGACACTCTCTCGTTCTCTCTCTGGATCGCCAAATACTACGTGTTCAAGCTTCATCTCCGGTGATTAGCCTCCCTGAACAGCGGACGGGAGATTCTTGTGGACCTCCGGCGACGAAGACGAATCACTTCATTTACACTCACACAGGAAAATCCCTCGACCCCGCATCGCATCAGGTTTCGTTTTCTTTTGCAATCAGATCTGTCCTTCGAAGATTCTCTGCCTCGGAAAATCCCTCCTTCTCATCTGTTCAAGGTCCAACTCCGACTATCCTTTTTTGGGAGTCGGAATCCCTGTCACAAAGGGAGACAAATGGGAGGCAGTCGATCTTCTCCGGCCAAGAAGAAAGAATTGACGAAGAACGGCCCTGAAATTGTCGACATTATTGAAGCTAGTGTCAAGAAGTTTTTGTCGATTTCTGGTTGGAGGGCTCCATTGACGTCGAAGATGAAGATGAGGAGAGCATGGGAGAGACAATGTTTTTGTCGATTTCTGGTTAGAGGGGCTCCTTGATGTATGATTTCTTAACCTAGTCAGACAATAATCGAGATCTGAAGACGAAACTAGATCTTGAGATGAAACATCAAAGCCGTTGGGAGACAAATGGGAGGCATAGATCTTCATCTGGTTCATATGGGTTTTGTGTTTGTGTTCACGTATGCTGATTTCTACAGGCATTTATCTGATTTCTTTTTGCGATTTCTGGGTTTTCCATTTGTGTTCCTGTGGGTCGATTCTAGAGTCTGTGTGAATTTGTGTGTGTTGAATTTGAACGTAGATCTTCCATTCTCTGGACAGATTCTCAAATTGTACGTCGGCAACCGGGCCTCAATGCTCGCCGGAGTCCGATGATGGTAGCCTTAGGATGTTGCAGCGAAAGTGACGGGATCTAGGGTTTCTACACCTCTTTTCTTTGGCGATCGGGAATGGTTTCAGGCCACGAAATCGCGTTTGCACGGTGGTTGAGGCTGTGATATAAGTGTTTGATTTCTGGAATGGAGGATTGTTGGTGTTGCAGGTTTTATGGATTCCGATTGTGTGTAAACATCTCGCTAAAATTCGTTGGCACGATATCTGATTTCTGGAATGGAGGATTGATGGTTTGATTTTCAGATGCGATTTTAAGTTTGATTTTCAGATAACAAGATGGTGGATCGTGGTGGTATCTGTTAACCGAAGATGAGAGAATATGAGGGGATAGAGAGAGAAAGAGAGAAACTTTTGAGAGAGATTAAAAAAAAAAAGGAAGAAACTTGATTTTCATTCTTTTTAATTAAAAAAATAAGAAACAAAATATGTAAATCAAAAAAAATTACTAAGGGTAAAAGAGTCTTTTTATGTCGGGTAGGGATTAAGTGCGTAACAAAATCAAAAAGCAAGGACTGTTCGAGTTAAGAAAAAGAATTAGGAACCAGTGTAAGTTACACCATACCACAGGGACCATTTGTGTAATTTACTTTTTTATCTATTTGAAGTATCCATTTTGTGTTGAATTGACGTACGTTTTCCTAAAATACGAACTTCGGGTAAAGTTAGTCAACTCACGTACAGAACTACTTCCTAAGCACAAACGCACAAATGAAAGGAACCTACCACTACAGCGTCCTAGCATACTGAAAGTGTAGAAGACAATTCTTCAACGCCAACCAAGAAAACGAAGTAAACCCACAACGAAAGACACAAGTACAAAAGTCTTTTACATTTTGAAAACCACGCTGTAATTATGAAACAACCTTTTGCATTTGTTAAATTGCCTGAGTGGTTAAGTCTTATGAGAAATACCTACAAAGCATCATCTTGTGTACAAACTTCGTTTTGTACAACCTACATGGTCTGTAAAGATAAAGACTCCTTCGGACGAGTGACCACGTGATTGCCATAAAATACAAACATCTTCATCTAAACTACTCCTTACATAATATTCCTTAGCCTTAGATTTTAATATTTGAAATGTTTAGATTTTAATATTTGAAATGTTTAGATTTTAATATTTGAAAGGTATGTAAAGATAAAGACACCTTTAGATTCTAAACTACTCCTTTAGCGTTAGATTTTAATATTTGAAAGATTTAGATTCATTCTTGCGTTTTCAATCATTTTAGTGTTATCATTTTATTCTAGGTATATATATAACCTATGATAATTTCTTTCACAATGTTTATTCTATGGTAATCTGTAGTTAGATTTTTTTTTTTTTGTGAAGAATAAGTATATCACTTATGTTTTAATATAATAATATCAGTTACAAATTCTAAATAAATAATATATTAATTGAATTCACCTCAGGTTTTTTTTTAAATGCATAAATTATAGAATTGTTTTAGATCATATTGATATTTTTTAAATAATATATAGTTGGGTTGGTGTATTGGGGTTTGTTTCAAAATATCAAAGTGGGGTTAAAGTTTACGAAAACATCAATCATAGAAAATCGCGTGGAAATCGTGAAGTATTTAGTGGACGTCAATCAAACAAAGTGGAATATCAAGTTTAAAATTGGTTCTTTAATTTTCGTGCATGTGCTAATATAATATATTATTATTAAAATATTAACATATATATCAGGGGCGGAACCAGAAATCCTCCTCAGGGGTAGCACAAAAAAAAATCCGCATAAAGTATAATAATACAAAAAAACAGGGAAATTAAGTAATTTTACCTCCAAAATGTCATAGAAATAGGATCAGGGCCTCCACCAAAACTTTCAAAGGAGCTTGCAAAAACAATATCTTTGTCAATTGCTTCTATGAGACTTTATCTATACAACCCAAAGAAGATGCTTAAGTAACATTTTCACAAACACGTGGTAGGCATGAAGAGAGATGATCTAGGTGTAGTTATAAGAAACCGAAAATTCTTTCAACAACTTGTCACATAACTGCACACACATACCTCAATCAAGTATCCAAGAAAGAGAGATGATCTAGGTGTAATTATAAGAAACACAGAGCATACCTGTCTATATACACTCGCCTCACCACAGCTTTTTCTTAGTTCAACCACGTACAAACATAGATTTAGTTCAAACACCTGTTGAAATGATCACAAACACACCATCATGAAAATAATCATCTTTGCTAAAAACTTGAAGAGGGCTTACTTCTGCTGTAAATTTGAAACGAGACTTCATAAAATCTTTAACTTTTCTGAACAATCATATGTTGTACCTTTAAACGCATTTGATCATGAATCATAAGTTGTATGTAAATATTGTGTAATTGACGAGATGAGAAAGGATCCCTTCATTGATGATGGGACTCAAACATACATATTTGTGTGAATCATGTAGTTCTTATGCAAGGCCAGCAAGGGAGCTTATTTCTGACTCAACAATCAACATGCGAACATGAGATGTTAGAAGTGCTCAAACAGAGTATACAATCAATCAATAAGATAATTAACACCTTTTGATTTACTCGATGTGGTTGACATAAACAGTTCAAAATACATCAAGTATTATTTAGGCGTGAGACATGAAAGTATTATTTTATCAATTATTTTAAGTGAGACATCAAGTATTATCTAGGGTTTGAACTTTGAAGAGAATGAATCAGCAAGTAAGCAACAATTTCTTCACGATACCTACTTGTAGATAGATTGAATCAGCAAGACAACAACAATTTCACGAAGAGAATGAATTAACCTACCTACTTGTCGATAAATTGAATCAGCAAGACAGCAACAATTTCACGAAGAGAATGAATTAACCAATGCTTGCTTTTTTTTTTTCGAGATCAGACTTCAGAAATCAGGCGAGAAGGAGGAGTCGAGGTCACAGGTCATTCTCTTTTCCTTTTTCGAGTACAGAAGCGCAAGTAGCCGAGTACATAAGCAATTGATTTTTTCCCACTCTCGTTTGCGTACACATACATCTCCTTTGGGCTTCTGATTCCTTTTCATTCTTCTTCTGTGCTTCTAATTTTGGACTGAATACTATACATTGGCTATTTCTAAGCCAAATCTCAGTAGTGGCCCGTGCCACTGTGGGCTAAAGCCCAGATCCACCCCTGATATATATATATATATATATATATATATATATATATATATATATATATATATATATATATATATATATATATATATATATATATATATATATATATATATGGGAAAAGTGAACATGTGGCTGTTATACACCTAAGTTTAGGTGTAGAACCATCAAAATTTATTAGTTTTCTTATGAAAAACATGCATTTTTATTTTCTTTAATATACGTAATCCATATGATTGATTATAAAATGATGAAAAAGTATGGTATAAGTCATACAATATAGTGATTAAAAGTATTACACATGCATGTGGCGATGACATAAAAATTGGCGGTAAAAAGAAACATCACTAAAATAGCACGTAAACAAGTTGAATTGAATGTAACAACAAATTGTGTACAATGATTTAGAAGAAATTATGTTGCTTGGGCTTTTATTTTTGTTAAAAATGGGTTGTTTGAGTGGTTCTACACCTAAGCTTAGGTATATAACAGCCACATATTCACTATCCCCTATATATATATATATATATATATATATATATATATATATATATATATATATATATATATATATATATATATATATATATATATATATATATATATATATATATATATATATATATATATATATATATAGAGAGTTAGGTTCTATTGAGAACTCAAAAAATCCTGAGATCTTGAGAACTAATTTTGGACCACAAGATCAAAAAAATGGAAGGTTAAGATGATTTATGGCATTATTGTAATTATAATAAAATTTGATGGCATGTTAGGCTTTTCAAAATCGATTATAAGGGCAGTTTAGGTATGAAAATTTTGACAGATCCATGATAATAGGAAATCCCTACAAATTAGCATTCTCTCTCTTACTCTCTACCTCTCTCTATCTTCCTAAAAACCCACGTTAATCGTTGCATCCCTAATAGATCCGGATCCTCCTAATCGAATTCCACAATAGAAGTGTTGCCGTCTCCGATTCACAACTCTGTCTCTTTCCCGATCTCCCATCTTCTTCTCAACCCTACTGAATCACGCTTCGAATCTGCTATCAAGCCTCCTTCGCCGTCGTCGCCATCCATTGAGGACTCTGCATCGCCGCCGTCGCGTCTCTCTCATGTCTTCAACAATAAGGTACTCTAATCGGCAAGTTGCACTTCGAATCCGACTTCTCTGATCTGGCGTGAGAACACCACCACTACCACCGATTATAGCCACCACCCCAAACAATAAAGAACACTAATCATCGCTGCGTTTACTTCTACGAGTCCGACGTCTCCGATCTGGTTTCCTTTTCGCAAAGAGTTAGGGTTTTATGAAGGAAAAACATACGAAAATGCCATTAGAAAGGTCGATGTCGGTAAGTAGTATTAATTTTATTGATTTTATATGTTGATTTGAGTAATGGCTGTTAAAATCTGATTTATTGGATGTTTTTTTTCAAAATTCATTATCTTATCGAAGCAAAGATGTATCAGTATCCGGCAATTGAGTGATTCCCGTCCTTTTTAATTTATGAGGTTTTCGGTTCTTTTTGTGTTAGAGAGTTGGAGCAACTCCAATGCACCACTAAAATGTTGGACCGCCGGCTAAAATCACTCCAACCATCCGCCAAAAAAATGTATTTTAGTGTAAAGCTATAATAACCCACCAAAATGGTGGGTTCCTGTTCATGATCGACATTTTTGTATCCTTGGTTTTTTTAATATAATATTCAAGAAATGGGATGGGGCATTAGAACTCATCATTTTTCTGGTTTAAAATCTTGATTTACAATTAGGTCTGCATCAGAATTTTACCAATTTCTGAGTTTTTTTTTGTGTATTGATTTAGTTTTTCATGTCTGAGTCTTTTTTGTTGTAGCTGGTCTGATTTCTTGCTGGTTTGATATCAAATTTCGGGTTATTACTAGATTTATACTTGTGCATCAGGTTCCAATATGTCTTTACATATTGACATGTGCACAATTCATCATTTTTCTGGTTTAAAATCTTTATTTACAATTAGGTGTACACATGCACATTTGTGTACATATACACATGCACATATGTGCATATGTACATATGTGGATATTTTCATACGTGCACATATGTATGTGTGCGATAACTTGTTTATATTCATTTATGTTAATTGTTTATATCCATGTTTTTGCATTTTTGTAAAGGTATACATGTGCATAAATGTGCACATACACATGCACATATGTGGATTTGGATTTTTGTAAAGGTATACATGTGTATATATGTGCATACATGTATATGCATGTGTATAAGTGCACATGCATACATATATGTGCATATACGTGCATATGTGTATATGCATGTGTATGTGTGCACATATGTGCGTATGTGCACATATGCATATGTATATGCATGTATATGTGTGCACATATGTGCGTATGTGCACATATATGCGTAAGTGCAGATATGTATTTATTTTAATTTTTTTAATATACATGTATATTAATTTTTATTAATGTTATTGCAGATTTTGGAGAATTTATCCAGCAAATTGAAGAAATAAAATTTTAAAATTTGAGAAATGAAGATATCATAAATTTTTGTTGTATTTGTTAAATTTTTTGTATGTAACGTTCATTATTTCTAATAAATTTGTATGTATCATTCAAACGGTTGTATGTTGTTGTACTTTTTAAATTTTATGTATGTATTGTTCAAAACAGTTGTATATTATTGTTTATAATAAAATGCGTTGTTCATTTTTTACATTTAGATATTAAAAATACGAATATGTATATATGAATTGTGAAAATATGCATATATACATCTGCGAGTATGCATATATACACATGCAAATACACTAATATGTTTTTCTAATTTCGAAAATTTGTTTTTTTTAAAAAAAATTCAGAATTTTCATTTTTTTCTAATTTCGGAAAAAATTATTTAAAAATAAAAACGAAATCTTATAAAATTTTTAGGAAAACAAAATTTTGTTTTTTTTTTAAATTTGAAAATTCAAATCTAATAGCCTTGATTTTAGGAGTTGTTAATGTTGTTGCCTAAAATAAAAAAAATCAGAATTAAATGTGAATTGTAAAATGACAATCGTGCCCTTTTGTGATCTGACCAATCAGAATGAGTTCTCAAGATCTCATGAATATTTGAGTTCTTAAAAGAACCTAACCCTATATATATATATATATATATATATATATATATATATATATATATATATATATATATATATATATATATATATATATATATATATATATATATATATATATATATATATATATATATATATATATATATATATATATATATATATATATATATATATATATATATATATTAGGTTGAACAGAGCGGGAGGGTGTATTTGTCCACAACATCCTAGGACGACCGCTACGGAGCGGGGGGCGTATTTGTCCGCAGCATCGTAGGTGGACTGCTTGAAAGCACTGCACCGTGATGACGACAAGGATTGAGCGGCAACCCTAAACGACAAGGAGATGCCGTTCTCTCTCTCCTATATTTCCATATTCTCTATCTCTTCGTTCGGTCTTCTATGTCTCTTCTTTCTCTCTTTTCTACCGGAGGCAACCCATTCCGTTGCACCTTTCCCTTTCTTCTCCGGGTGAAGCTAATGTGGAGTGGTTGCTGGCGCACCACTCCTTTCAGCCTTAAAAGTTAATGTTGGTCTAAATAGTGGGGCAACATGAGTAATTGTACAAGTCATCCTTTTAAATGATCCAAAATTTTCAACCCTAAATTGTAGCATCTAAATAGAAAATATTTTTTTCACCTCCCAAACTCAAAATTCACTAAGGTGTTGTTTATTTTCTCAAAAACACATTTTTGTCCTTGTTAAGAACTTGATAACATGTTCATACACTTTCGTGTGTATGAGAAGAAATGAACAACGGTTGGTAATTGTACAACATCTTAATGCAATTTTTATATTCAATCTAAGAGCGTGTTTAGGTTGCATATTAAGAACTAGGTTTAGTCAAGCGTATTTTGATTGAATACGCTCACAAGTTAAATTCATAAAGAAATATATTTTATGTCTTTTAACAACCAACTTAGGATTACAAATGATAATCACATCAAGACGAATTCAATCCAATACGGTAAACATCAAGAACACAAAACTAGGTTCTTCTCAACCGTTAATTCAATTTCAATTATTTTCATGTTATTCTTCTCTAGTTACATTTTATTACAAACCACCTCCATTGCATCACTTTAGTACCTAGTACCAAGCGGCATAAACTTTGAATCATATGTCTGTGTGGATCGACCCTTCTTGCCATGTACTCTAATTGGTGCAGTATAGCAGTGATACTTTGGACGTATTATTTATATTTCCAATCTCATTTGTGAGGGCTATCAATCCTTAAAAAATTGGCGTCGTTTCCGGGGACACACAATACTAAACGTTTATGCGAAGATCCTTCCGTACATGTACACCAATCGAGCTTGGCAAGGAGTTAGAAAAGACAACTAGAAGGTTATGGAAACAGACACCTCTTCATCAAAATCAAACCATTTCTCCGTCCTCTATACCTTCTCCTACCACAAATATTCAACAAAAAGAAGTCACATCCAACGAAAACCATGTCGAACCCACATCACCACAACCATCTCCAATTCTTGTTGAAACACTAATCATCATGGCAGTACCCGAACAGACCCTTCGACAATGGGCAACTCAAGATGTTACCCAACAACCATTATACATCACTTATCCAGCCATGACAATTTCGAGCTCCAATCGGGAGTCATCCATCTATTGCCAACCTTCAAAGGCATTGAAAATAAAGATATGCATAAGTTTATGAAGGAATTCCACGTTTTTTGTACTAGGATGAAACCACATGACGTGACTGAGGGTCAAATCAAGCTTAGGGCATTCCCCTTCGTAGTACAGGACTCTACCATAAACTGAGTTTATTATTTTTCACTTGGATTAGTCACCATGTGGAATGAATTGGCACGAATGTTTCTTGACAAATACTTTCCAAAAATGAAAGTTTCTACATTACGTAGAGAGATAATCAGAATCAAACAACAGAAAAAGAAAAGATTCAAACGGTCATGTGCTCGATGTCCAAAACATGGAATCATGGATCACCAACTCCTTCAGTACCTCTGTGAAGGATTGTTACGTTGGGACCATCAGTTACTTAACGCATCTAGTGGAGGTTATATCATGGATAAAACTCCAACTCAAATCCGAGGACCGAATATACATATTCGGTTCGGTTTTCCATTTTTTAAAAATGTTAATTCCGTTTCGGTCTGGTCCCCGGCCCATGCTTACACCTAACACTACTCTTTATCATGAAAAACCAAACCGAACCGAAAACTGACATAAGCGAACCGAATATACATATTCGGTTCGGTATTCGGTTTTTAAAAAATCCTAATTCAGCTTCGGTCCAATTAAGTTTCGGCTCGGTTTTTGGACTACGCTCATCCATATTCTAAGCATACAATTCATGAGGAGGAATGGTATACAAATGTGTTGCGAGGGGTAAAAGAAGTAAATACGCCTCAAAACGAAAATCAAGTATCCAAATTGACCAAAGCAGTTCTACTTTTAACAAAAGAAAAAGTCGCACAACCACCGGTCTGCTATTGCAGAGTCTGTTTGCGGTCATCCTAATGATATGTGTCCTCTTCTATAAGAAGATCCTGAGAAAGCAGGAGCTGCAGGGCCATATCAAGGACAGTACCAAAGATGACGTAAAGAGAATAAAAAACAAGTGATTTTTGTTTTCATATATTATATATTATTATTATTTAGACTATATTAAATATGAAAATTAATTACCACTAATATTTAATTTATTATGAATATAATAAACTACTATTTAACTTATTAATAAATATAAATCATAAATTTAAATAAAAAACATAATTATTACATTAACAATTTAGTTACTATTAAATAAAAAATAAAATAATTAGGAACATCAATAAATAAAAGGTAAAATATTAAGTTACATCTTTGGAACTATAAAATTACGATTAAAACTTAAATGTTGTACATACAAATTTATTCGATTTATGTGCAAACTTCTTTTTTAGAAAAGACCTACAAAAATAAACGTATTTTTGTAAAACAAAATGAACTAAATCGTGATATAGAAAAAGTGGAACGTTATATTTTCATCACAATTTTAAAATACTATTTACAAAACAGATATGGAGCATGCTTGATGTGGAGCTTTTTAGAGCGTTAGAGAGTTTCTAGCTTCTAACGTTTAGGAAGTAGCTATAATAAAAATCAAAAACTTCGTTCGGCGACACGAACTTGAAGCTTTTATTTTAAACAAAACGGTACTATTTTAAAAGTCGGTTGAAGTAGCGTTTAACAAAAAGCTACTACTAATTATACCATTAATTACTAAAATACCTTTAAAACTATAACCAATATTTACGCAGATGCCTTTTTATGTAATTTTTCATATTTTAAAAGCTTTCAGCTACTTTTGCCGAACAGTTATATACAAACTAAAAGCTATAGTTTCTAACTACACGCCCATGATAAAACTGTAAATAATATATGAAATTTTATTAAAAGCATTAATAAAAATAAATTAATTCAGATATAGATGAACGAGTTCAATTGTTTTATCGGTTTAACACTTCTAATATATTTTATTGCTGTTAGGAAATAGACCTAAATCTATAACCTATTGCCCAGGAATAATAACGAGAATATAAATGCGGAAATATAAACACAAAGTATCGACACAGAGATTTACGTGGTTCGGTCCAAGATGACCTACGTCCACGAGCAGGAGAGAGTATTCTTTATTCCAGAGCTAAATACAGGTGTTACAGAGCGTACCTAGATTGCTAGTAAATCGGCCTCTTCTGACTACTGACTTCAGACTTGACAACCCGACAGTCAACAGCACTAAACCCTAATGACCAGCCTTTATATTTATAGGCATTACAAGAAACCCTAGCCGTACCCTATCAGTTCACGGCCCACGCGACGCGGACACTTAATGGGCCGTGGCGCGCGTGTTTACAATTCATACGGGTTTTAATTCTCAATTCACTATTTAACAATCTCCACCGCCTCTTTGTAGGACCGAGGCTCATCAGTACCAATGTTTTCACCAACAGCTAGTGCATATGCCACAGAACCAATATCACCATTGGTGACACATGCAGCATATCTAGCTGGTTTCTTCGTGTTCCTTTTCTCTCTTCTCCTTGCTATAGATTCATCCTCATCGTTCTCACCATCGGCCCTCAGCATCACCAGACTGATCCTCATTGGGCTGTTCATGTGTTTCATCACGTCTATGCTGATCATCACGGACATGTTGTTCTTCATTTATCACCATTCTGTCTGGAATTTGTGTGACAAACTCCACCTTCTGGTTGGCACCCTGATCTTTCCCTACATGACTTGTATCACCTCCTCTTTGGTTTACCATAGCAGATTCATTAAAGGTCACATCTCTGCTATTAATAAAATTTGAAGTTCTCCATTCTTCTGTACACCACAGACGATAACCTTTCACTCCATGTGCATACCCTAGAAATATGCACTTCATTGCCCTCGCCTCAAGTTTACCATCATTAACATGAGCATAAGCCGGACAACCAAATATACGTAAACCAGAATAATCAGAGGGTTTTCCAGACCATACCTCTTGAGGAGTCTTAAAGTCGATTGCAGTTGATGGTGATCTGTTCACCAGATAGCAAGCAGTATTAACCGCTTCCGCCTAGAATTTCTTCGATAAATCAGCATATAACCACATGCTTCTAGCATGTGCTAACAATGTTTGGTTCATCCGTTCCGCCACTCCGTTCTGCTGTGGTGTGTGTCGTATAGTGTGATGTCTCACTATACCTTCTGCCTTGCAAAAGTTGTCAAACGGGGCATTGCAGAACTCCAACCCATTGTCAGTTCTGAGTGTCTTGACAGATTTTCCGGTCCGTTTTTCAATCATCGTCTTCCACTCCTTGAACTTCCCAAACACTTCGTCTTTAGTCTTCAGAAAATATATCCAAACCTTCCTTGAGTAGTCATTAATGAAAGTCACAAAGTATCGATGACCTTTATGAGACTCGACCGGAGAGGGACCCCACAAATCTGAATGAATGTACTCCAGGATTTCCTTGCTTATGTGTTTACCCGAACTAAACTTCACCCTGCGTTGCTTGCCTTTGACACAAGCTTCACAAAACTTGAGTTTTCCCGTTAGCTCACCACCAAACAACCCCTGTTTACTCAGAATTGACATACCCTTCTCACTCATATGTCCCAACCTTCTATGCCACAACTCTGTTTTATCATTACTTCTCTCTAAGGATTGAGTAACCGCCACTGTTCCCCTAACCGAATTTCCTTCTAAGACAGGAACCCCACTCTTCTGCATCTTTCCTTTCATAACTACTAGAGAGCCCTTGGTGACCTTTACCCAGACATCTTTACCAGAGTATTTCAACCCATTCTTTGCTAAAGTAGTAAGAGAAATTAAGTTCTTACGAAGATCCGGAACATACCAGCAATCAAGCTTTCTGACCATAATTATCGTGCATCATAATCTGTATCGTACAGCTTCCTTTGACCTGAGCAACCCAATCATCTCCCAACTTCACCGTTCATTTCAAGTCTCTAAAAGATTCGAACCAGTCACGATGGAAAGTCATATGATAAGATGCCCAAGTATCCAAGACCCAAGCATCAACAGAACTAGACGTACAAACAGTCAACACATCACCTATGTCTTCTTCTTCAGAACCATCCTGAACAATAGCCTCACTGCCATTGTTGCTATTTTCTCCCTTCCCCCCTTTCAGCAATAGACAATTTCTCTTGAAGTGACCATTCTCCTTGCAGTTATAACACTTGACTTTTGCAGAAACTTTCGATTTTGAACGTGACTTACTCCGATTTCCACCATCTTTCTTATCCGATGTCCTTCCTCTGCCAACGAATAGACCTGAACCGGATGTCTCCTCATTCCCAGAAACTCTACGTTTGAGTTCCTTGGACAGCAGAGAATCCTTCACATCATTCACAGTAATTGTTGTTCTTCCATACAACATAGTATCAACAAAGTTCTCATGTGAATTCGGCAGTGAACATAACAAAATAAGGGCTTGATCCTCATCATCAATCTTTACTCCTACTCCTTGAAGATCTAGAATAATACGATTGAAGAATCAAGATGGTCTTTTACTTGAGTACCTTCTGCCATCTGGAAAGTGTACAATCGTTGCTTCTGATACAGCCTATTTGTCAAAGAACTGTTCTGATACATATCACAGAGCTTCTTCCAAATACCGGAAGCAGTGGGTTGATCAATAACTTCCCTCAACACCTCTTCCGTCAAGCTCAAAAGAATAGCACTATGTGCTTTCCCCTCGATCTCTTTCTTCACAGCATCTGTCGTGTCCTTTGCATATTCTCCTTCCACTGCAACTGTGCATCCTTGTTGAACCAGAAGAGCCTTCATCTTAACCTTCCACAAAGTGAAATCATTCGAGCCATTGAACTTCTCCAAATCGAACTTGTGAGATGACATCTTCAATCAATCGATCCTTGTAGTATTTGATAAACAAGTAAATCCGAAACTGATTACTGCTCGTCGTCGCCGCGGCGCGGACTCCAACAAGGCACGATGCGGTATTGAACAGATGCGATCTTCAACAGACGTGATCCTTCAACAGGCACGACACAGTTTTTCAACAGACGCGACGCGTCGGGGCCGTAAACCCTAGATCTACTACCGACTTCAATCAACCAGAACTACAACCAGATCTAAAACACGCAGACCTAAAACCGCAAATAACCACAGATCTATAACACTACAGATCTGAAACCGCGGCTCTGATACCACTTGTTAGGAAATAGACCTAAATCTATAACCTATTGCCCAGGAATAATAACGAGAATATAAATGCGGAAATATAAACACAAAATATCGACACAGAGATTTACGTGGTTCGGTCCAAGATGACCTACGTCCACGGACAGGAGAGAGTATTCTTTATTCCAGAGCTAAATACAGGTGTTACAGAGCGTACCTAGATTGCTAGTAAATCAGCCTCTTCTGACTACTGATTTCAGACTTGACAACCCGACAGCCAACAGCACTAAACCCTAATGACCAGCCTTTATATTTATAGGCATTACAAGAAACCCTAGCCGTACCCTAGCAGTTCACGGCCCACGCGACGCGGACACTTAATGGGCCGCGGCGTACGTGTTTACAATTCATACGGGTTTTAATTCTCAATTCACTATTTAACGATTGCTTTATGTCATATCATGGTATTATTATTGTAAAGATTTTAGGGATTCAGGGATATAATAATTAATTGATATGCGCATGTGTTTTCCAACTTGAATTGCACCAATTTGGAGGTATTTATGCATTTTAAGAGCAGCTCTCAGTCATCAGAGCTCTGCTTATATATTATTGTTACGACACTGCTTTGTATTTTGCTTCAAGGATTAAGCCTCTTAACGTAATTAAGGAGTCAAAAAGGTATAATTTCTTTGTAATATGTTTAATTTGTTTGTTGTTGGTTTTTTTTTTTTTTTTTTTTTGGCGTCTGTTTTGCATTCTGGGTTCATTTAAAGAGAAATGACAAAACTAACAGAAAATACTAATTTCCTTTCGGAAACTAAGTAAAGGTCAACATTTTCCCACAAATTAACACTTTGATTTCCAAAATGGCAAAAACAATTTTTGTTTAGAAAAAAACTATGAAACTAAAAAGTCTGTACTGCAAAAATATACCGTTAAATGGTAGATTGATTGTTCATATTTCTATTAAAATCATTATTATTTAGTTTCTAGTTATGGTTTCATTCAAACGAAGATTTCGATTTCAATTAAACACATGTTTTGATGTTGTGATTTCAAGTTCTTATGTCATTCATAACCGATTTTAAATTTTGAACACCCACTCGATTTTCAAAAGTTGAACCTAAAAGAAGAAGATAGGGAGAAGAAGACACAAAGAACACAGGATATAAATTGTTTTACCTTTATCGTTAACCATGCGATTTTGACTATCTTCATCTTGATGATGTGATTCATTTGTTTACTACTAATTCATTTGTCGTGTTTATAGTTTGCTTTTGAAAGAAATGTTTAAACAAAAAAAATAAAATTAATAAGATGGACATAATAATCATTCAAGCTTGGAGAGTGACCAAACTAAAAACTAAAAAAGCTGACTTTTGATGGTGTAAGTTCAAAATTCTCTGAACTTTATCCAAAAAAAACAAACTACACGAACTAAATTTCCATATTACTCTATTTACTATTATCGAGTATTTACTATTTTTACATTTCAATAATTTTTTATTTGAATTATACGTAGTTATATATGTATATATATTATTGAATAAATACTATTAAAATATTTTCTTAAAAACTACCAAGTTATTTGATATTTGATTGGAACCAATTTTCGAAGGAGTGTTGTTATTAAATAATATAAAAATAACTTTTAAATCTTATATAATGACGCAATGAAAGTCAAGGCTATGATTGTTGCCTTTAAGTTCCAAGTCACAAAACTATTAGGGTGGTTTAAAAACTAAACCCCATCCAACTATTAATGTAAACATGTATATACATGTAGTCAATGTTTTTTATACTTGTAAAATTAAGCAGGGGCTAACCGGCTAACGTTGACAGGAATGGAAACATTGCCCCACTTGACACATATGCCTTCGTTGTTTCGTACATACGCCAATTTCCATTCTCCGACGAAAAACGTAAAGTTCCGACCAGTTTTCATCGTATCAGTTCTTGCAAACAATGAAGAGGTGTTTGGAACAAGAATAACCCGGAAAAGGCATAACCAACTAGAAACATCTCCCATTGTGGATTCCAAAAGATCGTTGCATATTATATGGTCTGCGCTTGATCCAAGAAAAACATCATCAGATGAATCTTTACCTGAAAAGATATATAACGCACTTGAGAGCGCTATCATCAAGTTCCTCGATTCTCCTCTTCACCTGTCAGTCGACCCGAGTTACATACTATCCGACAATTTTGCACCGGTTGATGAGCTGAGCCCCACCCAATGCGAGGTCGTAGAAGGCTTCATTCCTCCGGGCCTCGATGGTGCGTACATTCGTAATGGACCTAACCCACAATTCGTCCCTCGTGGTCCACACCACTATTTTGACGGGGATGGAATGTTGCACTGCATTAGGATCTCTCAAGGTCAAGCCACTTTCTGCAGTCGATACGTGAAGACGAACAAGTATATTTTTGAGCACCAAGCTAGATCCTCCCTCGTCCCAAATGTAATTGGAGGCATGCATGGTGTCGGTCCCTTTGTTGCTCGTGTAGTGTTGTTTCTTGCACGAGTTATTTCCGGGGATTATGATATTAGCAAAGGCTTTGGCGTAGCAAACACCAGTTTAGCCTTTTTTGGAGGCAGTCTGTATGCGTTATGTGAATCCGATCTACCATATGCGATCAAAGTCAAAGATGATGGCGATATAACAACCTTAGGTCGCCATGATTTCCATGGCCAACTTTCCATGAACATGACGGCTCACCCAAAAATTGATCCCGAGACTAATGAGGCATTTGCTTTTCGTTATTGGGCAACGTGGCCATATTTGACTTACTTCCGCTTCGATGAAAACGGAAATAAGCAACCTGATGTGCCCATCTTCTCCATGAAATCCCCCTCTCTAACTCATGACTTGGCTATCACTCAAAAGTATGTTGTTATATGTGATATTGAAATTGGAGCGGATCCTATGAATATGATACGTGGAAGGCGACTAGTAAGTGTAGACCCGAGAAAAGTTTCAAGAATCGGTATTCTTCCTCGATATGCAAAGGTTGATTCTGAAATGAAGTGGTTTGAGGTGCCAGGATTGAATATATTTCATGTTGTCAATGCATGGGATGAGACGGATAAAGATGGCGACGATGTGGTGGTGCTGGTGGCGCCAGTTTTATTGTCGCTGGAACACTTCTTTGAGCGACTGGATCTGATGCAAGCATCCATGGAGAAAGTGACGATAAACTTGGGTACTGGAGTTATCTCAAGGCACATTATATCGAATTCTAATGATAATTTAGAATGTCCTGTGATCAATCCAGCATATATTGCAAAAAGAAACAGGTAAACAAAAGGCTAGCTTATTTTCTTTTACAGTGTTGATACATATTTTTCGAATCATCTAGTCTTACGAGTATATATTTCCATTATCTAGGTATGTCTACGCAGCAATTTTCGAGAAAACTCCAATGAATTCGAAAATGATTAGGACAATTGGGGTGGCAAAGCTTGATATTTTCGCGTCTAATGACAACAAGGATCAACATGAGCACACAGTGGCTATTCGAGTGTATGGGAATAACTGCTTTGGAGGCGAACCATTTTTCATTGCAAGAGACTCGAAAAATCCCAACTCAGAAGAGGATGATGGGTATGTGGTGTCTTATGTGCATAACGAAAGCTCAGGAGAGTCAAGGTTCTTGGTAATGGATGCCCAGTCACCAACTTTAGAAGTCATGGCGGCAGTGAAGCTACCACAACGAGTGCCTTATGGTTTACATGGAATATTCATTAGAGAAAATGATCTAAACGAAATGTGACAATTGATCATTGTATGTTATGGTGGTTGGATCAATAATTTTCGTATAAGTGTAGGAGAAACATAACCTTTCACAAACCACATACACATGATTACTATTGCAAATCCAAGAAATTAACATAAATAAAAACTCGAATACAACAAAAAAAAAAAAAACAAAATAGTAATATTATATATAAATCTATAAAAGTTACTATACATTATATAAAGTATTTACATCATCTCCATCTCATTTTTAATGTTCACGTCATTCCCAAAAAATCGTATGTTAAGTTCCAATGTGCAATAACACAATTCCTCAGGCAATTCTCACTGTAATTCCTATCATGTGTAGCAATTTCTAGATTTCTTTCTTTCTAGAATCTGTTAACCACCAAAAAAATGAGTAAATTTGGGTAAGTTAAAACTTAAAATATGAAATTATTATTACAACTAAAACATCATACGATGTCTTTTTCTTTTAACACTTCAATCTCACACTAGAAATATGCATAAATAGAAATAATTAGGCATAAAGGGGAATGAATGACAGGATAATACACGTTTTAGCCAAAAAGTAGCTTCTTTAATGCCATCCCTACATTAAAATGATCGGTGTATCCTTGCTAATTCACATATATGGCCCTCTCATGCTGCAATATGTCCATCGATGAGAAACTTGGATAAATAAACGTCAGATATTTAAAATCACATTAACTGAAAGTTGAAAGGCAGAATAGACGAAACTTGACAAGTAACTTCATCACTTGGAGGATAGCTACTTGTATAGCGAGTATTTTCTGTCGAATCATCTTTGTATATTTTTGACAATTACTTTTATGTATATTTCCGACAAAAAAGAATGAAAATGAGTATATTACAAAACTTTTTAGAACATGATCCTCTTGGAAAGAATCAAGCGAAAATGATCATCTTTCAAGTCACACAATTTTTAAATTTTCAAATATCAACTCGCCATATATGTTGTAGACCACGAATGAACTTACAAACATGTAACACAATTTAGACCCATTTGAGCTCCAGCATGTGCAAAAAAATATATGTATCTGAGAGATGGAATGTGAACTTGAAAACTCATCACAAGCTCCCACCAATTTGTTTGAAATACTTCATCCATCCTCAGAAATGTTTAATAACTGCACCTAGACTTCATGATAAGTAATACCAGCTGATCGATGTTGGTTGTTTACAAGATCTGAAATATAACTAGCATATCTATTACCAACCGAAATATATACAACACTATCCTTGGAAAGGTACAATTAAAATACTGATAAAAATGTTCTATTAAAACTTCATAAACATACTTTACCTTCTTTTCGTGTCATAAAAATTACAGATCATTGGACATTTAATTGGGTATTTGCTGACATGAGAAGTGCAGTTAGGGTGTGGGCTGCTAATAAAGCCATGGCAGCGACTGCAACAAAACCACAAGCTGCAGTCACACATATTCCTGAAGCTTTGTTGAAGCAACTTATCAGCTTTATCTCTCTAGACTCTAGCCACCTTTCTCTTCTTTCTTTTCATCTTCTGTAAAGCTGATGAATACTTATTGCATATCACCTCAAAATCGTTTTTGCTAATGTTAGCGAAAGGATAGTCATGAGTAGTGATATTAGGTAGCTTTGAATCAGTGATAAGATTAGATGGAAGGGGACAATCTTCAACTACCATATTGAGAATTTATTGAATTGATGCATAGCTTGATCGAACTTGCGTGATGGATTTCAGGATCTTGGTGCATATTTTTGATGCTTCAGAACTAATTCGGTATTTGTTGACATGGTTTCAGATTCAAGAAACATAGCTATGCATGGTTGCTTCATCAGGTTGGAAGAGTCTATGATTACAATTAATAAGATTGTGTCATCGACAACGAAGTATCTTGTACAAGTAACTATGGGCTTTTGAGAAGAAGTCGCCAAAAGATTTGCTTCTTAATGCCCCTTGATATTCCTCGTTCACATTTATGCTTTGCTTGCATTCTTTGAGCTGCTTATCTGAAACCAAAAGGAGTGAAATAAAAATTGTAAATTTTTAACCTTTTCAACCTTATGTATCATATACGCTTTCAAAATATACAGTTATCTGATATTCAAATATGGGAAGTTAACAATTTTTCTCCATACACAACAATTTAATATGTTTTATGCATAATATACAACACTTTTAATGCATGAATTATTGTGTATGTACAAATCACTTCCCATTAAAATATACCTCGGACTACCACACAATTTCTTTATTTCATTTTTTTTTTCGTTCAAAAAAAAATGATTCGTAATTAACTAGAAACAATTAGAATATGTGTATTAAAATATATATGCTCTATGGTACACCGACTAATAATTAACCATTTGAACAAATTCACTTGGGACATATATACATACATACATACACGTATGCGTGCGTATGTATTTAATTGTGTATATGCCTATTCAAAGAAGCCATACCGTTCTTCATCTTGATAGTTATAAATTTTGACCACATCTTGAGTTTTGATACTATATGGCACTCCGTAGATCTGATTGGTTTTCTTTTCTAGTTTTTGTTGGTAGACAGATTTCAAGAATTCCCCGCTCCTATGCAATAAGAAATTAATACCCTGCACAGGATCTGTTAGTGTACTGTATGCACTATATGTATTTATTATATTTAGCCCATGTATAGCCTAGGCCCTTAGATTAGCCCATGTCTCTATTGTATATATATGTATACGTAATGTCTCTGTCAATGGTAATGAGAATATCTTTCCATTCCATAATATGGTATCGAGCAACTACAGATCCTGAAATTTCTCCCTTCCCTTCTTTATCTCTTCTCCACTGTCGGCCAACCCTACCTTCTTCGTAGAACCTCTGCCGACTGTGTCCTCTACCCACATACCCTCTCATCCCATGCATACCCGCTCCAAAAGCGGCATTCCAAACCGACCCAACGTCTCAATCTTCATATCTCTACAATTTCACCCATTCCCCGGTCACACTTACAGGCTTTTGAGGACACTAACTGGCGCCAGGCTATGCACGATGAGTATAATGCTCTTATGGCAAACGGAACTTGGACCGTAGTCCCGAGACCCTCCGGTGTAAATGTTGTCCGGTGTTTGTGGCTCTTTCGTCACAAGTTTCATGCTGATGGCTCTCTTTCCCGTTACAAGGCACGCCTTGTTGCCAATGGACGCAGTCAGCGCAGGGTATTGATTGTGATGAGACCTTTAGCCCGGTTGTCAAACCGGCTACTATACGAACAGTTCTCAGTATTGCCATTTCTAAGGATTGGCCTGTTCACCAACTGGACGTGAAGAATGCTTTTCTTCACGGACAACTACAGGAGACTGTCTATATGCATCAGCCCCCCGGCTTTTGTGATGCTCGTTTCCCAAATCATGTGTGCCGTCTGCAGAGATCTCTTTACGGTCTCAAACAGGCACCTCGGGCTTGGTATCATAGATTTGCTCAGTACGCGACCACCATTGGTTTTTCCCACAGCCGTACTGACACGTCTCTTTTCATACTTCAGACCCCCACTGCCACGGCATATATACTTATGGCTTTATGTTGATGATATTATATTCACCGCTTCATCTACAGCTATGTTACAGCAGCTTATCACACAGCTCAGCCGTGAGTTTGCCATGACAGATCTCGGGGCCCTAAACTATTTTCTGGGAAATAACATAGTTGTTTGTTGGATGATCAAAGAAAAACAGTTACAAAGTAGACAAAAGGCGTTTTGTAAAGCTTGCGTCACAAGTAATCTAACTTTCTTTTGCATTTCTCATCTTAATATCTTATCCAAACTAATGTGTGAGAACAGTTGTGTCAGCTGACGTGGAGATACTCATAAACATCGTGATCCAATTCCTATTACATGACAGAATTTCGATTTAAGTCTTAAGAGTACGTTTTGACTTTTGATCATTTAATATTATTCGTATTATTTTTGTATTTATCCGAAATTAATGGTGATCTCCGTATTTACTTTTCTATAGCTAAGTATTTTATTTTTGTTATTGTAAATTGGTTAGAATGTTTTCTTCTTCAATTCTATACACAATTGATTGCTTCAAACTTTCATCTTGATTTCTCCTCTATTGATCAAACTGATAATCACATCCGAATCCTAACGTGATATAAGAGCATTAAGTATGCTCGTAACAATTTCTTTATTGTATATTTAATCAATCGATCCAGTTAGATTTTCTATACTATCGATTGATATCTCGTTGCAATCAAATTGTCATCGGGCCCCATAAAAACTAGAAGAAAACTTCCATGCCAATTTCCATGAAAGTCATTCCTTCTTTAGTCCATGTTGTTATAGACAAGTGGGAAAAATACAATCGAGTCAAATGGGACCAAACTTAAAATGGACATTTTGATCCGTCATAAGTTTGGAGACCCGCTTTATATAAAGCTCTTGACATGTCGGAGCTCCTAACAAATACAAATGATGTTTGCCAACCCGTCGTCTCCAAAAAGCATTTGCTTAGGCCTTCAATATTAATTTTCCCCAATCTTCGTCACATTTCATTATATATTTTTTGGAAAAGTATTTGATTTCTATATATTTATATTTTTTCCAAGTTTACTTAGGTTAATTAACAACATTTAATGTCAATTTCAATTTTGAGAAATTTGGCAATAACAAACAACTTTAGCTCTCCCGCATATATTGGGTTCTTGTAAATCTTTTACCGCATATTGGAAATTATTTAAATTTTGTTTTGAGATTCCTTACCTACATTATGTTCTTGTACTTCCGTTACGTGTCACTTCTTGCAATCCTTTCGATTTTCACAACATCACTATCGTCCAACCATCACCCAAATGACCAATCGAATTTAAGAAACCAACTCACACTTACATCCTGAATGATATTCATTGAAAGCATGAGCAGTATAGTTTTTCTCATTTGACTTGGCCTCGATTGGAATTTTCATTTATTAGATTGAGAAATCCTAGATTATAATTCTTTTTTTTCAAAAAATTTATGTAATGCATTAAGTTGTTTATCTCACGAACATTTGAGTTCTCACAAGATCTGGAATATATATATATATATATATATATATATATATATATATATATATATATATATATATATATATATATATATATATATATATATATATATATATATATATATATATATATATATATATATATATATATATATATATATATATATATATATATATATATATATATATATAAGTTGTAAGACCCGTGTATTACACGGGTTGATTAAAAGAAAATGTTAAATAAGAACATCTAAACATCAAACATTGTACTAACTTAAAAACATTGTACTAACTTAAAGTAAATAACATACTATCTTAAAAATAAACAAAACCAAGGTAACGACAAATTTACTTTTTTGGACACGTATAAGGCATGTAAAATGATTAAGTTGTATAAAATGCATAGGGTAAATTGCATAAAAGTCGTTAACTTTTCTAGATTTTTAGATTTTGACACTATGTTTTTTATTTTTGCTATTAAGTCATTAGATTTTTTGAAAAATTGCCAATCTGACCATATGACATGGTAACTATTGTCATCCTGTCATATGGTCATTTTTGCAATTTTTTGGAAAACATAACGACTTAATTGTAACAATTAAAAATGCAATGTCAAAATCGAGAAAATTGGAAAAGTTAATGACTTTTATGCAATTTACCCTTTAAATAAATAGGTTCCTAATTTCTTGCTTCGGTTATGAATTATTAGAATTAAATACATTAAATACATTCAATTCAAACAAATTTTTAAGAAATTCAAAATTATGAGAAAATGACATGTGGCCAATTCAATGAAGAGATGACATGTGGCTTTGAGTTACTTATTTATTAGGATAGGATATATATATATATATATATATATATATATATATATATATATATATATATATATATATATATATATATATATATATATATATATATATATATATATATATATATATATATATATATATATATATATATATATATATATATATATATAGTTCAATAGAGAACCAAAATAAAACAAGGAACCAAGGAACCAATCGTGAGCGTCAGAATGCATTTTATCGACGGCCGGAGATAAGGTTGTAAATTTCTAACTTGGACGCGCATGTAGCGGATCATAACAAAAAAACCCACTTCGTTTTTTTCTTTTTTTTAGAGCTTATTTTTTATCGAAACAAAAAACCGAATATATCAAAATTCTAATTTTTTATTCTCTTTCAATAGACACCCATATCAATATACTAAAAACGAAAAAAAATATTCAAATTTTTTTGTTCAGATTCACAACAGTTAATTAATGTGAATCTGAACTATAATAAGTTTTTATAGAAGATTATTCATATGTGAATGATCATTGAAATTATATTTTTCAACAATAATTTATCATTTAATAACAACTCATGTGAATTTAATTAAACTTTTAGATTTGCATTGTGAATATGACTAAATTCATATTGAATTTAAGTAATTTCATTGTATATGACATCAAAAAGTTGGAATAATAAAATATAAGTGTTTTTTCTTGAATTCACATCTGAATCTAAGAATGTTTTTAAATTTACATGAGTTGTTATTGAATGATTTACAATTATCGAAATAATTGAATTCAATGACTAATTACATGTGAATTATCTTCCATACAAATTTAGTACAGTTTATATTTACATTGTGAATTTTAACTGTTTTCTTGTTTTAGACATTATAATTCACATATAAATGATAATTGCACCCAGCTTTTTCAACACTTTTTTTATCATCCACATGTGATTTTTAAGCAAATTAATTTGTGAATTTAAATTAATTCATTTGTGTATGATCAAAAGGTTAAAAATAGTGTGCATCTAGTTTTAGATGTATTAATTCACATATAAATGATAATTGTACCCCATTTTTTCAGCAATTTTTTGTTCATTCACGTGTAAGTTTAAGTAAATTAATTTGTGAATCTTAGTTAATTCAATTGTATATTATCCAAATGTTGAAATTGTAAAGAATATAAAAGAATCTACTTAAATTCAATATGAAAATTTAGTGAGATTCACATATGAATCTAAAAGTTTATTTAAATTCACATAAGTTGATATTGAATGATCAATGATTGTTGAAAAAAATAATTTCAATGATCATTCACATTTGAATAATCTTCTATAATACTTGTTATAGTTCAGATTCACATTGATTAACTGTTGTGAATCTGTCATTTACATGTGAATGAATATATCTAAAACAATGCAGTTCAGTTCAGGTTTACAAGATGAATCTGGACGAACTTGAAGTGTAAAAAAAACAAAAAAATTTGTATATCAATATGGATCTCTATTTATAGAGGATGAAAAATTATGAATTTTGGTATAATTAGATTTTTTTTGAAAAAAGAATAAGCTTAAAATTTAAAAAAACATAAAAAGCGAAGTGGGTTTTTTCTATGATCCGCTACATGCGCGTGCAATTAACAATTTTACATCATTCTCTCTGGCCGTCAATATTTTGCATTCTAGCCGTAGGATTGGTTCCTTGTTTAATTTTGGTTCTCCATTAAACCTAACCATATATATATATATATATATATATATATATATATATATATATATATATATATATATATATATATATATATATATATATATATATATATATATATATATATATATATATATATATATATATATATATATATATATATATATATATATATATATAGGGGTGGGTTCAATGCATAACCAAATTAAATCACCTAACTGCAGAACCATGTTCATCAATGAACATAAAATCCCAAAAACCCAAAAACGAAAGACCGTAAAAGATTTTACCCTGTAATCGGCATTCTCCAATTTGACCAACATCTTCTCTATTAGGGTTTAGTTGAGGTGTGAACTGTTTTTTGTAGTTTATTCATGCTTAATATTGGTTTGGTTCGTAAAAGCATGAACATATGTTCATTGATGAACATATGTTCATTGATGAACATATGTTCATTGATGAACATATTGCTATTCAATTTCTCAATCAGAACTACTTTTATCGATAATTAATTCGCAAACAGTAAATTCAGATTCAATCGAAGTTTTAGTATCATTGGAATGGAGTTTACCTGCTTAATATTGGTTTGGTTCGTAAAAGCATGAACATATGTTCATTGATGAACATATGTTCATTGATGAACATATGTTCATTGATGAACATATTGCTATTCAATTTCTCAATCAGAACTTCCTTTATCGATAATTAATTCGTGGTTTGGTTCGTAAAATCATGAACATATGTTCATTGATGAACATATGTTCATTGATGAACATATGTTCATTGATGAACATATTGCTATTCAATTTCTCAATCAGAACTTCCTTTATCGATAATTAATTCGCAAACAGTAGATTCAGATTCAATCGAAGTTTTAGTATCATTGGAATGGAGTTTACCTGCTGAATCGATTCCATTAACATCATTTTGAGACTTCAATTGGATCCGAAATCCGCTAAGGATAGACACGGGTGAAGATGAGCTTGGTCTTCGATTGCCATGGCTGAAATGCTTTTTGATCACAGATCTTGGGCACAATTTCACGGAAACAGTCGAGGACGACTTTTCACGCCTTGCGTGACCCAGTACAGCAGACGACACATCCTCCACAGGGGGAGGAATAGCTTCCGGCGGAAGGTTCGGAGGACGGAGGGTCATAGAGACGGAGAGGCGGGAGCCCACTACCTGCAAGCGGCGGTCGGCGACGAGGCAGGGAGAAGACTTCGGAGAAAATCAAAAAAACTCAATGTCTACAATCTCGATCGCCATTTTCCTTTATCAAGCTCAAACTCATATTTGCATCAGGAGACGTAACAATTGGGGTTTTTGGGATATATGTTCATTGATGAACATGGTTCTGTAGTTAGGTGATTTAATTTGGTTCTGTATTGAACCCGTCTATATATATATATATATATATATATATATATATATATATATATATATATATATATATATATATATATATATATATATATATATATATATATATATATATATATATATATATATATATAGATGAGTTATGATTTAATACATTTGGTAAGTATTGTGTGAATGTAGAACCAATTTTGGACCATTAGATTGAAAAAATCAAGGGCTTAGATGATAGTGGCAGTTGTGTAATTAAAATGAAAGAATTAAATAAAAATAATTGAAATCGACCGGTTAAAGGTATAATGGACATTCATATATACCTACAAATAAAGAAACAATATTTTTTCAAGTCAATTCTGAATATCAGAACTATTACGAAGATGTTATCCATTCTATAGTACTTAACTGTTTAATATTTATTGCTTATATTCACAAAGAACGAGAATATGATCATATGAAATTCCTGAAGAAATGCATTAAATACAGAAGCAGTAGATGAAAATTTCACATAGCACAAAACATTATCAAAGAATAATGAGTCATTGAAGAAAAATACATCAAAATAATAAATATTCTAAAAGAATAAGCGTTAAAAAAGAATAGAATCGTAAGTCGTAACTACTTCATTCTTCGAGAATGGTTTGATTCTAAAGAAACGTAACTACTTTATTCTCCGAGAATGGCTTGATTCTAAAGAAGAGTAACTACTTCATTCCTCGTGAATGCTTTGTTAAAAACTACTCCATTCTCCGAGAATGGCTTGATCCTAAAGAAGCGTAACTACTACATTCTTCTGTATTACATTCTTTTTCATTCCATTATTCAATTCTGCATTCCATTCTTCAAGAATCAGCTTCGATGATGTTTTCCAACCTTCAATATTAACTCCACTGCTTCATCACCACATCCAGTGCTTCATTTGGATCGTCTTTAGAAGTAAAGAATTCTTGAAGAATGTAAGCATTCTTCACTTCGAACATGTGTTCATCCACAATAGATTACAAATTTCATCCCCTCAGTTTTGGATCGTTTTTAGAACTAAAGAATTGTATGAATTCTTGAAGAATGTAAGAATTCTTAAAGAATTCTTGTTGTCTCTTGAGAACCTGTAATTGATCAATTTCACGATATGAATTTTTCGAATAAAAATTGGATAATCTATACGTTATCAAATAAAAACCTTGAAAGCCATAACAAAATGATTAATTTCATTTAGGCATTGTATCAAACACTTTATGTGCATCTAAAAGTAAAACCATATAAACAGGGTTAACTGATTAACCATGTGATAAAAAAGAAAAATGGAGTTTGGGTTCGATAATGGTAAATAAAATCAAAGAAAGAAGGCCATACAACCTTAAAATTGATATAACTAATATATTTCACCAAGGTGATAAGTTCACAAAAATGAGCAAGGTGATGACGACTATTCTTAAAAAATTTCCCTTGTATTACCATGAAAATTTGTATCCAAAAGATGTTTGTATAGTGACGATGACAATTCTTCAAGAATGGCCTGCTACTCACTATTTAAACTTCCAATTTCACAAATGTAAAAATAATACCACATGAATGTTAGTAATATTTCACAAATTTGATGCAAAGTGAGTAGCCGACAGGCGTAGCATCCCAACACATCTAAGGAAAAAATCAACATCGTAATGTGAAAACATTCGTTTTTAACTTCGCCAATTAAGAACATCAAAGAATTCTGCAAATTAAATTTCCAAATCGGATTTTACGTCAAAATATTACCGTCAAAGTCAAGAACAACATCATCGATCTTCATCCCAAGAACAACATCAAAAGCATCTTCCGATGTTCCTTCACCCTTCGTCAAGTAATGTTCCAAATCACATTCTTTCCCTTAATATCAATTCCAAATGCAATATCTGAGAATCCTTTTTCGTCAAAAAAATATCGCATACGTCAAGAACATTAGCCGTTATCAACCTGAAATTTGATATCATCAAGTTGGATACGAATAATTTCCAGATTCTTTTCAATTGCATTGGATACGCAGAACAAAAACTAGGAGCGAATTTCATCTAGAATTTCATCGGGTTGGATACGAAAATTTTCCATATTCTTTTCAATAGGGGATGGAAAACTTACCTGAAGGCTACACAGGAGAAAAAACGAAGAAGATATATAGGTCTGATCATCGCCGAAGTCTGTGATACTCCAATCGATCCAAGATTCGGTTATCCTTTCACTAATTGCCGCAGAACCTCATCACTCTCCACGTCCCGACTACCTCCTCCGATCCGATAGCCATTGTGACGGTAAGAACAAACAAAATCTCAATTGAAATTTCAGCAATTAATATAATAGGAAGTCTTCAATTCGGTGGATTCGTATAAGAAGAGAGAGAAGGGGATGAGAGAATGACCAATTAACTAAATACCTAAATTAAAGAAAATTTTTAAAAATATAATTAATTAATTATAATATTGATTTACCATAATATCCTTTATAAATGATTATATCATAATTGGTCATACAATCATACAATAATTGTTGGATGTATTTGAACCTACATCATATATGGGGCTATGTTATAATAAGAATGACAATTAGGCTGCAGGGAGTGGTGGTCAATGGCCAAGGGGTTTTTGTGGGCCAGACAATGATTGTCAGGCTTTGGCCATTTTGTAGGCAGTGGTGGCCAATGGTCAAGGAGATTAAATAATTTTTGTTGTGTGAGAGAGATTGAAAGTTTTTCCTGGCTTGGCATCTTGCCAAACCCTTGGCGACTTCATCTTGGCGAGCCGCTGGCGAGCTAAGGCGGAGTGGCTTTGGCGTGTGGGTTTGGCTCGCCAAGGGGCTTGGCGACCCCCTTGGCCATTGTTACTCCATGCAGCCTTATTGTGTTACTTTGTAACCAAATCCTGGTCATCCGATTTCATTCTCGTAAGAATGAAAAACCTGAAAATTTTTCTTTCTTTAAAAAATGAACTAAATTTTGTACATCAAAACAACAAGAATGTAATGAATTGTTTCAATTATGACAAAATTACTGGAAAATTTACATCACAACAATAAGAATCTACAAAAATTGTAACAATTCTGGAAAGAATGAAAATATTTTACATAAAACAACAATATTCTAAATGAATAGATAAGTCATTCTTAAAAGAATGTGTTTTAAATGAGTGGTCCATATTGAGTTTCAATGTTACACAATACTTGTCAGGATATATTTGATCCTGGCCCTATATATATATATATATATATATATATATATATATATATATATATATATATATATATATATATATATATATATATATATATATATATATATATATATATATATATATATATATATATATATATATATATATATATATATATATATATATATATAGGAATGGGTTCAAATGAGAACCACTAAAACGTTAAAAACCGTGAGAATCGATATTCACACATTAAGAATCATGTTTTTTTTGTTTTTTTATTTTTTTACACTTGTTTATTATGTGAAAATACATAAAACTTAATAAATTTTCTTATTTTATAAATACGTTTTACAATATTCACAATATAATAAAATTTCTAGTTATTAAACTGTGAATACTATAACGTAAATTTTTTTCTTTAAAACGCATCAATATTGATATCTAATATCAAATGAAGGATAATTATATATTTTTATGTGTTTGGTAATTTTATTTTGATAAAAAACATGTGTTAAAATTAAAAAATACAACATTATTAAACTGTGAATTAGTGGTTCTCACGGTTCTCAATCTTTTAGTGATTCTCATTTGAACCCTTATATATATATATATATATATATATATATATATATATATATATATATATATATATATATATATATATATATATATATATATATATATATATATATATATATATATATATATATATATATATATAAATATATATATATATATATATATATATATATTATCTTAATAAATAAGTAACTCAAAGTCACATGGCATCTCCTCATTGAATTTGGCACATGTCATTTTAATAGAATTTTGGATTTATTAGAAAATTAATAATAAAGATAATCAATGCAAGTGTAACTGATAACCTTCAATGCTTAATGTTTAGATCTAGCAATTCCTATAATACGTGTAATTGAAAAAAATGATTACTTAGGTGGTGTTTGTTTTGGAAGATGTAAAATGTCTTTTGTCTTTGTCCATGTCTGCGGAAGAAGATGTGGACCAAAAGTTCTTTTCCATGTCTTCGCCCTTCATAAAAAAGTTTGTTTGTTTTTAACATCTTTTTGAAATCTTTTTATTCTAACATCAATTTTAATTAAAATAACCCGGGTGCGATGGGAGTGGGGTGGGTAGGTGGGGGTGAGAAAGGGGTGGGTGGGGGTGGTAGATGGGGGTTGGTGGTATGGGTAAGGGTGGGGTGGGTGGGTGGGGTAAGGGTAGGGTAGGTAGTGTGAGGGTAGGGTGGGTAGGGGTGGGGGTAGGGGTGGGTGTGGGTGGGGGTAGGGGTGGGGTGGGGTGAATGTAGTTGAAAAGTTCAAAAAAGTGGTTTAAAAAAGATAAAAAATATGTCTTTTTGAAAAAGAGGTGAAAAAGTCTTTTTTAGATCTTTTGTTTTCTAGAAAACAAACGGTCTTTTTGGAAAACATCTACCCTCCCGCAGATGTTTTAGGGGAAAAAGACTTTTTGAGGAAAAACAAACACCCCCTTAGTATATTTCTTCAATCTTCAAAGAATTTTAAATGGGACTATTTCATTCATTTCTTTTGATCTTTAGATTTTATTTTCGGTATTGTGCTTGAAAAAAATCATTGCTGATCTTTACAAAGTCCCCAATGAGATCAAGACTGAAAAGGTAATAATCCGACCATATATTGATATTCACTATTCTTCTTATATAATTGATTACTTATATATAGATTGTAAATTCTACTTCTAGTTCAGGAAGTGGAACTCAAGAAAAAAAATTCCAAAGATGAACTCTTACTATCAATTCGTAACTATATATTACCATCATTTATTTTGGGTAAATAGCAAAAGCGGTATATCCGGATTCGGTTATAAAAAAATTGATTTTCGCACAAATGTAATACCAAAATAATATAAGTTTTTAAATAATTTTTTTTCAAATATGAACAAATCTAACGTTTTATATCTAACGAAGTTTTGGGTTCAAAAAAATTTCTACCAACCGTTTTACTGTTTTTGTCTCAAATTTGTTAACTTTTGTAACTTTTTTTTATTGAATTATGCTTTTATACTTTTATATAAAGAGAAACCCAAATAACCCCCCCCCCCCCCACCCACCCCGCCCCGGGCAATTCATCTTTCTCCCCTGTCGAAATACCATTTTCTTGCTTGTAAAAAGTCGGAAGTTGCAAATAGAGATAATGTCATTATCACATATGGCAATTCATCTTTGTCCTTAATTATTACACAGGCCATTATATGTTTAGTTTAATGATGTTTTAAAGGACTTCAATTTATTTACTTTTATATTTAATATTTTCTATTTTAGTTTGTTGGTATGTTTATCAATAAAAGTATATTGCTATTTCTTGCATTTAACGATATATTTACTTAGTTATCCCGTGTAACACACGGGTCTCACAACTAGTGTGTGTGTGTATATATATATATATATATATATATATATATATATATATATATATATATATATATATATATATATATATATATATATATATAAAGATATATATATATATATTAAATGAATACAATGGAAGGAGGGAGATTTAACGTGAACTTTTAGTATTCAAGGAGGCTTGGAAGTCATTAGATGGATTGGTTGACACAATTGTTGTTAAACTACACGATATACACCCAATACAAGAGGCGTGAGTGTGACATGGCATGTGGGTTTGATGTGGAACATCACCTCCTTGTGGTGTGGACCACATGAGCGTTGTTAGGACTTAGGCGTGGGTAGAGAGGCATCCGACAACGCCACACACACTCTCTCTCTCTTTCTCTCTATACTTCTTTTTCTATCTCTCTCTTGCTTTCCTTCTCTATTCAATAATTTATTACATTAAAAAATTGAAAAAGTAAAGGGAAAAGGTAAGGTGGAGTGGTGTGTATTTCCTAAGTGGTTTGGTAGGGAAGTAGAGATGATGTAGCGGTGATGTGGCGTCACTTTTTGTAAGTGAAAGTGAAACATATCCTATAGCCTTATAGCACAAGAAAAATAGTCTATATTGATCAGATCTATCATTTACGCATTCAACCAATTAAAACTCTTGTTAATTGGTATCTAAATTTTTTCATGTGGAAACCGCTTGAGGGTAGATATTTTGGTCCATGGGATGATGGATTTCTACCTCGTGTCAACCAAAGTGTATTGTGAGGTATGGGTTGTTTAAATCTCTTACAACTGTGAACCCGAATAAAGGTTTTTTTGCTACATGGTGGTCCAACTGCTGGATCAAACCAAGTTTTTATCTAAATTTATTGCACTATGACTTGGTATCATGGTGAATCCCAACAAAAAGTATTATTAAGGTTAATGTATATTGAAAAGATTTGTTCAGAAAGCTTCTCTTATGAACCCTCTATTAAGAAACCCAAAACAGATAAGGGTACAAACTGATGACTCTTGATCAAGTTGCCCAATGAGAAGATGATACTTAACTTAAAATCCCAATAAGAACTTCAAACTCAAAGTAAAGTCTTGAAGAACAGCTGAGAGCATAGGAACCCCATTTTTAGCAGTTACATACCGAAATTTTTGAAAAACTGTAAATATAAGAGGCTAAGAGCCAATGAGCAAGGAACTTCAGATTTTTGAAGTTGACTGCACACTAAATTATATCACCTAGCTACATAACAAAATTTTCTTACAATATAAACTTTATGAAATGGCTCCCGAATTTTTTTCGTTAAAATATAACCTTGGATTACAAGAATCAGGAATGTTACGCCTCTGAGTTGACGCATGTTAAATCCATATTGCTATCTCACCTTATAATTTCTAGTTTTTGAAGGAGAGAATAGTCCTTTTATAAGACAGCTAAAAGCCACCATAAATTGTTTTTCGATAATTTCATAAAATGCCAATTTATAGTGATAAATAAATAAATCTTTGATCTACGGATTTATAATTAATACAAATCGAAGTCGTTGGTCCTTGCCAAAAGTTGTAAAGATCACATGGTTATATTTAGCTTAAATTTTGAATAAAAGCAAGAAAAAATCTATATTTCTACATTTTATCTTATATGTCAATACAAATTTTAAACGGTAGCAGATGTTATTCTGTCTTTAAAATAACATACTGATATTGAAAAGAAAAAATATAAAAATTTTAAATAATTTAATAAAATATTGAATATTTGTAACTTTGAATAGGGACAAACTAAAAAAGATTTGCAAATCACATGTTAATATCATTTAACGAAAAAAATTAAATTTAATTAAAAACCTGAATAAATATGTAAAATTGTTTATTAACACAAGCAAACAAAACGTATATGGGTCTAAATTTTCAAAATTGATATGGGTGGTACCGTGGTAGGGTTTGGTCAATGTTTGACCAGTCTTGTTGACCAAGATTCCAGACAGGAGTAAGCTATTGCAAATGGTTCCCATGAACTCAATTATTTTCTTTGACTATTGTCTTCACTCCCTGTCTTGTAATATAGGCATAAATACAATTAAGTTTTGGAATATATATATATATATATATATATATATATATATATATATATATATATATATATATATATATATATATATATATATATATATATATATAAAAGATCAAATAAAAGGAAAATTTTGGTAGTAAGAGTAAAAAATGTTTTATTTGCATGTTTTTTAACCAACCAACAAAATGAATCCTTAGATTATGGAAACAAAAAAACATGATTTGTGAAAATAATCCCCGAAAAATAACTCGATGATTCATTTTTTACTGAAACAAATTTTTATACATTCTACGGACAATTATAGTGAATCATCACAAAATTGAATTATCGAGTCGTTTTTTTTTGAAATTATTTTTACAAATCATGTTTTCTTTTGCTTCTTATAATAATTCATTTTATTGATTAGTCAAAACTAATACAAATAAAGTACTTCTTACCAAAATTTTCCTTATTAAAAATTGATAAATAGTTTTATTTGGATGATTTTTGTGTTCAATAGGTCAATCATTTCATATATTCTACACTGGCAAATACAATCCCGCATTCCAATACACTTTACGTTAGTACGCTCGATGAGCAGCTTCAAGAATCACCCTCACTTTGCTGTGCTTGTGCCTTGTAGGAGCTTCGTTTCGTAACGTGGGTGAAGGTATATATATTTTATCCATTTCTCCATGAAAGTTTTGATTTTATATATTTACTCATCTTGACAAAAGTATAAATCCTTCTCAGTTAAAGTATATTATATTATATGCGTAAATTAATTAAAGTTAGGTGTAGCTGAGTAAAGTTAAAATTGTTATCTAGATTTTATGCCTTATAAGATAATAGGTATTATGTTGGTGATTTTAGTATCATCAAGTCATTTTATGTATGAACTAACATGTGAGCTGATGGGCTATTTAGTTTGTACTCTAATATATGTTCGAGTATGTGCGGAGTGCACGCATGTATAAGATCGAATAAATAGTCGGTTCGACGACAAGTCGGTGGTTCGGGGTTTCCAAAGGGGCAGCATCCCTAGCGGGGTTCCAGGGGCAGCGCCCATTGCTGGGGTTGAGGGGCAGCGCCCATGTCTTCGGAATTTCCAAGTGGGTACATATGGAATAATCGAATTTCTTGAGGGTAATTATGGTAAAACCGACTAATTTCGTCAGTTTTAGAAACCACCGATTCCTCATTAATTTGTGACTTGTTCCCAAAGAAACCAATTACAGCAACCCTAAAGCCCAGGACGGCTAACCCTAGACAAAACCCTATCATTCGTTTATTATATAAACGGCTCTCCTCTTTGAGGTCAGACACACCTTTTAGCTCTCGTTTTTTATATGAACTCAGATTCCATAGCAATTTGGCTTACATTTTCTGTGCCTAGATTCGTAAGTGTCCCCTTGGGATTATCCTAGACTGAATTTCTTGTAACCCGGGCATATGGTAGAAATATCAGTTCGGAAAGTGTTCACACGATCCAAAGGGTATCCAAATCTCCACTCAAACCATATCCAATTTTTAACATATTAAATTGGTATAAACATTATCAGGGTTTTGTTTATAAGGACAAAATGTCACATAGTTTGTCAAATTTTTGGGTATCGCCGATACACCAAGTTGGTCAAATTGTTTATTTGGATTTCATTAATACTAAGCTGGTGAGATTGTTTATGTGGGTTTAGTCAATACAAAATGATAGGTACCTTTGAAGTGGAACTTGAAAGAATATTAGATCTTTAGAGGAATATACATAAACGTCATATGCAATAAATAAAAAAAAAATAAGTCAATCTGAAAATAGCAAAAACATCAAAGAAACTTGCTATCTTAGCCCCTGTTGTGATTGCTTACTTGTACTATGTATGAATCGGTTAAATGCAAAAAAAAAAAAAGAACAATCTGATGCATTTTATGTATACTGTACAACACTGTTAAAGCATATATTATTTGCTGATGCATTTTATGTATACCGTACAACACTGTTAAAGCATATATTATTTTATATGGAGAAAACTTGTTGTGTACAAATCACTGACCCAAAAAAATAGACATGTAATATCCTTTATTTATTTAGAATCTCCTCCATTTCTTTAAAACTAAATAATATTTTTCAAGTTTTTTTATAACGTTAAAAAAGTAGCACAGTATTTTTTAATGAACTTGTATAATTTCTTTGTTAATAAAACTATATTATTACAATAATAGTACAATCTTTTTATAAAGCAATTCAGGAGATTCTTATGAATTAAAAATACACTTTCGCCAACATTTGACACGATCGAGCCGTTAATAAGACATAACTAAATCGACAAATTGGTTGAAATTATCACCTTTACATAGACATTAATAGAATATTTAACCGAAGATGGAAGATCACTCAAATGAATGCTTCCATTGAGACAATAGGTTGGATTTAAGAAAAGTCGGATACAAGTGACTTCTCATCTATAGTCAAGTCCATGGAATTGGTGCCTATGTTTTAAGCCTATCTATATTATCATTGTCGTTGTATGGTAACCCAATAGATCTTAAACCTGCAACCTAATGTATAAGCTGTCAAGTAAAGTGTTTAGTTTAATTAGCAATTTGTCAAGTTGAAAGATTCTTGTATATATGGTGTATACCTATTTGGATTATCTTCATATTGTTTGAATAGCTCTGTTATGTTTTGTTTTTTTACAAATTTTGGCATTACTTTTGACTACTTCACTTGCTCACCACAGCTTTTTCTTGGTTCAACAACATATATATACAAACATAGATTTATTGCAAACACACGTTGCAATGATAAATAAACCATCAAGAAAATAATCATCATTGCTAAAAACTTGAGGAGATGCCCTTAAAGTTGAAAGACTTTCAACTGAAAATATATATATATATATATATATATATATATATATATATATATATATATATATATATATATATATATATATATATATATATATATATATATATATATATATATATATATATATATATATATATATATATATAGAGAGAGAGAGAGAGATGATGATGATTCAAATGATAACATCAAATAAAGCGAGAACATGAGAATATATCTGAGTCTTACGATGAAAATATTATATGACTATGATTGATTGTGATATCTTTTGTAATTCGATGAATATATTTATTAAAAATCAAATTAATAAATATATAAAGGTAAAAGGGTTTATTTAATACGAGATAATCATGGAAAGGAGTGGTTATAAGAATGAAAATTTGATGATAATTATCAAGTATTAATTATTTTCTTAAATTTCAAAAGTTTAAATACACTCATTTTTGTTTGAATTTTGATATAAATCCCTTATTTTGTCTATAAAATTCCAGTTAAAAAAGTAATTTACTAACTTTTAGGCTAGGCGGAGTGGGTTCGCTGAACCACTCGCCAAAGCCTCGCTAAAGGCTCGCCAACCACACCATCGTTACTCGCCCTCGCCTTCGCTATCGCACCCTCGCCATTCTTCCAGCGAGCTCGCCGAACAATTTGGCAACGGATATATGACCGTTGAACGGTCACAAATACAAAAAAAAAAAATTAATTAAAAAAAATCCAATTATACTCCTATATAAACCAAACTCTCAAACCATTTTACCACACAACTTCAATATCAAACCCCTTCTATAATTTATATCATCTTTCCCCCAATTTTAATTTCAAAAATTATGTCATCCGACTCGTCAATTTCGATATCATCGTCATCTGATGATGAATTGGAAGAACAAATAGGCGAGCAAATAGAGCATATTACGGCTCATTTACAACAAGAATTACAAAATCCATCGCCAAGCAGCGGGCCTCGTCTACACAGAAGATATATTGATCGGGGAAGAACGGAAGCCGAACACGGTCTCTTTCGGGATTATTTTGCTGAAAATCCCACATATCCAGAGTATAAATTCCGGCGTCGGTTTCGCATGCGCAAATCGTTGTTTTTGAAGATTGTTAGCGACATGGAGGCGGCGAGTGATTACTTTAAGCAACGACCAAGCGCGTCAGGTATGTTAGGATTTCACCCTATTCAAAGATGTACTGTTGTACTTCGCATGTTAGCATATGGCACACACCCTGATGCACTAGACGAGACAACGAGGATGTCCGCACGTGTCCCAATCCACAGCCAATTCCAGTTGCGAGTCCTGAGTACCTTGAGCGAGTGCAGCTGGTGCGCAGTCGACAAATTCATGGCGATCTTCGTCGTCATCTTATCGATCATCTTTGGACGGTAGACCATATTGATCTAAATATGGATCCGGTGAACGAGTACGACGGTGAATATTCAGATGAAGACAATATATGAGGTCGTGTTTAGTTGGTTTTTAAGTTTAATTTAGTTTGTTTTAAGTTGTTTATTTATGTTTTTAATTTTAATGTAATGTATTTTAAGTTTAATGAAATGGTTGTTTTTAATTTTATTATTGTTTTTAATAATATAAATAATTTAAAAAAAAGATTTAATAAAATAGTTTAGCATGAAGTTCAGCATGTGCTGACCACTACCACCATTTTTTGTCAGCATGTGCTAAACTCGCTGAATGCTGACGTGGCATAGTTTAGCACATGCTGAACATGCTAACCACTCCCTCCAGCCTTAAACAATATTCATAACCCAATATTTAACAGCGTTTAATAAAACATCATGGATTAACTAATACAAATAAAAACACTTTTTATGAACTAAACACGCATACTCCATTCATTAAATCTGCAATTTCCATAATTAATGAGTATCCCTAAATTTATCGATGTGTTGTGTCAAAGTCAACTTTATATGGTTGAATTCCATAGAAGGAAGCATGAACTGGTCAAATTAGGTGAGTAAAGAAGGCTTCTTGTCAAAGGTCAATACTTTGTAGATGGGGATGTATTAAATTCTCAACTTTTTATGGAATTTCTTTATTGAAGCACAAACAAAAGATTTTCTTTTGTCACCTTCAGCCCAACCAACAATATCAATTCCATATCTCACTTGCAACACCTTTTAATTTTTATCATTAACAATTTCCATAATTATCATTAATTAAAAAAATTCTCGGTCCAACTTATCGAGATGTATACTTGCCAAACAATTTCATTTTGAAGAGATAAACTTAAGTCATGTTGTAATCATGTAAATTTTCATTCCAGCCATAATCATTTCATAAATTCAGTTTAACTCATTAATATTTTACAACATAAAACACCTCGAAACTCGAATTTAAATATCAACACATCATGGAATGAGAGGCCATAACAATTTCTTTACAAGTAACTGTTAAATACGTTGAAGTCCTTGTTTTTGTTTCTCCCCAAAATCGTCTTTGAATACAGAGGACAGAGTCCACTGTATAAAGGTGGACTGAAAAGCGTTTAGTGGCTCTTATACCATGGTAGATAATGTATATTTAAATAGTGTTAATGAAGACACGTAAATATATAATTCGAAATTACCAATAGAAATACAAGCAATTTGAGAGGGATTATGGAGCAAGAAGATCCAACTTTTCTCCATAAATTTATATACTATAGCTAATAAGTCAAGACAACAATACGAAAATTTCGTGTAATCAGCTTTCCAAAATCATCATATTTGGCATTTCAACAAAAACAAACCATCGTTGTTATAAAAATGCCAAAGTAAAAACTACATAGTGAACAAAAAAGGCATATATATGGATGGTGTTTATAACATTTACATCACCACAGTTAGTTCAAGATATAAAGAAGAGTTCTTTTGGATTTTTTTAAACAAAAGATGGTATATTTGCAACAAAAAGAAACCAAAATAGAGCTCAAACCATTAATCATTCACTTCCTCTTGCGATTGTATCAAGTCCTTCAGTTCTACTTCGTACAATACGATGAAATACTTCCCTCACTTGCTTCTCCAATGGATTCAATCCGTTCTTCAAAGCTCCATAAACAGCTTTCAATTCTTCCACTCGTTTTCTGACTTCTTCTTCCTTTTCTTCTGGTAAAGGAAACTGAATGGAATCAGTCAATTCATTCATATAACGAGCTGATTTTTCAATTCCGTATATTTCCTTCAAAAGCCCACAAGTGTTTCTCCTTTCTTTTTTCTTGGACTCCTCCAAAATCCTTTCCTGCAACAAAAGAATCGGTGACCCCCAAATGAAATTTTTAGGGACATTGAAATGAGATTGTAGCCCTCGATCTTGACAAGGAATTGCAGCCACTAAAGCCCACATTACAAATAAGAACACGTAACTCATTGTATAAACAACCACAGCAAGTCCATTGGTGGCAATGATTTCACTGGTTTTTGGAGGAACGATGTTGTTCCCGATTGCTTGGAGCTGTTTTGAAGACGACCAAGATCTTGGAACACTCCAAGATAATGATCTGAAATGCTTCAAAGATTTGCGTCCTTGTGAATCTTTTTGATATTGACCGAATGATCGGTTCCTTTGAGCAAGATTTGTGCTTGATTCTTTCTCGTCAAGCATCTCAATTGCTAAATCGATCAACGCCTTTTTTGCTCTTCGGATTTGACCTTCACCAAGACCTTTTTTATTATCTAAAGCGCATAAAACGATGTCTAATTGATTCTGCCATTGTCTGATCTGCTCAATCCCATCTCTAATGGCGTTACAAACATCTAAACCCTTTATACTCCTTTCGAAATAATCAGAAATCAGTTTATCCATGGGTGGTTTGCTCAAAGAAGAACTGTGGTTGAATAGAATAACTTTGAATTCCTCTTGACAACAGAGGAAAACATCCAGGAGTTTTGAAATCCAAGAAACGGACAAAAGTTCATGTGAATCGACTGAAGATAACTCATGAAACCTTTGAGTTACATGTATTTGAAAAGCTTCGATGTCCTTGTCTTGATGTGTTGTTTCATGGTCGATGGAGTGAACCACTGGATCGCGTTTCATACTAAGAATTGAACGCCCAAAACTTGTGAAATTTGGAGACGACGAGCCTTGATAATCAGTTCGCATTTTCTTTTCACATCAAAGGTAGGAAAACCCCACAAACTTGTCGATGTATTTAAGGCAGTCGAAACACAAAAACTGAAGCGTTTTAGGTGGCCACAAAAGAAAACTCAGGGGACACGACACAATTAAGCTCAGAAGATATCAGAAATAAATAAATTCAGGTTTTTGTTGGCAATGGCGAAATGGGTTTTGAGAAAACTAGGGAAGATTACTGAAAATGTTTCAACTTTGAAGAAAAACCCAGACGGAAAAAGTGGAACTGAGAGATGAAAATGGTGAAGAAGATTGAGAGAAAACAGGGGTGAGGAATGTTTGAAACCCTAAAGAGTGGAAGGTTTCTTATACGGTGAAGTGAGATGGATTATGGACCGCGTATATTGTGGTGTGTTGAAAGCGTTGCAGTTTTTGTTTTTCTAAAAAAGAAATTGAGACCTTTTCCGTTTTCCTCTTTCGCTTTATATTTTCTTTTTCAAAAAATAACTATTATAATATTTCGTACTTTTGATGATAATTATTATACTTCTTAAAAAAAGTCTTGTGAAGGTAATCCCTAATATACATATTACAATAATTAATTATACATTCCAAAATAGTTAATCATCAACAATGCGAGACCACATGAGTTTCTAAATTAAAAATAAACCATTTGCTCATCTAGTTGAGCATGTAAATTATTTCGTACTTTTAATGAAAATTATTATACTTCTTAAAAAAAAAGCCTTGTGAACGTAATCCCTGATATACATCTTACAATAATAAATTATACAATTCAAAATAGTTAAAAAATGATTTCAAAGATGTTATCATCAACAACCTAACTTGCGAAACCACATGAGTTTAACTATATTAAAAGTGAACCACTTGATCATCTAGTTAAGCATGAGCTTAGACTAAACAACGTGGTTTCATCACATACTTTTTTTTCTGTCAACTTAGTGTTATATAGTTTCCTCTCTTTCTTGTCTTACTTTCTCTTGCACCAAGAAAAAATTAACTAAAATCTATTGTATTATACAAGTGAATAAAGATAATTGAAAGCAAAAAAATGGGATTAGGCTGTGGTGATTCGTCACCATAAGGGAAAAAAATGAGTGATTGATTATATCATGCAGAAAATGATCTATAAGGGTAATGATGTATTGTTTTAGTTTAAAAAATATCATTTATGTTTCGTTTGTTCAAAAAACAACATTCAAGTATGTTGTTTGTACACAGAATATCATCTAATTATACCCGCTATTCAAAAATATCATCCAATAATACCTGCTGTGCAAATGAAAATCATTTCATGAGGTGTAATTGGATGTTATTTTTTGAACAACAAGTTTAATTGGATGGTGTTCTGTATACAAACAAGATATTTGAATGGTGTTTTTTGAACAATTAAAACATAAATGGTCTTTTTTGAACAAAAACAATACTTCATTACTATTGTAGGTCATTTTCTTCCCTTGATATATATTAGATGGTCACTTGTTGTTAACTGGTTATTGAGTAGTCTTATTTTTATATATTTTGTCTAATTTGTTTTATACTTTATCCCTAATGATATTATAATGTTAAATATCATAGGTAGTCACGTTGATCCCCCAAAACTGATAGGTAGCCACCTATTTCTTAATATTTTGTGTATTTTTGACAGGTATCAAATAGAAGCTCTGGAACAAGCAATAAAATGGAGTTCGTTTAGAAGTTGATTACTAAATTAATTCTCAGCATCCCTTCATTTGTCGAGTAAAACAAAACACAGCTAAAAGTAATATTTTCTTTTTTTTCAAATACGCATACTTTATTTAGGGGCGTCCACAGGGAGTGTGAGATATGAGGCCTCGTGTCGTCTAAGAGAGGCCAAAAAAGTTTACGTTCAATGTATTAACGATTAAAAAATTCATAGCCAAAAAAGTTTTGGGAAAATGACACTGTAGCACAACAATGTTACAAGATTTGGTCGATTTGGTCCCTAAAGTTATTTTTTTGCCACAAAAGGGAACAAAAAGTTAAAAACGTGTTTTAAAATACCATTGAGACCAAAGTGAAGCGGTCATCCGGTCATCTTCTTCAATTATAGTATTTTGCATCCTAGTCATGAGACATGTCATCAAATATTGACATCGTGTTCAATCTACGTGTACAACTTCATTGCGTATTAAACTGAAAACAGTACGAAGGCGGTTCAAAACCCTTATCGACCTTTTCCCACCAAACCCTTTCTCCCGATCACTTTCTTCATCGTGATAATGGAATCAAACTGCAAAGTCGATGTGCACTACCATGGAGTATTCAACAGGCAACCGTTGAGTTATATAGAGGGCATGCATCACCTGTTTGAAGACATTGATTTTGCGGGGATGGATTTAGAGGAATGTGTGAAGTTTCTTGAAAGATTTACAGGAGAGAAATGCAGGAACTTGTATTTCTGCTTACCTGAGAGCGAGCTAGGAGAAGGACTAAAGATGATTACAGATGAAATGGATTACGTTGAGTTCATCGAGATCGCATACCATTGTGGAACTGTTGTGCCTATGTACGTGGATCATACTGTTGCTAATGTCCAGGAGTGGATAGCTGAAGACCACGATGAGGTGATTAGCCCTGAAGATCACCATTCAGGTGTAGCAGAGGAGATTGATAGACTTGACATCAACACTCCTGTGAACAACACCAGAACAGCATCGGAGATGGCAGATGGCGAAGAAAATCAGATGGGGGAGCATGAGCCAGGACAAGTTGAGATTGGTGAGATTGATAGGCAAAGTGATGTTCAAACAAGGTTTAATCCAGATGTTGAGTGGAAAAAACAGAAGCCTGTACTAGGTATGCGTTTTGAAAGCCCTAAACAGTTGAAAGATATGCTTTGTAACTATGCTGTTGCAAATGGATATCAATTGTGTTATAAAAAGAATGATAGTAGGAGGTTATTGGCAAATTGTTGTGATGGGGATTGTTTATTTAGGCTATGGGCTTCTTGGATGAGTGACGAGCACTCATTCCAAATAAAGTCTCTAATCCATGAGCATAATTGTGCAAGGAATTTCAAGTTTGGTTCAATTGTCAACTATGCTTGGATCGGTAGTCACTACACTACTGAGATTCTACATAACCAAAAATTGACTTTTAGACAACTAAGGGAAGATGTGAAACAAAAATTTGGGATAGAGGTTAGCATGAGTCAATGTAGGAGAGGAAAGAAGCATGCATTGACTATAATCCAGGGAACCATAGTTGAACACTATGCCAAACTTTGGTCATATGGAGAGGAGATTAGAAGATCTAATCCGGGGTCTAATGTCAAAGTGGGGGTAAATTGCATGCCAGATGGAAAAAATTATTTCACTAGGTTTTATGTGTGTTTTCAGGGATTAAAAGAGGGTTGGAAAACTGGTTGTAGAAGAGTGATTAACCTGGTAGGCCAACAGTTAAAAGAAGAAGGGATGCCTCAGAAAAAAGTTGGAAGACATACTGTCTCCAAAGTGGGCAAAAGAGTTCTTTGTGGGATCTGTAAGCAACCTGGCCATAACAAGACAACATGTAAGCAAGTTGAAAGGCCCTGTAAATTGAGAGTACCTAAAAGGGGAACTAGAAAGTCTCATGTGCATGATGAAGGTGAACACGTGATGTTTATATTTGTATTTTCATTTAGCCATTGTCATTAATCTATTATGCTTAAAATATAGAGAATGCAAATGATGCTGGACTTGGAGATAAAGCAAATGAGGCTGGACTTGGAGACAATGCAAATGAGGCTGGACTGGGAGATAAAGCAAATGGAGTTAATGAACAAGAACTCAATCCATCAACAGATAATGGAGTCGATGAAACTGAGGCTGTGATTGGAGTCGATGAAAATGAGGCTGGGATTGGAGTAAATGAAAATAAGGTTGGGATTGGAGTCAATGAAAGTATCATGGTAAATGAGGAGGATGTTATTGGTTTGATGACACAAGAAAGCATAACCATTGGGAAACGTAAGCCAAAAAGGTCAGAGAGGATAGTGAAGAAGAAATTGGCTAAAAGAATTCAAGTCAAGAATGGTGAAGGCAACACTTTTGACCTCCCTGTGGATTTAGATTAGAAATGTTTGTGCTGTTTGTGTGTCAATAACGTGTTAGAAATGTTTGTGGTGTTTGTTAAGTCTCTGGATTACCATTGTGGTGTTTGAAAACTTATGTTGTGATAACATTTGGTTTTTTATGAGTTGTGTAATGATATGACATTCCCCTTTTATAATGGGATGGGTTGTGCACCTTAATAATGTATGTATGAAACTTATTTGGTTTTTTATACGTGTTACATAAGAATATATGGATGAGTTCCAACTTAATCTGTTAAGCCATGCAGCCTTTAACCCATTAAGCCATGCACGCTTTAACCCAATTTTAAACAGACTAATACTTTATGTAAATGCCATTAGCTCATTAAACAACTTCATCTGTTAAGCCATGCCATAAACCCATTAACTTCATACTCCATTAAGATCATTAAAGTTACAAACGATCATATGATAATATATAAACCTACTAACTAACAAACATAATCCTAGATAACTAATGTGATTTTATCATCCTTACAACCAACAAAACAAGGATGATCCTTAACCCTTTCACTTCACAACAAAAACCCCTAATTATATCTATATTTTCGATCCCCAAAAACCCTAATACCCTTACACTTCATCGTTCCATACTGATACCCTTCATCCTCTTCACTTGAATGCCGATGCCATTAACTGTGCCAAAACATAAACACCTATACAAAAAAACCCCTGTATACCGTCTTTTGTAATGCGAGTACCATTTCCTTTAGAGCTTGCAAGTCTTCACCAGGCGGCGGTGCGCCAGACGGCGGTATGCCAGACGGCGGTGCGCCAGACTCCGGTACGCCAGACGGTGGGAGTAGCGGTGCTCCAGAAAACCAACTCCTCGGTCCCATGTTGGTTGATTCACTTCCTCCGATTGACCTCCTCCTCTCACTCGTACTTTCTAATGGGATATTCAAGTCCGAGAGATTTATACCAAGTTTAGAAAATTCTGTGGATGAGGAAGAAGACATTATGGAGAGTTTACTGTTTCAATTCGGGGAACTATGTTTGGAGAAATGAAGGATATGTCCCCCATTTTAAACCAATCGGAACACATGCTACTTGGCGAACTTGGTGCCCAAGTTTACAACACGTGGCCGCCATGTCACACACAGTTGGCCTCCACCTATGATCCATGTCATCTATCAACCGGCTTCAATGGGCAAAGGTCCTTTTAAACCGGTTTTAAACAGTTGGTTCCTTTATGTGGCAAAAAAATAACTTTAGGGACCAAATCGACCAAATCTTGTAACATTATTGTGCTACAGTGTCATTTTCCCAAAAGTTTACGTTCAATGTATTAACGATTAAAAAATTCATATGTTTTCAGTCATTAAAAACCAGTTACGATAGATTGGTTCTATGCAACATAAAAAATAAAAATATAATGTTATAACGAAACATATAAATGTAAACACATTTCTTTAATATATATATATATATATATATATACATATATATATATATATATATATATATATATATATATATATATATATATATATATATATATGATTGGTATTTTTTTAATATTTTTTTCAATTTTTTTAAAGTGTCTTTACGAGTCCTCACCGAAAAAAGAGTCCTCACCGGAACGGGACGCTATATAGATAAGCGATCGGGTGAGGACTCTTCTTAAAGTGAGCACTCGTGAGGACACCTTAAAAAAATTGAAAAAAAATAAACAAAAAATATAAATAATAAAATAGATCATAGTACTATATTGGAGAAAAAAATTCGAAAAAAAACTTTTGGATCATTATGTTTTTTTATAATGAAACAATGATCCACAAAATAAAAAAATTTGTGGATCATTGCTGTTTTTCAATGATCCAAATTTTTTTTTCCAATTTTTTTTATAATGATATAGTACTATTCTCGATTTTATGATTTGTATTTTTTTATATTTTTTCAATTTTTTAAGGTGTCCTTACGAGTCCTCAACGGAACGGGACTATATATATATATATATATATATATATATATATATATATATATATATATATATATATATATATATATATATATATATATATATATACATACACACACACACACACAAACAAAATCATAAAACCACATAAATGTTACTAATGTTTATACCTGAACATACATGTTCATTTATAAACATATGAAAAAGAACATAGTTATAATCATGTAGTTCTATGGTTATGTGTATAATATTTGGTTATATGATAATTCGGTTCCGGACCCGGCCCGAACCGGACCGAGAACCGAAGAACCGAGAACCGATTTTGTGAGAAATGGAGAACCGAGAACCGAACCGAATACACGGTTCCGGTTCCGGTCCGGTCCGGTTCTCCGGTTCAAAATCTCATCCTTATATATATATATATATATATATATATATATATATATATATATATATATATATATATATATATATATATATATATATATATATATATATATATATATATATATATATATATATATATATATATATATATATATATATATATATATATATATATATATATATATACAGAGATGGGTTCAATGCAGAACCAAATTAAATCACCTAACTGCAGAACCATGTTCATCAATGAACATAAATCCCAAAAACCCTCGTCGCTCAGTGGACTCAACGGCTTAACATCTCTCGACCTTACCCTTCATCTCTCCGACGGACAACTCCTCCGGTCACGGTCGTCGTCACTTACCTTCTTCGATTTGTTTTCTTGAATTTCGATTGTTTCTGATTTCGCATCTCGATTCTTTCATCAAACATCTAAAGCCTTCGGAATCCCAAATCATCATCACCATCGATTTCACCCTTCGTTCACATCCATCTATTCTTCTTCGTTCCAACTTTACACGATCGAAGGCATAATCACAGTGCCTTTGTCGAATATTTTTTAACAGTTGATTCTAGGTGTGCCGAAGGCCATCAATACATCTGCTACATCTGCTTCTGTGATCGATCCCAGTAACATCAATTCTGACTTCCAAAACTTCAAGTTCAAAGAGTGTCCATCGATTTAATCAACAATCGATTACTACAAAGGTAATAAGCTTCAACTGCATATATCGATACATGAATGATCCGCGATTCAAACGTGAATGTCAATCTGGAATCAGCTAATAGAAAACCATATGTTCATTAATGAACATATGTTCATTAATGAACATATGTTCATTAATGAACATACGTTTACAGGGTGAATGTCAATCTGGAATCAGCTAATAGAAAAGCATATGTTCATTAATGAACATATGTTCAATAATGAACATACGTTTACAGGGTAAATTTTTTTTACGATCTTTGATTACATACGCATAACCAAACCAATATTATGCACGAATAAACTACAAAAAACAGTTCATACCTCAACTAAATCCTAGCAGAGAAGATGTTGGTCGAATTGGAGAACGCTGATTACAGGGTAAAATCCTTTACGATATTTGGTTTTGGGGTTTTTGGGATTTATGTTCATTGATGAACATGGTTCTGCAGTTAGGTGATTTAATTTGGTTCTGCATTGAACCCACCCATATATATATATATATATATATATATATATATATATATATATATATATATATATATATATATATATATATATATATATATATATATATATATATATATATATATATATATATATATATATATATATATATATATATATATATATATATATATATATATATATATATATATATATATATATATATATATATAGTCCGTTTCCGGTGAGGACTCTTTTTTCGGTGAGGATTCGCGAGGACACCTTAAAAAATTTGAAAAAATATATAACAAAAATACAAATCATAAAATCGAGAATAGTACTATATCATTATCAAAAAAAATTTGAAAATTTTTTTTTGCATCATTGTAAAACGTAATGATACAATTTTTCTGTTTTTATTTTGGATCATTATTTCATTATAAAAAAATAATGATCGAAAAGTTTTTTTTTGAATCTTTTTTTTCTTCGATATAGTATTATGATCCATTTTATTATTTATATTTTTTAATATTTTTTTCAATTTTTTTAAGGTGTCCTCGCAAATCCTCACTTTAAGAAGAGTCCTCACCCGATCCTGATTATATATATATATATCCTATCCTAATAAATAAGTAACTCAAGTACACTTGTCATCACCACATTGATTTGGCCACATGTCAATTTCTTATAATTTTGGGTTTCTTAAAAAAAATTTAATGTATTTAACAATTAACATAATTCCTTAATAAACGTATTTAATCCTTCTTTCAAATTCAAATTCAAATTCAATTTACTCCTTTATTTTCTCCATACGTTTCGTTTTTTTTTCATTCTGTGCTGATACACGAAAGTACTATCCATTCCCCTTTCTCTAACCCTAAGTCGCCGATCCATATCCTAAAACCCTAGACGCTGACACCATATAATAATTTGCTACTCACTGCACGATCGTCACCACTCACCCTCTCTATCTCCCTCTGTCGAGGCACACACCACCAAGAATCATCGGCGAATCTGGAAATCAACGGCACTACCCCTTTACTGGCACACCACTGGACGACCACTGCACCGTCACCACCACACACCGCCGTTCTTCCCTTAGCAGTGGCTCTAAAATGACTACCTCTCCTTCATGCTGCACGTCGAGTAAAAGGTAACCTAAAAATATTGAGTCCTTAATCCTTTCTCTACTTTCGTTTGTCTGATTTCTTGATGACCACAATTATTAAATTGGAATCGAAGCTTATTGCCTGGTATACCTCATAAGGTTTATCATTTGTTTTTTATACTTATTCTTTTTTTATTTAATTTTGTATGGGTTTTGTTTTTTATTTTTTTGATTAACAAGGGTATGGTTTTGATTTTGGTTTTATCTGATGTTTCAATGGTTGAAAGAGATGCAAGCAACATGCAGGCACTCAAATGTCTATGTAGGTTTAAGACTACGTTTACACAAAAATGTCTTGATTATATAATTTTTATTCACTTTCTTGATGTAGGTTGATATGGCTTTGGGTCTACCCTTAAAACTGGTTCTGCACATAGGATTTTGCACCTTGGTGTAGAGTTAGGTTGAAATCGTTCTGAATCTTCTCTCATTGTAAGTTATGTGAACATTTCCCATACTAAATATATGTATATATAACTACACTTATTATATAAAAATATCAAAAGCATATAATGAAAACTAAATTAAAAAAAGAAAGTTGTATACCTGCTGCAGAGCATCTTAAAAAGTTCATGACATTTCCAGGGACCTTCTTTTCAAGTTGTGGAATTTGAGTGAAAAAAATTATACGGGCAAAAAACTATTCCAAGTCACTCAAGAACATTAAATAACCGTAATAAATTAATTTTGAGGAGACGAAGATACATACCTATGTGATCCTGCATAATCAAAAAGTCAAAAAATACCAAACTTGAAAAAATTACATTTTTCGAGATTATTAGTTGAAACCTTTTTTTTTGCTGCAAGTTGATTACAAATGCATTTATTAATTATGAAAACTCAGAAAATGACAATGGTTGAAGGTTACTTACAGAGAGAGAAGTCTGATTGCTATAGAGAAATCTGGTTGTTTATAGTTGGTAACGGTTTAAAAAAACCTCCACTCTCTAATATTATTTTTGGCTTTTGGTGTAATTTGAGGAAGGGTTGGCCGGTGGCTATGTGCTTTCTTACAATATGTACTCTAAAAAATGTTAACTGCTAAAATAGCAAGGTACGAGATGATGAAACATATAATGGTTAATGCAATTCGTTAACGGCCAAATAATGATTTATCACTATAAATCCCAAGGACAAATATCACTTAACCCCAAGATTGCCCATAAATGGTCTTTTCTCTTCCAACGATAGATTTTGGTGTTTGATAATTGATACCGGCAACATCAAAAGTAATTATCTAGGAATAAATATTTGGCATATGTTTAATGGATCACTATAATTATGAATTAGGGTTTTGTAGCACATTGTTTTTTCCTCTTTTCTTTCGCATCTTTTTCTTTCCTGCTATAAAAACTATAGCCAAAACCTAGAAACATACCGAATACTTAGCCGCCGAGGTTTAACACCGCCGAGGTTTAACACCATTATCTCACTTTAATTAGGTTCTTTCGAAAGCAGTCAAACATTTGTTTTCTTGAGTTAAGGTGCTATAATTTTTGATCAAAATTTTTTTTTACTTGCATGTTTTTATAGATGGATTAAACTTCTAAAGGATCTAATTAGGAGGTCTTTTACAAGATCAACCGGTGCATCAACTAAGAGGTCCCTTAGCAATAGAACAACAATTGTTGTATTTAAAGAAGTCTTTTAAAATTTGTGATTTTTAAATTTTTTCAAAGTTTATCAATAATTATGTTTTGGTGTTTAATTTAATGATGTATATATCCAAAAATTTTGTCATATCTTGTCGAAAATTTTTTATCTAAAATTATTAATGTTTAGATCTTCTTATTTAACAAATTTTTTTGTATCATCCCGTGTAATACACGGGTCTTACAACTAGTATATATATATATATATATATATATATATATATATATATATATATATATATATATATATATATATATATATATATATATATATATATATATATATATATATATATATATAGTTATAGTTATGTTAATATGAGACGGAGAGACTCAATCATAACCATTTAATTTGGGTGTAAACAAAAAGAAAATACAAAATGCAAAATAAATGAATAAATTTGAAAATAATATATTTATTTATTATTTCGTCATTTTTTATTCAAAAAAATAAAAAATAGAAAATATTAGCGTTTTTGTCACATTCTAATAGAATACTACACTTATTGTGTAATATTCTATTAGAATATGTAACATTCAACTAAAATAGTTTTTGATTTTTCCATGTATTTTTTTATTTTTTTATTTAAAAAAATTGATACAAAAAGTAGAGAAAATTAGAAAATTTTTAATTTCTCATTATTTTTGTCTATTTTAATTTAATTTTATTTTTTAATCTCCAAAATGAGTGGCTAGAATTACGTCTACCCGTCTTACAAAATTTCTTATTATTTTTTTTCTCTCTCTCCTCATATATATATATATATATATATATATATATATATATATATATATATATATATATATATATATATATATATATATATATATATATATATATATATATATAGAGGACGGTTCCTTTGAGAATATATATTAGGTTGAGATTGTGAGAATCAATCTCAGCCACTCATTTCAATAAAGCATGCGCGTCCAAATTTTAAATATCGTAAGGGCATAGGAGTAATTTCGCAATCTTAAAACATAAACTGAACATTCTAAAGATAAAAAACAATTTTTTCCGCCGTAATATTCGATCGTATCTCATCAATTTCACTGAATCGGTGACGAATTTATACCAAAAATCTTCAAATCTTCAAATCGAAAGCACGGATTCATTCAATCATCAAATCCGAACAGAATTTCACCTCTAAAAGAAAGAAATTCGATTATCGATTCACAAAGAACGACTGTTTACGACAGACGCATTCAATCAGGATTAAATACAAAATCAGGTTTCTCTGTTTCAGTTATTCGATGTTCCTGTTTTAATTTTAGTTATTCAATGTTGTTTACAGTGTATAATTTCATTGTTACAGTTTCAATTACGATACATTGTTAACAGCAATGAACTCGAGTTCATACGAAGAAGGTTCTTCTTCAGCATCTAATCAATATACTGTTAATTCGAGCATCAATGAAGGTAAGATACAACTCATAATCGTATCCTTCTACTGTACTAATATATGATTTTCAAATACTTATGAATGTTCAATTCAATCACAATTATTCATATATGAATAACCGTATCCTTCTACTGTACTGATATATGATTTTCAACTACTTATGAATGTTCAATTCCATCACGATTATTCATATATGAATAACCGTATCCTTCTGCTGTATGAAAATACTTATGTAATTATGTGTAAACATCAATTCAATAACGATTATTCGTATATGAATGTTCATATATAATTTATATATTAATATCTATGTATGAATAAAATGTTGATTCATGTATGAATCAACATTTTTATTCATATGTGATAACTTGTGTATTAAATCATATGTAATAACTTGTGTATGTGATTATTCATATATGAATAACTGTATCCTTCTACTGTACTGATATATGATTTTCAAATACTTATGAATGTTCAATTCCATCACGATTATTCATATATTAATATCTGTATGTATGAATAAAATGTTGATTCATGTATGAATAAACACTTATTCATACATCATAGATATATTTTCACTTATGAATACATGTTTATTCATATGTGATTGTCTGTATGTATATAATAACATCTTTATATGATTATTTCATTTGAATAAATCATATGTAATAACTTGTGTATGTGATTATTTTGAATGAATCATATATGAATAGATGTTTATTTATATATGATAATTCTCTATATATAATAAGTTGTATGTGATTATTCATATATGAATGTTTATATATAATTTAAAAACTCATTAATCATATATGAATAACTAAATATATTTTTGGTGTTTTTTGAATCAGATGAAAATTCAAGTTCTACAAATGAATCAGATTCCCTTTATATGATACAAGAATTGAGTTACAGACCAGATGTACCTCAAGAATTTGTTCCTGTTAAAGATTCCATCTTCAATTCCTTATTTGAGGGGATCAAAATGTATACTAACTATGCAATAATGGCTGGTTTTGATACACGTCTGAGTACCCAATCAAGATTCGGCAAGGGCAATGATTTAATTAGAAAAAAGTATGTTATCTGCAATAGGGGTAGTAAAGATAAGAAGAAGTCTTGTGATACACTTGCAACAGGACCTGTTAGAAGAAGAGAAAACTCTACTAAGATAGCTACTGGATGCACTGCAAAGATTATATTTGAGTGTGTATATGGAACAACTTATTACAAAGTTTTGGAATTCCATGAATTGCACAACCACCCATTGGTGAGTGTTGAGGATAGATGCCATTTGAAAAAGGCAAAGGAAATGTCATATTCAGAAAAAGAATTCATAGTCAGGGCATCTACAGCAAAAATGGGAGCAACAACAGCTTATAAATTGCGAGCAACATTGAGAGGAGGTTATCAGTATATGAAGCCTAAAATAGCAGACTACAAAAATTTCAGAAGAGGAATAAACAGGATTCTATGGTACAAGGATGCTCAAATAATAGTCAACAAAATGAATGACCGTAGAGATCACTACCCAAATTATTCATTTGAGTTTGCACGTGATGGAAATGTTTTGAGTTCTATGTTTTGGGCAGATGAACGGGAGAAGGCATATTATAACGAGTTTGGCGATGTTATATCTTTTGATGCAACCTTTAGGACTAACAAGTAAGCTTTATATTATACAATCATAAATGAATATTATTCATAACTGATTATTCATACCTGATTATTATCTTTATAGTATTCATGAATGATTATATTTTTTGGTTTAATAAAAAACATATTTCTTATACAGATATCAGATGATTTTTGTTCCATTCACTGCCATTGATCATCATAAAAAGTCCGTTACTGTTGGAGCAGGGTTGCTAAGTAATGAGACTATTGAATCATATTGTTGGTTGTTGAAAGCATTCCTCAAAGCACATGGAAAACAACCAACAATTGTATTAACAGACCAAGATCCAGCAATAAAACAAGCTGTTCAATTGGTATTTCCTAATTCAAAACATAGGCTCTGCATGTGGCATATCATGAAGAAACTACAATCAAAGGTAACTAGTCTTAATTCATATGTGAATAAATAAAAAAATACACATGTACTATTACTACTTATTCATATGTGAATATATCATACGTATTTTTTAACAGGTTACTGGGGATTTAATTAAAAACACCGACTTCAGAAAAAGATTTAATAAGCTTGTTTGGGACATGTATATTAAACCTGATGAATTTGAAAACAAATGGGAGTTGATTATTAATGAGTTCAACCTTGAAGACAAAAGATGGTTTAATGACATGTTTGAATTTAGAAATTTATGGATCCCTGCATACTTCAATGATATAAGAATGTGTGGTTTGATGAAGACAACTTCAAGGTCAGAGAGCATGAATTCCTTCTTCAACACATACTCACAAACTGGAAATTTACTCTTAAATTTCATGATGAATTACGACACTGCCATTCAAAAGCAAAGAAATACACAACAAGAACTTGATAGGGCAACAAAGGAAGCATCATATATATTTCGTACACCTCGAGAAATAGAACGTCATGCTTCAAAGGTTTATACAAGCACTGTATTTTTTGACATCCAAAAGGAAATATACAAAGGTGCTTGGTTCTGTTCATATTCAAGTGTTGGTGTGGAAAATGGATGGGAGCTATACAATGTTCAACACAATAACAAAAAATTTGAATTCAAAAGTAATTACAAGGTAACCTAAATTGCTTTTTATATTAAATTCGCATATGAATATTAATAATTGAAACTCATATATAAATATTAACTTGTATTCATATATGAATATACAAATCTACTATTATATATACACACCTATAATAATGTATAAAAAATTGAGCTTCATTTATTATATATTCATATATGAATATAATAATTTATTCATATATGAATACAAAAAGAATATTCATATACGCTTATTAAGTTATTCTTAAATATTTTATTGTTCAGGTTCAAATAAAAATGCCAGAGGCAGATATAAGATGTACTTGCGAAAACTTCAATCGAATAGGCATTCTATGCAGACATGCTTTGTGTATACTAATGAAATTTGGAATTAAACAAATACCTGAACAGTACATTGTAAGTCGTTGGAGGAAAGATGTCATATCAAGACATTATCACTTTGGGAGACATGTCTCTGATTCTGGGGATGCTGAGACTGCTAAGTTAGTCAATGAAGCATATTACAACTTTGAATCGTGTTTGGACATTCTGAGAGCAGATAAGGAAAAGCTTGCATCTTTCATTCAAAAGATAGAAATCATGCATAAAGAATTAGAAAATGATACATCATACGAAATTATGAACAAGAGGACAGATGTTGATATGGTAAGCAAGCTAATGAACATTTCTGTTCCAAAAAACATTGAAATTCTTGTTCCACAGATTCAACGTAACAAAGGATCCGGAAAAAAGAAAAGACTGATTAGTGCAACTGAGAAAGCATGTGAAAATTCCAATAAGCAGTCAAGGATATGCTCGGGATGTGGAGAAAGAGCTCCTCACAACTTACGTACATGCCCAATAAAGAAAGCAGTTGAACAGTCTGCAAAATAACTATACAATTTTTTTTTTCATGTTATTCATTTGTGAATACTGTTTTAATAATCTTTTTGGGAATTCTATTCATAACTGACTGTTATAAAAAATAATTCCATACGTATATTCATATGTGATTGAATAACATTCAATAAAAAATAATTACTACTTAAAATCAAAAAGATACAAACTAACCTTGATATTCATATATGAATACATATATGAGTACATATATGAGTATACTTGTACATATATGCTTGTATTCATATATGAATACGAAAGTGTTCATACTATCATATTTCATATATGAATACATAGTATACTTGTATTCATAAATCAATAGACTTGTGTTCATACACATATTCATAACTGTTCATATACTTGTATTCATATATGAAATTCAAATATGAATAAAAAGTGTTCATACACTTATATTCATATATGTATACTTGTGTACAACTACATGTCTATATTTATATAATAACTTAATAAACCAGGTATAAGTCAAACTTGATATTCATTTATGAATATCATCAACAACACTTGTTAATATTATGTACATCTGTTCTTAAAAAAGATACATAACCAACATTTTCCAAAAAGATTCATCATCAACAACACTACAAATTGTCTACTTAACACTTCACATGCAAAAATAAAAGTTTTCTTACATCCAACTACAACAACCACCATTTTTCACAAACTACAACCGACACCAACTTCAAACACATTCAACTACAACCACCACCATCTTCAAACACTTTTCATCCTCTCTACAACAGTCTGCATAGCATATAAGGCATGTTCTGCACGAACCTTTGGATCAACCTTCTGATAATCATATGCTTTTTTCAACACATCCTCACGCAGCTCATTAATCTCTGATGTTAGCATCCTTGAAGCATACCTACTCCTCAACTTCTCCAACATATTCTCTTGAGCAAGACCTTCTTTTGGAAATCCTGGTTTCCACTTTGAGATTGGTTGTCCTGCATACGTCTCCATATGCCTCATAGCAAAGACACCGCAATCACATTTATTGTCCACGGTCCTCCATGCCATTTCTAACCTCTTCGGCAAAACCTTTACATTTGAAATGATGTCCACCTTTGGATGGCTTATCTCATTCAAATACATAAAAAACATATTTCTCTACAAAAAATCATAAATGAACTAAAATTAAACATGTAACAAAATAATCGTACAAAAATTACATTTTTGGTACTTGATACTTACAAGAGGAGTAAGTAATTTTCCGTATCTGTCTTCAAAATTCTTTCCTAATGAACTGCTGTCAATAACTTCAACGCATGGCTTTTTAAGGTTGAAAACAACCAAGTAAATGTGAGAACTCCTCACAACAGGGAAAAAAACCTGATTTTCATACAAAATATGTAAGCATTATAATAATAGAATAAATATATAAATCAATAAATAAACAAACCATGTCAATATCTTTCAACAACATCTTCTGCTTATCATTCTTCACACTAACAGCAAAGTTCGACTTGAAAATTTTGTACTTCTCTTCCTCTTTCATGTCTGTTGACTCAAGGTAGTATGTCTGTTTTTACATAAAAAAAATTCATCAATAAATAAAAATATTATTTATATTCAGTTATGATTATAAACCAATCATAACTGAATAAAAGTTCAAATTCACTTGTGATTATACCATAATAAAATATAAACTTACAGTCATATCCACATTCAAAAACAACCGATAAGGAGAGCTATTGACATCTCTTTCATTTTCTTGATGGTTCAATAAATCACTCCATGTGTCAATAACATTTGAAAAAATGTATGTTTTTGGAAATAGACTTTCCATTGTTCCTCTCATAGTAATATGACCATACTTGCTATTCACAACAACATCCCTGTATCCATTTATTTGCATGTTAATTAAATAATAATAATTCAATGATTTAATAAAAAATAACTACTTACCACAGTTCTCCACGGAAGTTGAACAACCATTCAGAAACAACAATCTCCTCTGCTGTCAATTTCGTTTTCACATCAACAATCCTGTTCTTGTATGGTGATTTTAATGGTAAAGTTAATTTCTTCTCTCTTGAAACCCTAGCATTTCCATCTAAACCAACTTCCGATGCAACTACGATAGCCATGGTATTTGAATCTACAATATCAGAAGTTGAAATAATTTTTGATTCAACTTGAGGTACAAATGACAATGGAGTAGGATCAAGAACATGCTCTGTTGAATCTTGACTTAACCCTATTCCAAGACTAAAAGAAGGTGATTTTGATTTGTCATCTTTTTCATCATCTTTTTTTTCTTCTTTTCCTTCTGGTATATTTGAACTTAGGAATACAACACTTTCGTAAAATTCATTCACAACTGGATTTTCCCAGAAATCTTTTTCTTCGCCAGTTAATTCTTCAATAACTAACAAAAATATATAAACATAAATATATATGATTATTCATAAATGAATATTAATAATACATTATAAATATTTTACACTATAAAAAATATATATTGACAAACACCAATCATATATAAAACATTAATTACCAGCATCCTTCCCATTCTTTTTAACTTGCAACTCCAACATACCTATAACAAAAAAAAATATAAATATAAAACATATATGAATACTAAAAATATAAAACAATAACACAAAACAAATGCTCACCCTCCGCAACCATCTTCTCTTTTTCTCCAAAAACATTTACACTTTTCCCTTCACCTCTCTTACCTGCACCAAATATTTCACCACCTAATACACAAATCACATATGAATATTCAATTCAAAAAATTAATTAACATAAAACATACATACCATCAACTACATCTGTATTTCCTATATGCTCCTCATTTATATCAACATTTTCCTTTTGTACATCATTATTTTCCACTCTTTCTCCGTTTCCAACACCTTCAGACACATTTCCAATACCTACAAATGTTAAATTCATAAGTAAATATTTCCCATTGAAAATAAAAAATCAAACTTCCAATATACACAAAAAATATAACATTACCTTCAACAACTTGTTTATCTTCACCAGCACCTACCTCTTTCTCAATCTTCTCATTTGTCGTTTCTGTTTCTGTAACATACTTTTAATATCAGATAACATAAGTAAATGATAAATGTTTCTATTCATAATCATATATGAATAGTACTTTAAAGTAAATGAAAAATGTTTCTATTAATAATCATATATGAATAGTAAATGTTTCTTCAATTGTTTACCTTCAGCCAATCTGTCAAATATATTGCTAACCACAGGATCCACCCAGAACTGACTTAGTGGTAAATTATCCTGACTATCACCTCCAGTAAAACCCACAACAACATTCCTAACAATTTGATTTAATTCAACTGTTTCCTCTTCTGTAACTCCTTCCATATTTCCTTCACTGTTTTCACCACCATCTCCTTCCACATTATCATCTTTATTACATTCTTGTTCCTTGTTAACAATTTTATCAACAGCATCTACTAGCACCTCACCACAATCTTCTTGATCATTTTCAATCACATCGTTCTCAGAATCCTTCTCCATTTCAACAATACTTGCACCCATAACTGGTGTAAGAACTGGTTCTTCCAGACTAACATTATTAAACTCAAATGCTATTTCTGTACTTTCAACTCCAATTTTCTTATCATCAAACAATCTTTTTCTCCAACTCTTAAACGATTCAACTTCTGGGAACTTTTGAATCGCTTCTTCAATTTTAACTTTAATATTCTCTCTTGAAAATTCCAACCTCTTAAACAAAATACTTAGCAGTGTTTCATACTCCTAAATATTAAAAAAGAATGTTATAGTTAATTGAAATAATACATCATATATGAATACAAACATAATATAAATTTACCTCAACAGAATAATTTTTAGTATCCTCACTATCCTCCTCCTCACTTTCCTCTTCCACCTCTTCATTCTTGTTAAACTCTCCTAAGCCAAACTTTCCTTCTTCCTGTTCGCATTCCTCCCGAAATCGTATCTTCTCTGAACTCTAGTAAGAAATAGCTGGACGTTTACGTGGTACATTCACTTGATCAAACTTCAAACTATCCACATATAATAACCGGAAAAATTGTGTATACATTTTCAAAACACATAATCATAACGTGAAATACATACATAAAAAATATATTATCAAATACATTCATATATGATTTATCAACATGTTCATATATGAATAAACACTGATAATTCATGTATGAATAAAGCAAAAGATAAATTTCTAAAAAAAATATACTTACAACAAGATACGCTGTTGGTCCAAAAAAGTAACATGTATCTTTGAAGGGTGTGTATGCGATCTTCGTTCTAATTAAACAATCAAGAATGTAGTTGCACCAATCAATTGCACTTACATCTGTGTCTTTTTGTATACGGTGCAACGGTGACACATTGCACCTTCCCATGGCAGTAGACTCACAGAATGTATTTATAAAAAGTACAATGAAATTCAAAATGAAATTAAAATCAGCAACGGTTGTCCTAACAATTGCATTCTTGATATGTTTCAATCTCATCACCTCCCCCTTCTTGAATTGTTTTATCCATTCAAACATACAACCTCTTTCATCATCCTCCTCTATATATTCCAAGTCTGCAAGAAGAAAACCACCCATAGGAACTCCAAACATATCATGTACAGATTGAGTATTTACATCAATATAACCATTTTCAACCTTCACTTTCATCTTATCCAAATCAAAATTCTGTAGAACATAAAACCCAATTTTCAAAGAAACATCAGTCATCTTCATTTTGAGCAAACTACCAAAACCTATCTTCCTTACACACTCCTTCTGTTCTCGACTCAAACCTTGTATCACCGCAAACATCGACTCTGGTGAACATCTATTTTTCATTGAATAAAAATGTCTTTGAGCAGGAACATTTTTACTCTTATGTTTCTTTGACGGTCCAATAAACATATCTTCATCAACCAATAAACGCTTTTTTGATTTCTTTTTCTTTTCTTCTTTTTCAATTCTAATCTTCTTTAATTCCTTTGAATTAACAGGTGAACTTTCTTCTTGACGTTTCTTTGCAGACCTTGTCAACCTTTCTTCAGAAGATATAATTACAACCTTCTCCAATTTTTTTGATTTTCCCTTGGGTTTCACTGATATACAATATAATCTAATGTTATTCATATCTGAATAAATTACATATACTAAATATATATAACACAAAAATCATTTATGAATTGAATGATTTTCCCTTTGGTTTCACTTTTATTCATGTATGAATAATTATATATGAACAACATGTAAGAATACATATTATTCATACTGGATATTCATATATGAATAATCATATATGTTAAGTGTTTAATACTTATTTGTTCATGTATGAATTGAATAATTATATATATGAAAAACAAACTATTAAAAACTTAGCATATATCCAGACCAACCTATTTCCATTGTGTTTTTCATTGGTGATTCTTTCCAAAATTGTGATAAGGTTCAATCTCTTGATTAGTAAAAAACATACAAGAATGTCTCAACTAACACTCTCACTTCACTAGAACCATATTTCTCCTCTTCATTATATTAATTAAATATTGATCTTGAAATTCATTATATTTGCAAGATATTTCAAGATAGTAATCAGCCTCTGCTATAATAACAGAAACATGATTTTCTTGAAAGTCATGTAGCAACTATCATGCAATTCAATATCAAATGAATATATTGAAGACGAGTAATCTAGTTCCACTGAAAGTAAGAGTGATAGCTCAGACAATCTTGTATGTTTTTATACCAAACAAGAGATTTAACCAAATCACAAAAATTGAAAGAATCACCAATAAAAAACACAAGGGAAATAGTTTCGACTGGATGTATGTTAATTTTTTAATATGTGTTTCTTCATATAAATATTTATACATGAACAACATGTATGAATACATAGTATACATAATGGATATTCATATATGAATAACCATATATATGTTAAGTGTTTACTACTTATTTATTCATGTATGATCAATTATATATGAAAAAACAAAATATTATAAACTTAGCATACATCTAGACAAACATATTTCCCTTATTTTTTAATGGTAATTATTTCCAAAATTGTGAATTTTATACTTAACAAGGGAAAATAATTGGTCTGGATGTATGTTAGTTTTCTAATACTTGTTTGTTCACATAATTATTCATATATGAATATCATGTATCAATACATGTTACACATATGTATGAATAAAAAATATCATTCATATATAAATAAACACAAGGGAAATGTTTATTCATATATTTTATTTGAATTAATCATATATGAATATTTATTTATGAATAAAATGTTGATTCATATATGAATAAACAGTTATTCATACATACAAATATAGAATAACTTCTGTATATGGTTATTTCTTTTCAATGAATCATATATGTCATACCTTTATCATGTTTTCGTTTGGATCTAGTTTCTTGCACTTCAATAGAATCATCTTCATCCTCAACTCGCTTATCCTTGGCTTTTCCTGTGATGAATAACATCTCATATATGATTATTCTCTCATATATCTGAATAAATTACATATGCTAAATATATATAACACAAAAATCATTTATGAATTGAATGATTTTCCCTTTGGTTTCACTGTTTATTCATGTATGAATAATTATATATGAACAACATGTAAGAATACATATTATTCATACTGGGTATTCATATATGAATAATCATATATGTTAAGTGTTTAATACTTATTTGTTCATGTATGAGTTGAATAATTATATATATGAAAAACAAACTATTAAAAACTTAGCATATATCCAGACCAACCTATTTCCCTTGTGTTTTTCATTGGTGATTCTTTCCAAAATTGTGATAAGGTTCAATCTCTTGATTAGTATAAAACATACAAGAATGTCTCAACTAACACTCTCATTTCACTAGAACCATATTTCTCCTCTTCATTAGATTAATTAAATATTGATCTTGAAATTCATTATATTTGCAGGATATTTCAAGATAGTAATCAGCCTCTGCTATAATAACAGAAACATGATTTTCTTGAAAGTCATGTAGCAACTATCATGCAATTCAATATCAAATGAATATATTGAAGACGAGTAATCTAGTTCCACTGAAAGTAAGAGTGATAGCTCAGACAATCTTGTATGTTTTTATACCAAACAAGAGATTTAACCAAATCACAAAAATTGAAAGAATCACCAATAAAAAACACAAGGGAAATAGTTTGGACTGGATGTATGTTAATTTTTTAATATATGTTTCTTCATATAAATATTTATACATGAACAACATGTATGAATACATATTATTCATAATGGATATTCATATATGAATAACCATATATATGTTAAGTGTTTACTACTTATTTATTCATGTATGATCAATTATATATGAAAAAACAAAGTATTATAAACATAGCATACATCTAGACAAACATATTTCCCTTATTTTTTTAGTGGTAATTATTTCCAAAATTGTGAATTTTATACTTAACAAGGGAAAATAATTGGTCTGGATGTATGTTAGTTTTCTAATACTTGTTTGTTCACATAATTATTCATATATGAATACCATGTATCAATACATGTTACACATATGTATGAATAAAAATATCATTCATATATAAATAAACACAAGGGAAATGTTTATTCATATATTTCATTTGAATTAATCATATATGAATATTTATTTATGAATAAAATGTTGATTCATATATGAATAAACAGTTATTCATACATACAAATATAGAATAACTTCTGTATATGGTTATTTTTTTTCAATGAATCATATATGTCATACCTTTATCATGTTTTCGTTTGGATCTAGTTTCTTGCACTTCAATAGAATCATCTTCATCCTCAACTCGCTTATCCTTGGCTTTTCATGTGATGAATAACATCTCATATATGATTATTCTCTCTATATATAATAACTTGTGCATATGATTACTTCTTTTGAATAAATCATATATGAATAAACATGACATGAGAGTATTATCATTAGATTTTCCTGTAATAATTTATATCAATGTTCATATGTATAACAATAATCAAAGTATGAGAGTAATTATGTACTTATGTGTAAACATCAATTCAATCAACATTATTCATATATGAATGTTCATATATAATTTATATATATGAATATCTATCTATTAATAAAATGTTGATTCATGTATGAATAAACAGTTATTTATACATAGATGCATCTTCACATCTGAATACACGTTTATTCAGATATGATTATCTCTGTAATAAAAAAAAACAAAACATACAGATACCTTTCTTTCTTCTAGAATATGATTTACTGAAATCCTTTCCTGAAAGTGTACAAAAACACAAATCACGAATGAATACACAAATCGAGAATACACAAACAAACCTTAAAAACCATTAAAATGGATTCAAATACACAAAAACCCTTGAAAATGTAAAAAAAAAAACCATAAACTGAACTCAAACCCTAAATAATACTTCAAAATCAACTCCTTCCAAAACGAAAATATAAAACCACCACAAATACTGTAAGAAAAACAATTTTAAATACAATCGTGCTAACCTTTATCATCGCGAACAGAAGAACTTCTCGTAACTACTCCTTTTTCTGTTGACATCGTTTGAAATCACCACGAAAGTAGCAAAATGCAGAGAGAAAATGTTAGGGTTTCTTCAAAATAAATGAACGATTCGAAGTAATTGGGTCGAAATTCATATGCAAAACGGTGATCATAGGCACTCATAGTCTGCAACTCGATATCCGTTCTGATTTGATGTACATGTAAAATTCCAATAATACCCTCGCGTCAGTTACTATATATCAATATTATTACAGATTTGCCACCGCCTTTTTTGAAATCCAATCCTTATTTACAAAAATGCCACCGCCTTAATTTTTAATACAAAACCATTGGCTGAAATTAATTCTCACAATCTCAACCTAATATATATTCTCAATGGAACCTACATCTATATATATATATATATATATATATATATATATATATATATATATATATATATATATATATATATATATATATATATATATATATATATATATATATAGGGAGAGAGAGAGTAACATATAATTATGATGGGGTAGGAACTCAGCGTGATGACAAATCTTGGACATAAAAATGAAAAAATTAATGGTCGAGATTCAATTTATTTATCTTCGAAAGTTCACGAGATGACAAAAAAGTCGGATTTTTTTCACTTCGCGCTTCCCCATTCTCACCCCCACTCCTTTGAGACAAGTGTATGTCTTTTATTAGCTAATGTTTTCTCCATCCACATTTTTTATTGCTATAATTGTTTTCTTTAAAAAAAAAAGTTCTAAAAGTTTAAATCTCTATAAAACGAGCATAGTCATAAATTTTGAAAAATAATTATATTTTAATTTTTTAGTTTTATTAAAACCATAAAAAATAATTAGATCCCAAATCTCATGAAAATTTAGAATATTCTTCAACTAACAATACTAGTATGCTTACAAAACGGCGTTTTAAAAAGTGAGTTTTCTAATGGTTCACATTTTATTTATAGAAATATTAGTTTTTTATCAAATATAACAAAAAAAATTCTCTAAAATAAAAAACGCAAGAGAACTTTCTCTTCATCTTATTATTTTAGTAGGTTATCAAAAAGAAATTTTCAAAACCATTGTTGTTTAAGGGTCTCATTAAGAATTGAAGTTATAAAAACTAAGTCATAAAAATATTGTTCACCATATCAAAACTCTTTTTAAATGTTTCCTATATATCTTATAGTATAAACTTTTCAATAATAAATTTTCAAAAATAACATTGTTTAGATATCATATTTTATTTTACAATATGCAAGTTTTTTTAAAAAGAATATTGAAAATGATATGATACACAATGAGATGGTCTAAAGTATTTATGATTTAAAAATATCATGATCCAACATGCTTATGGTCATTAATTTGTTATGCTAAAAAAATATCATGATTCAAAAATATTAAAAAAAATTGATTTGGTTGAATACATCATGATCCAAAATGTTATTATCTAAAAACACAAAGAAAAACTAATAGTGGATTAAAAAACATAAAAAAAATTTTAAAAAAAATTTTGAGACAAAAAATTGCTTTGGTTGAAAATTGTTATGATCCAAAATGATTGGATGCAATATATTATGATTAAAAACGTTATAATCCAAAACATTATGATGGAAAAACGCAAATAAACGTTAAAATGGATTAAAAAGAATTAAAATTATATAAAAATTAATCAAAAATTAAAAGTACACAATTCTTTGGTTTTATTTAAAAATAATAAAATAAAATAAAAAGTAAACTCGCCTAAATTACGTTTTTCAGGATGTGCGCCACATGCAATCACATGATTCAAGTATTGTGTTTAACGTGTGTCTCATTAACGAAATAAGTAGTTGAGAATTATCCTCCCAGTTCTTATTATATTTTGGGTTTGTATAGGATACGATGTATGTATGTATGTATGTATATAATTGTATAATTTGATAAATAACTACGTAATTTTTAATATAAAATCATATTAATAATATAAGATAATAAAATAATATGATAAATAAATATACATAATGTAATAAAATTATATTTTAATAATGTATAATATTATGATATATGTTGGTAAAGAAGTGAGACTCACATTGCTTATGTGTCATTGATATATTTTCAACACTCACAATGGTGTCCTATAGTATTTGTGACCTCATTTTAAAAGGGGTTTACAAGCGGCTTTGAAAGCCTAACGTGGATTGTCTTATATAGCATATGATCGAGAGACTCTGACTCAGTAGTCAGTAACTCCATACTCCATAGCATATTAAAATGAACTAGAATTATTGGAGTGTCGTTGGGTCTTTACAACTTATAATGCTTTTTTATTAGTTTGAATGTAGCTTCTTACAACTAATAGGATTTCCTATTTTCAATAGAACATATCATTTTAGTTTCATGCAAGCACATATGTACAAAACATAATTTTGCATGTTTTCCAACTTTTCTCAACAAATAAGTCGGCTATTTCTTTGAAAAATTTGTGCTAAAATTACAAGTGATGTTTGTCTGCATCTTAATCGAGATCAAATGGTTTGGGGTTGTGCCTGTGAGACCACATCTATGCAAAATCTTAATTCCTTTCGGAAAAAAAAATATTCAAGATTTTCTTAATTATTCAACAGACAAATCTCAAAAATGACACAATTTTTTACAAAAATTTGATTTTTACATTGTGTGTTTTTTTAATTAAGTCGCTAAGTTTTCAATTTTTTCCTATTAAATCACTATGTTTTCAATTTTGTTTCAACGTTGATCATTTGACCGGTCAACCCTGTTGTCAACAATGTGGCATGATAACGTGTCAGTCTTTAATGATGCGATACTGACTTGGCATGCTGATGTGACACCTAAGTGTCAAAATTGAAACAAAATTGAAAACATAGTGACTTAATTAGAAAAATTAAGAACTTAGTGATTTAATTGATAATAAATAACACATTCTCAAATTTGAAATTTTCTGAAAAGTTAGTGTCTTTTTTGAAATTTGTCAAAAAAAAAACTAATTATAAACGTTTCAAAATATTTAATTGATAAGAAGTAGAAAAGTAAATAAAATATGTAATGAGTCGTTTTATCGAAATGGTGAGATAAATAATTGAAATATTTATAATAACTAAAGCGTTAGAACGTAATTAAGTGGATATTTATGCCAATATTTTTTAAAACAATTTAATTTATGAGACTAATGAAACTTCAATATTGGAGTAAATTGAAAATTGCATAAATTAATAATTAAAAAAAATGGAAGAAAGGTTAAATGGGACCACATCTATGCCAAATCTCATTTCTGTTCGGAAAAAAGAATTTTATTCTAAATGTTTTTAATTAATCAACAGACAAATCTCAAAAAAGACGTCAAGTTTTTAAAAAATTTGATTCAGTAAAAAATGAATCATCGATGCCTTTTTTCAAGGTTTTTTTTTTCCTGTGAATCACGTTTTTATTGTATTATATAATGATTTATTTTTGTTGGTTCGTTAAAAGATATGCAAATGATACATTTCTTACCATTCTTACCAAAAAAAAGTTTCTTATTGGATCCATATCTTATATCAGAATCGACAAATAATCTCATATCACTAAGGAAATGAAACAGACAACGTAATAGAATGAACAAGGTAGTGGAATGATGATTACATTACATTGTCATGTTTGGTTTATTTGAAAGAATGAAATAAATCGTTCAAACATAGTATGTGTTATTGATATATATAAAAAATAAAGTAAAACTCGTAAATAAAAAAGAGAATATTAGTTTTGTAAAATAAAATTTTACTAAATCAAGATATATATCACTAAATAAATTACATATAAATATATCTTATTGACTTATTTCGTTCAAAATACATATTATAGGCTCTTTAAATAATTAAAAAAGATTTATCAATACTTTAAAGAAATTATAAAATAAAGAAAACTTGATATCATAATATCTTAAGTTATAAATATAAAAAAATATATAACTTGTTTTAAATTTTTTTATTTGAATGAACTTTTATTTCTTTAATACCCAAAAAAGAATTGATATGTATACAATAATTTATAATCCATATTTTAAGGATGTTATATATTATAAAAAATATTAAATTATTGTGTATAAGAAAAATTATTATGTACAAATAACTTCCCTACCCCAAAACTCCAAAATTACTTGTCTCAGCCTCCACACGCTTTGGACATTGGACACGCACAAGACACGCCTCGTCACTAGAATGAGTCTCAGCCATTAATCTCACCAATGATTCATCCAATGGCGCAAAGGTGATAGGACACGCTAACTGCCAACATCGCACTTCATGCTATCGTATAACATTTGCCTTATCCTTTTCTTTTGGGAAATCTATTTTTGAAGGCATATATGGTCATGGTCTTTTTCTTATCGATGCTGATATTTTAGTTCTCCAGCTAGTTTATGAATTCTTAACTACGTTTAAACTATAAACATATTTGAGAAATTTTGATTCCACATTTTAGGTATTTCGAAGTTTTCCATACAGAATCAGATGGTCATTTTAAATATTTAGATTATCCGAAAATCTGAATATGGTATTTTTGATCGTAATTAGTAATATTGTCATTGTTTTTTAATTGTTCGAGCATTTTATTAAAACAATGAAAAACGTACATTTATCATGGTTCTCTTTGTAGAAGTTTTTCAAATATAAAATGAATAAGTTTGTTTTTTTTAATTCGAAACCCCTAATTGTGATATAACCAATATATCTAAAACTTATATTTTATATAAAACCAAAAAAAAACTTTTTTTGAAAAAACATTTTCTGATTCAAAAAAGAAAATTTGAAAGAATTTTAATATTATAGATTTATTCTCATCCATTTACAATGTTTTAAAAACAATATCCTATAATTATATCATACTTCATATTTGTGCTATTTTATCAAGTATATGTAGTAATATTGAGTGACTAATGGAATGGTGATCTTAAATAAACTCTCCTATGTGTATGATGTGTGTTATGTAGGTTGACATTCACACAATGTCAAATCATGAGAGGTTTTTACCAATACCCTTAATGGAATAGTAAAAAAAATGTATATACTCCAATGCTATTAAATAGTAGATGGAATTATAATAAGTCATAAATAAGTCTCACTTCCTAGATTGTGTATAAAGAAAATATTGCATATTTATAGTTATAAATTTGTGGGTTGTGTTTAGCACGATATATATATATATATATATATATATATATATATATATATATATATATATATATATATATATATATATATATATATATATATATATATATATATATATATATATATATATATATATATATATATATATATATATATATATATATATATATATATATATATATATATATATATATATATATATATATATATATATATATATATATATATATATATCCAAAATTATCCCTATATATTGCATGTCTTTAAGAAACTAAGTGGAAATGAACACATGTTAGAGAGTGTAACATATACAAGTTATGGTATTCAAGCATTAAGAAAGAAATAAATGATATTGGTGTCTTAGTTTCTTCAAATCTTAAGGATAACATAGTAGAAGTATGAAGATGTTGTGATAGGATCATGGTGGTTAGCGCTAACGGTGAACATCATGTGTGTGTACGCTCCGCATGTTGGGTTGACGGAGTCAAAAATCGATGTTTTTTAGGAATGATTGGATGGTACGCTCAACTTGACAAGGATGTGACTTGGTCCTTTGTCAAGAAACCAGTAGAGAATATGGCACTTCAGAACTAGTGGGTGTTCAGAGTCATAGTGAGATTGGCATAAACAAGAGATACAAGACTAGATTGGTAGTCAAGAGTTCCCAACAGTAGAAGCGAAGTTGATTTCTCCAGTTGTAAAGATGACCACGATCAGTATGGTCCTTGGTATCGTGGTTGCAGAGGAGTTTACCTAGAGCAGTCAGATGTGGATAACTACATCCTTGCATGGAAATCTAAATGAGAACATCTACATGGCACTCCCAGAAGGTTTTCAACTGCTGAAAAGAAAAACCAAGTGGGAAAAAACAAAGAAAAGCCGATATGGACAATGACGAGGAATTGTTGCACGAGATGTGAAAGTTATCATTGTTGCTACTAGAAGAAGTTCCAGTACCTTATTCATCATCCTCTTGCTATATAATTGATGTTATGTTAGTGGTGGGGTCCAACATACAAATTATCAACAAGCTTAAATACTGTTGGCTCGAAAGTTCGAGATAAGGACCCAGATACTATTAAGCAGATATTGAGCATAAGTAGTTAGAGACTGAGCTTCAGGAGTCTTAAAGCCTTTTCAGTTGAAAGGTATCATGGAAGTCTTTTGGAGAAGTTCATCGAGATAGTAATTGAAGCCTCAATGACCGTCCTCAATATAGAGTATGGGTGGACGACTAGAGAGTGAAAGAGAACTTGGGTGACTGAAGGATCAGTTTAATTAGATCAGTCTCCAAGTGGGGGATGTTGAGCATAGTGTGGAGTCAGGTCAAAATAGGTGCTCACTAGTAGAGGTGTTCACCAGAATAGGTGCTCACCAGAAGAGGTGTTCGCGAGAAGTGCCGGTTCTTGGCAGAAGTCATATCTTCCAATCAAAGACTAATGCCTTTAAATATACATTTATCACACATGGGATGCATGTCAACCTGAGAGTTATTCATGAGTAGAGCAGCGAACTCAGAAGAGCAAAAGAACAACAACTCAGCAGACTGAAGTGCAAGTCTGCTAGGAGCGCAGTCTGTTGACAGGTAGGGGTGGCAATTCTCGACACGACCCGCGATACGACACGAAAATAAACGGGTTTGGGTCGAGATTTTTGACCCGCCAACCCGTTTATTATATGGGTCGTGTTCGGGTCATTAGTTGGGTTCGTGGGTTGACCCGCCAACTCGTATATATATATATATATATATATATATATATATATATATATATATATATATATATATATATATATATATATATATATATATATACACATATATTTTAATATTTATTATTTTCAAAAAAAATAAAAAAATAAAGCTGAAAATGACCCTCCAACCCGCATATGACCGGTCAACCCGCGACCCGCCAACCCGTTTATAACCCGCCAACCCGTATATAACCCACCAACCCGAAACTGACCTGCCAACCCGCCAACCCGTGACCCGCCAACCCGAATATTTATATGGGTCGTGTTTGGGTTGGCCTTTCTAACCCGCCAACCTGCCAACCCGCGACCCGCCAACCCGAACCCGACCCAATTGCCACCCCTTTTGACAGGAGATGAGGCTTCAGTGAGAAGCAGTAGTTGGTCCCTTCATCGGGAGTTAACTCACAGGTCTTGGTGGATAAGGTTGGCACAAGTTCCCATATGTGTCAACAAATCTTATGGTCAGGATACGACAACTTGCAGGCTGTCAAATCGACATGGTGCACTGCTCCATACCTATGCGCATTAATTGTCATGCTTTGTTATTTAAATCTTCCTTTAGCCACAATACTATATGTTGAGTGAATAACTTGTTTAGTCATAGCCATAGATCTCTCCATTTATATCGAAGTTAATCGATAAGAAAGCTCTCTAGTTCTCACAGTGGACGTAAGTTGATTCATTATCAAATGAACCACTTTATATTATTGTGTTCTCATATAATCTTCGTATTTCTCACAAGCCTAGATAGCCCGGTGTGTTGTCCATTTGTCGAAGTGCTTAATAGGTTTTGTCGTGTGTTCCCAAGAATCATATAGTTTAAAACAATCAAAATTTTTGTATCAACCTAGTATGAAAAGTAATATCTTCAAAGTTAATAATCATGACAATATATATATATATATATATATATATATATATATATATATATATATATATATATATATATATATATATATATATATATATATATATATATATATATATATATATATATATATATATATATATATATATATATATATATATATATATATATATATATATATATATATATATATATATATATATATATATATATATATATATATATAGGGTCGAGATCATGAGAGAACCTAAAAAAACCTAGGAACCTAAGAACTTTTTTTCTACACAATATTTTTAAAAAAAAAATTGCATCCAATTTTTTTATTTAAAGCGTCTAAGAGATTTCTAAACCCTAAACCCTAAACCCTAAACCCTAAACCCTAAACCCATATGAAAAAAAATAAAAAAAATGATTTTTTTGCATCCAATTTTTTTATTTAAAGTGTCTAAGAGATTTCTAAACCCTAAACCTAAACCCTAAACCCTAAAACTAAACCCTAAACCCTAAACCCTAAACCCTAAACCTTAAACCCTAAACCCTATACCTAAACCCTAAACCTAAACCCTAAACCCATATGAAAAAAAAATTAAAAAAATGATTTTTTTTTGAAATTTTTTTTTTTGATATCTTCTAAATGCATCATAACAAAAATTTTGGTATATTTTTTTTTGAAAAATATTGTGTAGAAAAAAAGTTCATAAAATGGGTTCTTAGGTTCCTAGGCTTTTTTAGGTTCTCAATTGAACTTTACTCTCTATATATATATATATATATATATATATATATATATATATATATATATATATATATATATATATATATATATATATATATATATATATATATATATATATATATATATATATATATATGTATGTATGTATGTATGTATGTATGTATGTATGTATGTATGTATGTGTGTGTATGTGTGTGTGAGAGATTAATTGAAGAATATTTTCTTAAATAGTACAATGACATGTGAGCTACTCCCTCCAAAGTCTCATCCCATGTTTTATAGTTACTGATCATGTTACATAATGTTACATTTAGAATATATATTTTAATACTAAATATACATAGAATGGATTAAACATGTGTTTTTAAATATCATCTAGATGACTAGATGACTGTCTTGATTTTAAACAATGACTTGAGACAATATACAAAAGTACAAATATAACTCAAACCGAGTCTACTGACACCAAAAATATAAAAGTAAATAGACGTAATGTTTTATTCTTTTTCGACTCTTCCCAATGAAAAAATTACAAAAGTTTTAGATAACGTACAATTTATTTAAATAACTTTCAATTACATATGATTCCGTCAAATATCATTTAAAAAATGTAATACTGGTACAAGACATAGAAGCCATGACAAAGATGTATGAATTTTTAATATTATTTAATTCACAAATGTCTAAATCATAACAATGACATGAGAACTACTTTCCAACCCCAAATTTATAAATAATATTTTTATTAATAAAACTTAGCATTGGTTAACAAAGAGAAAGTCTTATTGCATTAATATGTGATTATTTATTGTTTAAAAGAATTAAGATTAAATTACATAAATTGAAATTGGATTTACATTCTTGATTTACAAGGGAATATCTTAATACATTATTTCAGTTCCGACCATCGGTTTTCATTAAGGATAGTAGGAGTGAGCTTGTCAAATGAATGACAAAGGATAGATGGCATGACAAACACCATCCTCATCCCATGACATGCCGATGTCAAGGCTTTCCTAAGTGAAACAACTAACCACCTTCTCTCTCCTTTTTTTACTCAATTTCCTATCTTTTTTGTTTCAAAATTTTAAAAATTGCCATATGACAAAAATGGCAAACCATCCCCAACCATTAACAGAAACAGGAGACACGTCAAATATGAGGTGATGTTGATATGACATAAAATTTTATGACAAAAATGGCATAACAAAAGCATAATTAAATCATGAAGTTGTCATGATTACATGAGGATGAGGAGCTAAAATGGAGTTCGGTGATCGACTATTAACATGTAGTAGAAGGTTTCACGGCTTTTGTGTCATTTTTGAATTTAATGGTTACTAGTTAAAGACTTGCGCTAAAATACGTAATTTCTTGCATGACAAGTTGTGATACTTATACTCGTACTCAAAAAGTGAACGTTTTCGTGTATTTCATTTTTTATATTTTCACCTAGAATGTATATTTCACTTTTTATATTCCGATTTTGGAATATATTTCAAACCAAAAGCTTCAGTATAACGTTTGACTTCTTAGATGATCACCAAGTTAAACCAACTAATAATAAAAGAGACTCTTTTGCATTTTTCTAATCGAAGACTGGAAGCTAGAATGAAGCTTTTGTAGTTAAATTAAAGCTACACTCACAGTTGAATACTATCCTTGATTGTGTCGCCATGTGACAAACCCTAGACAACTAGATAAAAGCCTAAAAGACAATTCAAGAAAGTCTTTATTGCATCTGTTGACCATTCTTGTCTCCCCTAGCCCCCAAAGCGTGTGAACTGTGAAGGACCATTTGGTAATTTGAAGACTAAATCAATGGTCTCTTTGGAAACTTTTTAAATTAGATTCTACAAATATTTTTATATCATTTAAATTACCTTCCACCATTTATAGCATACACAAGTTGACCCACGCACAATTAAAGGTTTTCTTGACACTCTTTCTAGAAATCTATTAGACATTCACGTTACCGATACATGTTTCTTAGGCCCATTCTTTTTGTCTCGTTAAGTGCTGTCGCTATAAATTATAAAGTACCACATGGAAAAACGATCTAAAAAATATCTAAGAAAATTAGAAAACATTTGAGAAAATTGAAGGAAAAAAGTTAACTAGGACAAAACTAATAATAAATTTCATCTTTCTTTCCCCTCGACTACATCAGCTATAAAGATGCTTCCAGAATCACACCATCCTCCCAAGACATCCTTGTTCCGACACTGCAATATATAGTTTACCAGATTAATTCATGTTCTTATTATTAATTCAAAAATAAACAACACATAATAATATTAATGTATTATTACTTTACTAAACCCAAGCCAATTTGAATCTCCTCTAAATGAAAATGCTTTCTTGTTTTCTTTCCACTGTCCACAAAATACCTGCAAAATCACACATTCTTGTTTCACCTTTGTATATGCATAAACCTAACAATCACAAAAATTGGAAGTTTGAGTAATCACCTCATAGTCAACTCCTTGTATGTATACATAATTAGGGTCAACTGAAGAGAAAGATATCCCGGTAATCTGAAAACCAAAAATTAATTAATTAATGTCTAAGATATAAAAGTAGTTAATAAAAATGGACATAAGTACAGTTTTTTTATCAAAAGGGACCTCGTATTTTGAGCAGTTGACCCATCTTGATACAGCTGACCATCTATTGGAAATTACAGCATGTCATGTAAAACAAGGATCGAAAGTAGGATGCTGTAATAGACAAATGAATGAAAGTAGGTTGCTATTTCTTGCATTTAACCAGACCTGCGAGGATCATAGACGGTCATGGTACGGTCAGATCCACCAACTGCAATATTACCAGTTGAAGAGTTGCAAACTGAATATAAAATATCTCCCACTGAACCACAAATTCGCTGTACACAACCACCATTTTCTTTTATTCTCAGGTCCCAAATTGACAGCTGTGCAAAATTCAGAAATCAGACTTTCATTTCTTTCTATTATAGCATTGTACTTTGAGAAATTTACCAGATTACAGCAATATCATCTAAATGCAAAGTAAAATGTTCTAATATGAAAAAATTTCAATGTACATTGTGATATTGGATAGTTTTTTCAAAGTACGATGGTCTAATAAGAAAAAATTGGAATGCTGAAATAGAAATAAACGAAAGAAGGATGATATAATAAACAAATAGATGAAAGTACATTGATATTTCTCGCATTGTAGACCTATATATAAATGAAAGTACAAAAGTACCTGGCAGCCTTCTGTAACAGCCAATATTGAACTTTCATTTCCACTTTGTAAAAAGTCAACTGCAGTAGGGTACCACAATCTGCAATAAGGATGCAACATTAATATAATTTTGATCATAAATTATAGGTGCTTTTATATAAGCGAGGGACATTTAATTTAATTTCTCATATACATCAATAGTTTTAACCAAAAAAAAAAAAAAAAAAAAAAAAAACTTACGTACGGAAAGTGCGAAGATGAAGATCTTGGTCAAATACATCAATAGTTTTGCCAAAGCTGTGTGCAACAGCAGTCTGAAACATTAAGCTATGTTGATTAGTATTTGTCTATAGCAAGGTCAATTTTGTCCCAATAAATTTCTCTAAGGCCTTGTTTCTTTTTATTTATTTATTAAGTGATGTCTAGATGAAGTACTGTCTGGATAAATGATGCCTATCTGGAGGAAGTGATGTAAGAATAAATATTGCTTTTGTTTTTTTTGGATTGATTGAACAGCCTGAATGGCAGTAAATGACTATTTTAGCCTTCAACCTAGAATTAGTGCTAAATGATAAATGATATGAATAGTGATACAAAGTCAGCACTGAGTGAACAGATTGGTTTGACTGTCATACATTGAGTGGAAAGAAGTAAGATTTCTTTATATAATGAATTCCAAAGTCAAATGTACCTTCATCTTATTGGTCAACGAACTAGAAGACTAGCCTAGAAGTGGTCTAAGATTTTCTTTGTGTAACTTTTAGTCAAACTATAAGAATAGTCTTGTAGTCAAAGTCTGATAGACCATTCAGAAAAACAGTTAAATGAGCATAAATTTGGACTACATTAAAGTCCACCATTTAGTAATTAAATATGTACCGTTGACCATTGACTTGGACTGAAACAGAGCCCGGCCCACCCACCTTCTCCAACTCCAAAATCCCGAGATGATACTGAAAATGTAAGCCTTTCAACATCTGAAAGTGTATCAAGAACATCTATAATTAACTTTGAAAGTGGAAAGAAAGTTAAGAAAAAATTAGATATATATATATGTTGACATTAATGTTTCTGAAGTCAATAGTTGACTATTGCTTTGGCAAGACCAATAATTAACATAGTCGCAACAAATTAGATCATCAAAAAAGTTAAACAAAAATACATCATATGAAATTTTGTGTACATGTTACTCGAATAGAAAAACAGTAGATACCATATTGGCAAGATATCTAACCTCAATATTCAAATGGAGATTAAACAATTAGAAAAAATATATAAAAAGGAACAAGAAAATGTCCAAAAACGATACCTTTACCATCATTATCCAATCTGGAAACTATGAGATGTCCATAGGAGTCAACACTTCCCAATATTAAGTAGTCATCGCCTGCAAATGTGGGATCATAAAATATGAAAAATAGAACACACAACGATCCATAATTAAATTCTTTTAAGAACACAACTCATAGTGTCAGAAAGGAAAATGTGATGATGTCATAGTTGTTTTGCCTGTGAAGGGTAAATGAAATACGATAACTAGAGTGTTAAAGAATAGAAGATATGGAGAAATTAGTTTGCATAAAAGAATTAAACGATTACTTCGATAAAAAATGTCAATAATTCATATAAATTAACAATTACATGGCACATACTCTCGGCTTCATTCAATACTATTGTCTGAATTTCTGACCGATGAGGGCAGCGATTCACTATGGCAGAGTCCACAACCTTCAAATATTAAGGATCCATATGATATGTCAATGCACATCTATCAAAGTTACACCAATTTAAGGCAAAATGAAGCTTACCTGAGTGTGTTCAGGTATAAGGAGGCTATCCTTTCCTGTATCGACTAAAGAATCACCCAAAGAGACCTATTAAACAAAATAAATGGTTACTGTAAATCAGCCTCAAAGTAAACTGACATTTCAATCTTCGGGCAAGAATGTACAGAATCAATTTCTAGGCCCAACTGATGGATTAATCATTTTTCTGGGTCCCAAATTGGATTACAATTATACCAAATGCCCACTTCAAGTAAGTAAAATTGAAAATCAAACTGAAAGAAGAGAGAACCAGGATTCTATAAATATGGCAACCGGAAGCGACATAAACCCAGCAAGAAGTTCCATCGTCACTAACCTGAGAATAAAAAATTAAAATTACTAAAAAGAACAGCTTATGATGCAAGTGTTAGAACTTTAATCACTATATCGGAGAAAAGGATATGAAATAACACAGTAAACGTATTATTTGATTTTGGATGGATGTAAGAACTAGAAGTATATGAGAAATAATGGAACAGGGATATCAAAATACATGGAGGGAAA